>JAABOM020000012.1:16192852-16227852 GCA_011800125.2 Solanum clarkiae | reverse complement strand
CAAATTTTAAATTTTATTTATTTGTGATTTCATATTTACATAAACAAAAAATATTTTGTCATGTCAATTTTTTTTTATAATTAATTTAGTAGAGTGATTTTCTTGATACAAAACAAAGTCCAATGATGTTAAATACAATCTCAAAGTTGATTAACCTTGTAAGAAATAAACACTATATTAAAACTACAACTTCCAAATTTTTATATGTAAATATAGATTGTTTAATTTATCAATTTTTACCATCTTTTCTATTTTAATAATAGATGGTCTATCTTTATTAAATTAAAAATTGACACTTTATTAGTTAGTTAGAAAATAGCAAATATAATGACAAAATTATTATCCTCCTAACAAATTAGAAGTCACAAAAAAATAATCTACTTTTGATCTAAGTAGAAAATAATAAACCAAACATGAGATAAAAATAATTCCAACATTACTAATCCCTACATTATTCATGTTTGCACTAAACGATCCCTAATAGTAAGAATATTTTTAACCTCAAAATCAAATGAAAACGTATTTATTTCATTTTCTGTAGTTGAGCAATATGTATTTTTTTAAAATAAATATCAAGTGTAAATTAGATCATGATGTAAAATGTAAATAAAGAATAAAATAATTTTAAAAAAATTTAAATGAACAAAGAAACATAAAAAAAAAGGAGAAATAGAGAAACAAAAAATCAAAAGACATTAAAAAATTACTCCCTCCATCTCAAACTAGTTGAATTTTTGAGATTTTAAAATAATTAAATTGTTCAAAGTTGAAGTTGAATGTTTGAAACTTTTTCATATTTGTCCTTTTATTTATTAAAATTTTATATTTTCCAAAAGATAAATTATACTACGTACTTATTATTTCACAAAGAGTAATAGTGAAAAGTATAAATTAAATTTTATTTTTGTTAAAATATCTGCATTGCATCACAAATTTAATTAAAATGAGATAGAGTAGTAATTAGGTAAAGCCATGAGCAAAGAAGATTAATTAGGGGATAGTTTTAAGGGGTATATTAATTACAACTATCTGGCAGTAGTTTTTTCCAAAAATGTATCTGGTTGTGATGCTTTTGGGGTGATTTCATTTGACCCGTGAGAGGCATCCCATTTTGGATTGAAGAACAACTCATCTCAACATCGGTGATTTGCTTCTCATATACTCTGTCTGGCGAATTCAATCTGCTTTGCTTTTCCAGTGCAAGTAAGTTTCCATTTTCTTTTTCACTTGTAATCAATTCATATCAAACAGAAAAGAAGGTGAAAAATTATCAATTTTAAACCATCATACTATGAAAAAGTGAACTTGAATCATATCAGTTGAGAATTGCTTGATTCACCAGTGCCAGCGGCTGTAATTCAAATGAAGTGCTGGTCGGGCAAATAACAAGTTTAAGCTGTACCTCACTTTCAAAAAATATGAGCTCTAAAATGTGGGTACTGAAGCACGACTCAACAAGTGAAGAAAAATCGTATAATTAATGCTTTATAAACTTCAATGACAGGGAAGTACTCATTTTGGGAACTACAGAAATACTAGGTGGTTTTTTCCATAGGAGGTGACAGTAACCTGTGGAATTTCTCGAGGTTCGGAAACTATGTTTATTGAAAGAAACTCATTAATGGGAGAAGTTTGGCATAGCAAACCACACTACCAGAGAACTTTTGATAGTAGCAGCTCATTTTTCATTTCAATTAGCTTTCTATTCTCACTTCTATTTAAAGTGTTGGTGACATCAAGGGCAGTAGTAATCCTTTTAGAAGTATCAATCATGTCAATATAGTATTTGTTCAGATATAAAACACATTCTTCACTAATAACATTTCCTCTTAAGTATTGAAATGTCTTCCAAGTTGCCTCTTCTATTCCCCCCATAACCAACTGCTTTAATGATGCAATGAAATTCTTGACTCAGGCGTTGCTGGTGAAAATAATTGAGTGCAGCGGAAAAATCAGTAGTAAACATTAGAAGCACTCTCTGATGGTCCTTTTACTGTTATATTGCTCCATATCCATGCAATCTTTTCTCCCTTTTTATTTATAAAAAGGGCAAGTAAAGTTGACATAACCTTGTAACGTCTTGTACGATAACCTTCAACAATTGTTTTTTGGCTCAATTTTTTATGCAATACAAGTGTTTTTAAGGAGACAAGCGTGTAATTAACAAGAGATCCGTAGCAGCAAAAAATAGTCAAGTCTTGTAGAGTGACTCCAGAGGCAGCTTGTAGTGGCAAAATAGATCTAATTAATGCGTTCTTGAATATGCCTTCATTGGAACTATTATTAAATGAAAAAGCTCAAGTGCTGAAACTTGAATCCTTCACTGTCTGCCACTCTTATTATCCATGATACCACGAAAGTAGCTATCAAATTCGATGGCTACAAAGTCAAAGATGCCTCCTTATATATCTTCTGATTTGGCCTCTTGCCTCCTTGTTGTGCATTAAACAAAGCCATGCATCCGGAATATCAAGTGAAGGTATCATGCCTTGCTCATAATGCACTTGCCCATAATTCATTGCCCTGGTCCTTAGAGGTTGTGGATACTAGTAAATTATCCGACCCAGCAAAAGCAAGGATGGAGATGCATGTTGCTCTTGAGGAATATCTTTATTTTGTCTTTGGAGGATTGGTCTTTCATTATTATGTATAAGATCTGCAAAATGGTCAGTCAGGAGTACAATTGCATAGCATGACAATATGGTGCTGCTTTTGTTCTAAATATACTGGAGTTTCTTAACTAATCAAGTTCAATGACCTTACTATAGCAGTGTACTGGTTTTTATTTCTGTATGATTTGTCATTCAGGTTTTATGCATTGATATGGTTAGGTTTCATAGATATAGGACCCCATTGCTTTAGTGAAATAATGTGAGAAAAAAGAACATGGAAATAGTGTATTTGCTACTATTTTGTGGCTGATGCATTGGATGCCTTTCATGATTTTCAGTTGGTTTCCTTAGTTTTTGTGTACTTTTCAAGTGTTTATTTAGGTTTAATGACCAAAAGAAAATCTATTAAGAATCTAACGCACAACCTTAGTTGCTTTAGAGCATTTTCTTGTATAGTTATTTCAAAGCTACATAATATATAGGGAGAAGTATGTAAGGATAGTTCAGGGATGTGCAATACATTTTGCCTTCCCCTCCCTTTTGGTTTTTCCTGTGGAAACAATTGATAACTAAACTTATTGATTAGTCGGTCGTCGAATGGGTGCCTAACACTTTCCAACAACAACAACAACAACAACAACAACAACAACAACATACCCAGTAGAATCCTACAAGTGGGGTCTGGGGAAGGTAGAATGTACGCAGACCTTACCACTACCTTATAGAAGTAGAGATGCTGTTTCTTGGAAACCCTCCTCTCACAAACCCATAAGTAGACTAAACTAAATGTGACAAAAAGGAAGGGAAAGGGAATAAAAAGGGCGATTAATAACGAAAAACACATAACAATATGTAAATACGATAAAATTAACACACATACGAAAGATAATGACAACACATGAAATAAAACACGACTACTCCTGCTACACTACTATACCTCAAGGCCAGGCATCCACCTAACAAACCAACCAATTAGTCTACTACTCTAATTCGCGACCTCCACTCCTTTCTATCTAAGGTCATGTCCTCGGTGAGATCAAGTTTCGCCGTATCCTGTCCGATCACCTCCCCCCAATATTTCTTCGGTCTACCCTACCTCTCCGTGTAGCTCCCACAACCCACCTCTCGCACCTCCTAACAGGTGCATCGATACTCCTTCTCTGCAGATGTCCAAACCATCGTAGTGTCGCTTCCCTCATCTTATCAGCCAGAGGGGCCACCTCTAGCTTCTCCCGAATGGTCTCATTCTTAATCTTATCACTCCTGGTGTGGCCACACATCCATCTCAACATCCTCATCTTAGTGACATGCATCTTCTGAATATGTGCATTTTTTATCGGCCAACACTCCACCCCATACAACAAAGATGGTCTAACCACCATTCTGTAAAACTTACTTTTGAGTTTAGGTGGTATCTTCTTGTCACACAATACTCCCTAGGCAACCCTCCATTTAGTCCATGCTGCCCCAATACGACGTGTGACATCATCGTCAATATCGCCACTACTCTGGATGGTGGACCCTAGATACTTAAAGTTTCCGTCTTGGATATAGGTTTGAGTGGCAAGCCTCGCATCAATGTCTACTTCATCCCTCACAACACTGAATTTGCACTCCAAGTATTCTATTTTGGTCCTGCTCAATTTGAATCCTTTGGACTCCAAGGCGTGTCTCCAAGCCTCCAACCTATCATTAACTTTAGTTTGAGTATCATCAATCAGTACTATGTCATCTGCAAGTAGCATACACCATGGAACCTCCTCTTAGATAGATCGCGTCAGCTCATCCATCACCAAGGCAAACAGGAAAGGGCTCAACACAGATCCTTGGTAGAGTCCCATTTCAACAGGAAAATACTCTGAGTCTCCTCCCACCGTTCTTACCCGTGTTTTGGCTCCGTCATACATATCCTTAATCGCCCTGATATATGCCATTTGGACACCTTTCACCTCTAGACACCTCCATAGGACATCCCTTGGAACTTTGTCATAGGCCTTCTTGAGATCAATGAACACCATATGAAGGTCCTTCTTTCTTTCCCTGTATTTCTCCACTAATCTCCGAACAAGATGAATTGCTTCAGTAGTCGACCGCCCAGGCATGAATCCAAACTGATTCTCCGAAATAGACACTACTCCTCACCTCATCTCCACCACTCTCTCCCAGACCTTCATAGTGTGACTTAACAACTTGATACCCCTATAATTGTTACAGTTTTGAATATCTCCCTTGTTCTTGTACAATGGAATCATTCTACTCCTCCTCCATTCATCAGGCTTCTTGGCAGTCTTCATAATAGCATTGAACAGTTTAGTCAACCACTCTATGCCATCCTTGACCATGTTCTTCTAAAAATCTACTGGAATCTCATCGGGTCCGATCGCCCTCCCTCTCTTCATCCTACTAATAGCCTTTCTAGCCTCCTCAACTCTGAACCACCTGCAATAACCAAAATCATGATGACTTTGCGAGTGTGCCAGCTCACCTAGCTCAATATCTCTATCTCCTTTTTCATTTAGGAGTTTATGAAAGTAAGCTTGCCACCTTAGTGAAAAAGTCCGATTGAACCTTTCTTAATTCACGGGGTATTTTACAAAGCTTTTAGAAGTTAAGATATGTTTCTATATATAGCATTTTAGTTTTCCATCCTAGAAGACATTTGCACATTGTACATTATTTTGGTTGCAACACTGAAGAGCTCGTTGGACAAGTCAAATATTCTTCTTGTTTTCCCTTGGCTGCAGAACATTTTTTTAACACTGTCTTTAAAATGTGCAAGAAAGAGGTGTTAATATTCATTTGCACCGTGACATATACTGAACTCTTTCTTTTTTCCATGTTTTTTGGAGTTTTAGAACAAACAAAGTTGGATTTTCTTTTTCGTATTCCTGAAGTGACACTAATGTGGCCCTTTTCGACGGGTGAACTCTAATTTGAAATCATAGCTTATTTTAGTCCTGCTTTGCTTTTCCTATATCTGTTTTCTTGATAAGAGCAAATATCTTGATGTCTTCACTACGAGAAACTTAAAGCTACTTAAATGTACTTCTCTTGTTACAATATTCTTTTCATTATACTTGTAAATTTGGATATTACAGTATCCCTTTAGTGTTATTTTGTTTTGGGACATTTGGGTCAATGCTGAAGCAGGGAACTTAGTCATATGGTGTTGGGGAAGCTGATTTACAAATTTGAGACTGGGATATCATGAAATGGAGTTCAGCATTTTGTTTAGGTTTAATTCTCTTTGCTTTGACACACTTATGCCTATTATCATAATCTAACTTATGTGCCATAATAACAGCAGGATGGGAGAACTGCAGGTGGAAAAGCATGTTAAGTACATTTTAGCAGTTGAAAAGGTACTCATCTTGTTCAAGATCTGCTTCTTGTTTTTGTCTGCTTCCATACTAAAATTTCTTCTCAAACAGATAAAGGTTAAATGGAAATGGGAACAATTAATTCATGAATTTGAAGTAGACTTCAACATGGGAGTTAGTAAGGACAAATAATGTCCAGTAACTCTATGAGAAATGAATCCCCTAATTTCATAGCTGTGATTGACCTGCCAATATTTTATGTGCAGTTGCAAGATAGTAAACGTAGTTAACTTTTTTTTTTTTTTTTTTCTTTTGTTGTTTGTTTGTTGTTGTTGTGGATTGTTGGCTTACTGTATGTATGTATGTATGATTTTATTTTTATTTGTAAAATGTGCTCATATAACTTCAGAGGAAAGATGATTTTGAATCTGTGGTGATGGAGCATCTGAGGTTAAATGGGGCATACTGGGGATTGACAACTCTTGATATTTTGGGAAAGCTTGATGCTGTGGATCAAGATGAAGTTATTTCATGGGTCATGCAATGCCAACACGAAACTGGTGTGTTTTCTAACACTTTGTTTTGTTTTGTCATGGTAAATTTCTGTACATATTTCCATCTGTACTGCATCTAGTCTGCCAGCTTCTGTGTTAAGGGTGGTTATCTTTTTATATTTTTTGTTTCTGTTTCTCTTTTCCTCCTCTTTGGGGGGGAGGGGGGGGGTTAACTCTTAAGTTACTCTAGATGATCTTTACGTAAAAGTTCACTTCTCCATTTGTCCAATATGCAGGTGGATTTGGTGGTAATATTGGTCATGATGCACATATGCTGTATACGCTTAGTGCAATTCAAGTCTTGGCCCTATTTCATAAACTACATGTTCTTGACATTAATAAGGTGTCAAGCTGTATCCTTCATCACATCTTCTGGGATCTGTCATTGTACCGGAGTTCCTGTCCATGGATCTTTTAGAGCTTACAAATATGTATATGTATGAAGTCTGTATCGGTAATATGATTGACTGTTTTTGCCGATAACCTCGGAAATCAATACTTGAATATGTTTTGGTCAGTTGGTGAGGTTGCTCTTACACCTAAAAGTTAAAATATGGTGAAACTAATGTAGAAGACACTCATCATCTGGTTAATATTAATGTGATTGGCATTGAGTACATTAAACAGCCATAGTGGATATGTTTAACCAAGGATAAACTTGACTCTTTCGGCCAGATATTGCAGGCCTGCAAAATGAAGATGGATCCTTTTCTGGTGACATGTGGGGTGAAGTTGATACACGGTAATAGCTGCTCATTGTGCTCACTATTCGAAGAACTCAGCTTGTGTCAGTGCAGTATTCACGTATTTTATTTTCTTTAACTTTACTTATACTAGCAGGGATTTATCTTTAGTTTTAGATTTTTTGGAGCAAAATAATAGTAATTTGAGAATGTATGGCCTAACTTAAGTTTTCTTTTAGGTTTTCTTACATTGCAATATGTTCTCTAGCATTGCTGCACCAGTTGGATAAAATTGATGTTGGAAAAGCAGTGAAATATATTGTAAGCTGCAAGAATGTGGATGGTGGATTTGGATGCACACCTGGAGCAGAATCTCATGCTGGGCAAAGTATGTTGAACAAAGAAATGATGAATGTTTTAATACTTCCAACAGTTGTATGAACTAAAACATGAACAAGAGCCCTTAGCTGATTTGAGTTCTGTATTATGTGTCTTCCGGAGATGCAAAATAGTCCCAAGCTTTTAACATTTCATATTCCAGTAAATCCAGGATTCCACTCCTAAGTATTGTGATTGTGTTTCATAATAGCGTAGTTTTAATATATAAGCACATACATGGGAAACCTGGATTAGTTGGCAATAACTGAAGCATTAAAATCATCAGTAAGAAAGTACTGGTGTTGCATGATATTAAAGTTGTTAAAAGATATGAAATAGTCATGAGCAATAATGAATAGAGTACAATGATCCTTTGTAGGCATTATCTGCTTTTAATGAACATTAAATCAAGATAAATTATCCGTTTGTAGGTCCTACGTTGGTGAAAACTGATGCAAACTAACTGAGAATGCTCTGAAATTTATCTTCCATTTAGCTTGTTTCTTCCTTTGCATGGAACAAAGAGTGTCTGCTGGAGGAATTTATTTCTCTTCAATAAAATATTTTATTTACCATTCAATGGTATATGACAGTTAGTCAAATGTCATAGTATCGGTGAAAAGTTGGGTGTGGAGGGGGAAGGGGGGGGGGAGGTTTAAGGTATCTGTTTGTTTTTAACCTCCTTGTGTTACTAATTTCCATCTTTCGCTACTCCTTTTTAATCATTTTTTTGTTGCATTACTGTATTGCAATCATTCCTGTGCCTCTGCATTGCAGTTTTCTGTTGTGTTGGAGCTCTTGCAATAACTGGTTGTCTGCATCATGTTGATAAGGACCTCCTTGGTTGGTGGTTATGCGAAAGACAAGTCAAATCTGGAGGCCTAAATGGGCGTCCTGAGAAGCTTCCTGATGTTGGTTATTCTTGCTAAATTGAACTTTCTATTTGTACGTAACTTGAACTTTCTTGATATTCCTGTTGTTTCCTCTCAGGTCTGCTACTCTTGGTGGGTTCTCTCTAGCTTAATCATGATTGACAGAGTGCACTGGATTGACAAGGAGAAGCTTGCAAAATTTATTTTGGACTGTCAGGTTAAATCTGCATTTGATCAGTTATTTCAATTGAATCTTAGTCAGAGATATCATATTTAATGTAATTGTATGACTCTCTCATCAACTTACAAATCTTACCTTCCTTTGTGAATGTAGGACAAAGAGAAGGGAGGGATTTCAGACAGGCCAGATGACGCGGTTGACGTGTTCCACACTTACTTTGGAGTCGCTGGTAAGAGTTAGATGATCATGCTGATAGTTAAATGGTCAGTGTATTTTTATCTGTAATGACATGGTGGATGTCATACTTCTGAGCATGATGACTTCAAATCTGATGAGAGATGGAAGCTTCAAAGTCTGTTAAGAATGCATGACCCTAATCTAACTCAGAGAATATCTTTTGTTCCAATATCGTTTGTTACTTTTATGTTGTAGTACGTTACCTTGAATAAGATTATGAGCTAACTAGGGTGTCCATAATCAGCCATTTACATTAACTTGAGCCATGATGCCGACCTTTCTGACCACTAATGTGTATCATGGAATAGCACCCAACATGGGTGTATAGCTCTGGACATGATTAAGGATCATTAATTACAAACACCCCCGCCATGGGTGTGTTAGCATTCACTCAATGACGCCAGTTTTCTGTTGGAGGAGTGGGGAGGTTAGTAAAATGATGTGCAGACATGTTTGTCTGTTGAAGAAATTGCAATAATCTCCTCCTGGATCTAAGATGATTTCGGAGATATAAATATATGTTAAAAGGCAAGTGATGAATAGGGATATTGAAATGATTTATCAAGTCAACCCCATTTGATCCATTTGGAATAAAGTGATAACGGCATAACTACGTAGTTGAATTAGTTTGTTTATCAGTCTGAGCATTTCCATTATGGTTGTGCCATTTCCATTAGAGTGGCACACCCATAGTTGTCAACTTTGTTATCTTGGTTCACTTTCTCTGAATGGTTAAAGTTGACTTTTCAGACCTCACTATCATAACGTATTCCTTCATATTTTCTGAATTGCAGGGCTTTCACTTCTTGAATATCCGGGACTGAAACCAATAGATCCTGCTTATGCGTTGCCTGTTAGTGTCGTAAACAAAGTTATCCTTCCCTGTCTTCCTTGATTCTGTTGCATAATTAATTTTGGAACGAAAGTACCTAAATGTTTGGCAGTCGAAGGTCATTGGTGTTATTAGAAGTGAAGTATTGTGTTAATCACCATGGCTTGATTCACATTCCTATGCCCTATACTGGGCAAATTGGCCTTTCTCTTGTGCTTGTGCAACCTGTGTTCTGGTGAAAGTTTGGGAAACAGTTTAATATACTTGCACCGTTGCTCCCATTTCCATATTTTTGTCTGTTTGCAGGCTCTTGATTGCAGTATTCTCATGTCTTGGGTTTTATGTCATGGTGGGTTGAACACCCTGAGTTACCTTTAGCCTCAACTGTAAACCCTCAAAAGAGTTTCTAGCCCTTGTAGGTTAAACACATAAAGAGTATTAGATACCTTATTTTCTGTAAAATCTCATGACAATTTTCTTGTTGTACATCTCTTCTCAAAAATTCAGATATGGAGCGCTTTTGGCTCGCAACTTGACCGCCAGTGTGCTATCAGCGGATGCAGCTATCATGACGTTCAAATTCTAAAAAAAATTGTTTCTCGTCCATCCTTTTTTGAGTTTTAACAATGTTTGCCTTCTAAAATTTGGTACAGCTAGGAATGAAACTTGGGGAGATGCACTTTTTTAAAAGTGTGTATGTCAAAGACGTGCGCTCAAGTGGTCTCGTCTAATTTAGTAAACCACCAGTTCATATAACAAATGGTTATCAAGATCACGAAATTAGAAAACACCAAGCTACTACTATGTATATTATCTCAATTATTGAAGTATTTTTCTTTCACTTCCGTAGAATAAACAAAATAAGCTAGAACTTTCTAATCTATGATTGATAAGTTCCTACTCAATTTGCTACTGTACAGGTGATGCATCAAGTAATGTTGAAGCGAGTAAATCAAGGAGTAATTTAAAAGTATGGACGAGCATAAGTGTAACGTTGTTTTCTGGTCACATGTTTTTTCCATTTGACCCTCCCCTTAAATTTGGGTTGATATAGCTGGTATGGATGGTCCGATTTTCGAGTTGATAAGATGAATTTGGAAGAAATTTTCAGTTTTGGAAGTGTGGAACTTAGGGAGTTTGACCAAAATTAACATTTGGTGTGGCGAGATTTGTTAAATACACGAGTATCTGTATGTGTGTACTGTTTTGATGATTAACAAACTATAGCAGGTATCAGGTAAATCATTAGGTTTCCGTGCTGATTCTAGTAGTGGATAACAACCTATAAAGCTGCTGTGGTTGGTGAAAAGTTTTTCAGAAATTTACTAAAGGACCAATGGTTCATAAGCTGTAGATGCAACAACATAAAAGACAAAGGTCTAAGGTTTCAAAGGGAGTTTTTTAGATACTAAGCAATAGATTGAAAAATATGTACCTTTTAGTTGAAAAGCTTCTTTTTGGCTTCCTGTGCAAGAAATCAACAGACCCAGATGAAGAATCAGATAGACTAGGTTTGGTGTTTTGTGTTTTGAGCAAGTTTGTAATGAGCATCTAAATGTACTATCACTCCTCACATATAAAGGAAAGTGATCAGTTGTTCATTAGTGTATTCTGTGTGTGGAAACGTACCTTGGGCATAGAGTTGTTGTCTCAAGGTGTGTGGATGTGTTGTATCTTTCTAACTACTCAAGTGGTGTAGGATAATTTGAAGCAAGGTTGGTGTTGCTCTTGACTTGTGCTAGTTGCACAAGTTGTTTGTGTTGTAAGATGAAAGTAGAGAAGTAAGGTGTGTGTTGTATTTCTTTACTTTGCTCCTCGTGGATTTGGTTATTAAATCCTGTAGTGACAGGTCGTGGTTGTTTCTCCCTTTGAGCAAGGAGTTTTTTCACGTAAAAATCTGTATGTATTTGTTTTGTTGTCCTTTATTTCTTAAGATTCCTGATATTCTCTCTAAAGGGACCTGACAAAGTATCAAGCTAAGAGTAACATAACTCAATAAGATTAGATTTGGGTTTTGACTACATCACTAAATTTCGAGGACGTGACTAAGGTGGATGGGTTGCAAGATCCCAGACACTTAGGAGAGATTTGGACCATTAATTGGAATTCTTGAGTTTCTTATATATGGAGTTTTGACCACGATTAAAATTTGGCTTAGATAGCTCCAAAATAGTGACTTGATGATTTCATCAGGTTCATAACGTATTTTATGATCGGTTTGCACTTTTTGTTTATATTCAGAGGGTTCTAGATGAAATTCCAGTGTTAAGACCAGATTTTTTTTTTTTTTGTCGTAGCTGAAATTTTTGACATTTGGTGCAAGCGCAATAGCGCAAGAGGGAGCTTTTGGTCAGCATTGTGCAAGGGAATTGACTGGTGTTTAACGCCATTGGTGTCAAGGGTGCATGGTTACAGTAAGTGGTTTCGTGTCATGTGCAATCTCGCTAAAGGAGCATAATAACTCCAAAATGACTTTCAACAACTTAACCAGTGTTTTTCAACGATTTGACACTTTGATTCACCATTGTTGGACTTGTTAATTTTATCTTAGTTATATACTGTCATGTGTTATTCCTTATTAGTTGCTTTTTCTGTTCCCTTTCCTTCCATTCCATTTTTGTCATATCTAGTTCTTTCTTGCTTATGGGTTTTGAGATGAGGGTTCCCAGGAAACAACCTCTCTACTTCTATGGTAGTGGTAAGGTCTGCATACATTCTACCCTCCCCAGACTCTACTTGTGGAATTTTACTGGGTATGTTGTTGTTGTTGTTGTTGTTGTTGTATTCACCATTGTTGGACTTCTAAAGTTCGGATTAAAGTGATTTTTAGTGTATTTTCTTCATCATTGAAGTGGGTAAGTCCTACTCTCTAATTTGATGATTCCTTCCGGCTTGAACCAGTGTTTGATGTCAGGTTCTTAGTCTTTTACTAAGCACACGTATGACATTTGACAATTTGCTCATGTTTTTGCTCTACTTGCTCACGATCTTGTTATGTCAAGTCAGCCTAAGATATTAGAAATCCCTAAGAGAATTATAAAGAGAACACAAGAGAATTGATATATAGGAAGACTATTTTGTAGAGAACTTCGATTGATTTTTGCTTGATGATCTTACAAATGGGTGTCGTTTATACTACTTAGGGGATGATATACAAATAGTAATTGTTACCAAGATCCTACATATTTAAAAATAAATTCCTTCTCTAGAATACTCTATAATCCTAGAATATTCTAAAGAATGCATGATATTCTAGTATCTACCATGAAAAACTCACATTACTGTAGAATATTCCACTAAGATTAGTAATATTAGCTATGTAAGCTTCCACATAGACAATTTTACGCCACATGGTGCTTATGTGGCGTGATGATATGGCGGGTCATCACACTCTCTCTCACCTAATATCTTGACGACCATGCCGCATTGCTGTTGCATAAATTCTTGAATTTTGTCTTTGAATTGCCACAAATCTTCATATCACTCCCATGTGGCGACATGAGGTGATTGTCCCTTCTAATGGAAGAGGAACATGGTAGTGGCTTTTTGTCTGAAACACCCGTCATGTGCTTCGCAATGCCTCATAATCGTAATTTTCATATATCTCAAAAATCGTGCGTGATTTCAGAAATCCGACTTCATATTCTTGATCGAGGAGCAAAATTGAGTAGAAAATGGGTATAACTCAAATTTTAGAAGACCTGTAGCGAAAATTAACTTTTGCTAATAAATCGGTTTCCAGTGTGCATCCGCTCCCCAGTCGCGACGCGGCCTGGGTGCGGGCTAGCACAAACTGGTAGTACAAACTGGTCTTCGTGTTTGGTCCATGTTGCAGACTGGACGCGGACCAATGTAAGTTTTCCTCAGTTTCTTGTTTCGTCCAGAGGCATTTGGGTAATAATCCAATGCCTATTTAAACATAAAATCTTCCATGCTTAGCAATTTTTCAACACTAGAATTCACAAAACCCTCTCTAAAACCTCTCCAAGACTTTATCAAATCTCTCATTCAAATTCAAGGATTTTAAGCTCAATTTTGGAACTCAAGAACCCATCTCAAGCTTCAAGTTTCCCCCAACTCAATTTCAAGAAAATCCAAGTTTGAGGTATGTGGGTGTTCATCCATGGGTCCTTTCACCAATGGAGCCCAACCTTCTCATATTATGAAAATTGCATGATTTCAAGTTGTATTATTCGTGGGTATCTCTTATTAGGAATTATGAACGTAAATTATGTTGGGGTTTATCAAGTATTGATTGATTATGCATGAATATCTATTTTAATATCATACCATGAGTTGATCTATATTTATTAAAGTTATGCATGATGTGAACTATGAAAATTATGAACCATTGTGAATTTTGAGATGAATTTTAAGATACCCTAAATAAGGGTTTTACTACAATATTGGTGGGTTGATTTGAATCGATTTTACTCTTTTTGTTATACCCTTGAGTCGCAAACCCACCATGTGTTTGATGAAATTACATGACAAAAATTATCCAGTTGTTGATGAATTATTGCATGATTTACAAGTCAAGTGATTTCATGATAATTTAGGGCTTCCAAGCATGTATTAAATTCATGAAAAGTACCTACGATTTTACAAGTGACAAGTTGAGCCCTATTTTAAGATTTATTCTCTTGTGAGCTATTCAGGTTAAGTTGAGGGATCAAGCATGTATACTATTTTAGCCTCATGTTCAAGTTCAAGTTAAGCTCACTAGAAGAGGTCAAGTATGTTAATGAGCTACTCATGTCATGTTTTCATGTCTCTTACAAGTTACTGATGTTATTATTAAAGTTATGACTATTTCAAGTATTTCGTAGGATTAGACTTAGCACCGATTGAGGCTTAAGATGGGGACTCAACTCAAGAGGTCTTTCTATAAAGTCTTTAGTCTCTAAAATATGTGCCACCATAGGATCATATTATTTCCCTAAATGGGCTTTGCTAGTGGATCCATCTAGTTTATGTTATCATGTTTGGTTTACCTTGGCAAGTAGATCACATTTAGCCGGGGGGTGTCATGTGCCACGACCCAAGCCTAGGGCCTGGACGTGACTGGCGAATGGGGAACCCGAAGGAACCCCAAACAAGCCTCATAGCATATCATTACACATCCTTGGTTGCGAAAACAATTAAAATGACAATAAGAGATAAATATAAACAAGGGGAACAGGGACTAAGGGTAACTTCCATATCATGAACATCAAGAGTCAATAGAGTCAAAGCTCATAACATAAGTACATAACATGTATAAATGATGCTTGAAGTAAAACCATGCTTATATAGATCATAATATAATTGTAAGGAGTGGCCATTTTAGTTCAAGCTAAGGCCTACCACCCCCTTGGAGAGGCGCATGAGGTACTAACCCCTTCATGAGGTTGATGGAGTACAAACCCTCCTTACCCCACTGAGGTTGATGGAGTACTAACCCCCCATCGAGGTTGACAGAGTACAAACCCCCCATCAAGGTTGATGGGTACCAACCCTCAACAAGGTTACCCGGACCTACCACCCCCTGAGCAAGGAGACCAAGGTACCAACCTCTCGATAGGTTACCCGGGCCTACAACCCCCGAGCTAGGCTTGGTCATCCCCAACACTATATATAGATATATCATATATGTATACACTCCTTTCATCATCATATGCATACATTCCTTTTCATCATCATCCCATCGTCATTCTATCATCATTTCATTATCATTTCATCATCATATAGTCATTCTCTTATAAGACATACATTGGACTTTCAATTCCTCAAGAATCCACAATCGAATATTTTATCAAACATTTAGAGGGTGTGTAATGCTAGTGTAAAACCATGCAATTCAAGAGTGAAATCATGTTAGAAAAATCAGTGTAAAGCCATCAATAGATACTTGGTGACACCCTCAAACAATATACATCAAGACCCTTCATCAATTCTCACAATAGACCCTTGCTTCATAGCTCAAAACTTAGTAAAACAGTCACAATTTCATAAACCCAACATAGTATGCAGTGATTTTCATAATAGATAAGACCCATGAATAAATCAACTTTAAATCATGCAATTTTGAGTAAAAAGAGCTTGGGCATCTTGGGTGAAAGGAACCTATGAAGGAAACCCACATACCTTAGCTTTGGAGATGAAATTGGTGAAGATTGGAGATGGAGACTTGAAGCTTTGAAGAAGAACCTTGAAGGAAATCCTTAGTTCTGGATGAGGGTTTGAGACTTGAACTTAGGAGTGAAAAAATTGGCTAAGTGTTTGAGTGAGTATTGGGGAATGTTTAGTGTGATACGAGGGTGAAAAATGGTTAAGTATAGGCATTTTTATGTTTGGGAACACTTAGGCCCAAGACTTAAAAGTCTTGGACCGAGTTAAACAAACATGCCACTTTTTTCCATGACGCGGATTTGCCACTGGAAATTGCATTCTTGAAATTTCATAATTGCTAATTTTTGGCTCTTAAATCGAGGTTAGACCCTTTTTCCCCTAATTTTGACTCCCTGAACAAGAATATGAAGTCAGATTTTTGATATCGCGCACGGAGTTTGAGATATATGGAAAATACAATTTTGGGCACTTCCGGGGCACATTTTCGGGCACTTTTGGGGGTCGTTTCGATATCTCCCCCTTGGGAACATTCGTCCCCGAATATCAAAGAAACTTATATGAGAGACACAAACATGAAACTTTCAACCCACATAGAGATACAACAATGCACTTAAACATCATTTCAAAAATTTCATCATAAATGAAAAATCAACATGAACTTGTCAATTTAAACATGAACATATGCAATGACATAAAGCTGAACTTAAGACCTGAGATCATATAATGGGCTTAGATCAATACCTTATGATTTAGTGGAGTGGAAAAGGTAAAGATGTCGCTTTAGCATGTTCGCTTTGGCCTCCCAAGTAGCACTCTCAACTTGTTGATTCCTCTAATGGACCGTAACAGAAGCCACCTTTTTATTTCTCAACCTCTTCACTTGACTATCCAAGATCTGAACCAGAACCTCTTCATATGTCAAATTATCCTCAACAACACCCACAACATCAAGAGGTACAATGACATTCGGATCACCCACACATTCCCTTAACATGGACACATGGAACACCAGATGCACCAATTCCATCTCACTAGGCAATCTCAACTCATAGGTTACCTTGACAACCCTCCTCATGACCTCATAAGGACCAAAATATCTGGGGCTCAACTTGCCCTTCTTACCAAAATGGACCACACCATTCATGGGTGAAACCTTTAGGTAGATCCAATCACCAACCTTGAATTCGAGGTCTCTTCTTCTCACATTGGCATAGGATTTTTGGCGGCTTTGGGCCGTCTTCAACCTTTCTCTAATCATCCTAACCTTCTCAAGAGATTCCATAACCAGATCTGGTCCCAACAAAGCTACCTCACCAACTTCAAAGCAACCAATCAGTGATCTACAACGTCTCCCATTAAGAGCCTCAAAAGGAGCCATACCGATGCTAGAATGATAGCTATTGTTGTAGGCAAACTCAATAAACGGAAGATGGTCATCCCAACTACCTTTAAGCTCCAACACACATTCCCTAAGCATATCCTTAAGGGTTTGGATGGTCCTCTCAACTTGGTAATCCGTTTGAGGGTGGAAGGCCGCACAAAGCTTAACTCTAGTACCCAAACCCCTTTGGAAAGATCTCCAAAAATGTGAAGTAAATTGTGCCCCATGATTCGATATGATGGAAAAAGAAACCCCATGCAACCTTATCAAGTCATGAATGTACAACCTTGCATAATCTTCAGCCTTATATATGGTCTTTACCGGTAGAAAGTGAGTCGATTTTGTCATCTTATCAACCACAACCCAAATGGAATCAAAACCCTTTCTAGTCTTGGGTAATCCAACCACAAAATCCATGTTTATCTCTTCCCACTTCCAAGTAGGAACCTCAATGTCTTGGGTTAGGCCACCCAACCTTTGATGTTCGGCTTTGACTTGTTGATAAGTTTGACAACCGGAAATGAATTTGGCAATGTCCCTCTTCATACCTCCCCACTAATACACATCCCTCGAATCTCTATACATTTTGGTGGAACCGGGGTGGATAGCATAAGAAGAGTTATGGGCCTCATCAAGGATCGTTCTATCAAACCATCAACACATGGTACACACAACCTACCTCTGTACCTAAGGGCATCATCTCCCCCTTGGGAGAAAACCTCCACCTTGCCCTCTTTCACCAAGGCCTTCAATTCTAACAAGGAGGGATCAAGATCTTGTTTTACCATCACTCATCAATCAAAGAAGACTTAGATCCATCAACAACAACCACACCACTATTACCATCTTCTTGCAACCTAACTCCCAACCTAGCCAACCGATGCACCTCCCTAACCATCTTCTTCTCACTACCATCAACATGAGCTAAGCTACCCATGGACACCCTACTCAAGGCATCCTCCACCACATTTGCCTTATCCGGATGATAATGCACACTCATATCATAGTCCTTATGAAGTTCTTTTATGATTGGTGAATACATCAACATACACCCCATACAAGTAATGATGCCAAATCTTTAATGCAAACACAACGGTGGCTAATTCAAGATCATGGATAAGGTAGTTCTTTTCATGCACTTTGAGTTGTCTAGAAGCATAGGCTATGACCTTAACATTTTGCATCAACACACAACCCCAACCAACTCGGAAAGCATCATAATACACAACAAATCCCTCAAGTCCATCCGATAGTGACAATATGAGGGCGGTCATAAGCTTATCTTTCAAGGTTTGGAAGCTCCTCTCACATTCATTGGTCCATATAAACTTAACCTTCTTTTGAGTCAATTTTGTCATAGGGGAAGCAATAGAAGAGAACCCATTCACGAACCTTCGATAATAGCCCGTTAAACCCAAGAAACTCCTAATATCCGATGGCGTCAATGGTCTAGGCCAATTTCTAATCACATTGGTCTTCTTTGGATCTACCTTAATACCATCCCCTGACACCACATGTCCTAGGAAGCAACTTCCTCAACCAAAATTCACACTTTTTATATTTAGCATACAATTTCTCCACCCTCAATCTTTGTAACACAACCCTCAAATGAGCCCTATGCTCCTCCTCACCACGAGAATAGAGCAAAATGTCATCAAGGAAGACCACAATAAGGGAATCAAGGTAGGGTTTAAATACCCTTCATTAGGTCCACGAAGATGGCCGGTGCATTAGTCAATCCAAAGGACATCACAACAAACTCATAATGCCCATACCTAATCCGGAAGGCCGTCTTGGGAATATCACACTCCCTTATTTTCACTTGATGATACCCGGACCATAGATCAATCTTAGAGAAATGGATAGCCCCTTGCAATTGGTCAAACAAGTCATCAATCCTTGGAAGAGGATACCTATTCTTGATGGTGACCCTATTGAGTGACCTGTAGTTAATACACATCCTAGGGGACCTATCTTTCTTTTGCACAAACAACACCAGAGCACCCCAAGGTGATTGGCTAGGTCTAATAAATCCCTTCTCCAACAAATTCCTCAATTATTCCTTCAACTCCGCCGGGGCCATACGATAAGGGGGAATAGAGATGGGTTAAGTTCGGGGAGGAGGTCTATGCCAAAGTCTATTTCCCTTTTGGGAGGAACACCGGGAAGGTCATTTGGGAAGACATCAAGAAACTCATTTACAACCGGAACCGACTTTATGGAAAGGACTTTAGACTCCACATCCCTAACCCTCACTAGATGGTAAAGACACCCCTTAGAGATCAATTTACGGGCTTTAATGCAATAGATAAAAATGCCCTTGAGCACCACATCTTGACTTTCACACTCAAGAACGGGCTCATTTGGAAATTGAAACTTGACCTTACGGATTCTACAATCAATAGAAGCATATTAGGCATGCAACCAATTCATCCCAAGAATGATATAAAAATCCACCATATCTAACTCAATAAGATCACAAGGTAAAATTTTATGTAAAATCCAAATAGGACAACTTCTATAAACTTTCCTAGCCACAATAGATGCACCGATAGGAGTAGATACCTTCTATGACTCATGCAACAATTCGGGGTCAACATGGAACTTTTGGGCAACAAAGGGGGTAACAAAAGAAAAGGGTGGCACCTGGATAAATCAATGCATACACATCAAAGTCAAAGATTTTCAATATATCAGTAACAACATCGAGGACGTCGTCAACCCCTTGCCTCCCATGCAAAGCGTAGAATCGGTTGTGCCTTGGGGAACCATCTTTTCGGCCAACTCTCCCCAATGGGACCGCATTAACACCTTGTGGATGAACCTCCTTGCTCTTGATGCGATTTCAAGGGCAATCTATAGCCTTATGCCCCAACTCCCCATAACCATAACAAGCACCGTATTCTTTAAACATGGGCTACCATGACCCTTACCACACTTTAAACACACATCAATAGGCGCCATACCCCTAACACCTTGGGCTCTCGGAAGATTGTTTGCAACCCTCTTATCAAATGCATGAGTACGCCTTTGGCCTTGACGGAATCGACCACTCCTTTGGAGCTTACCCTCAAAATGGGCCCTCTTAGCCTCATGCCCCGTTCTCTTCCTCAATTTCTTCTCTTCCATTTGCTCAGCGTAAGTCATCAACCGTGGCAAGTCCATGTCACTTATCAACATGGCGGATCAACATTCTTCACTAACCAAGTCAGAAACATCTATCATAAGTTTGTCCATCCTAGATCTTGAGTCGACCACCAAATATGGACCATGTTTCGAAAGTTGGGTAAACTTGAGGGCATACTCCCCTCACACTTATGGAACCTTGTCTCAAATTCATAAATTCCACTAACCTAGCCTCCTTAAGCTCAAGAGGGAAGAAACGATCAAGGAAAGCCATTTTGAAATCCTCCCAAAGGACCACATAGACAACTCCCTTATCTTCCTTCCATTGATTGTACCATATTTGAGCTACCCTTTTGAGTTGGTATACCGCTAAATCCACCATTTCATTCGACCCAACACCCATGATAGACAAAATTTTGTAGACCTCATCAATGAACTCTTGGGGGTCCTCACTCACTTTTGATCCATGAAATTCCATGGATTCATTCTCATGAAGTCTCTCACCCGAGAGGCCATTGTAGGAGCATGAGGGGCTTCGGCCCCTTGGTTGGCTTGATTAGCCACCACTTGTGCAAGCAAGGTGAGAGCATCCCTAAGCTCTCCATTGGCCGGTTTCTCCTCGGGCATGTGGGCTCATCTTTCCCTTATATTAGGCATGATCTAGCATAACAAAGAACAATCGTTAGGGGGGAAAAACTTACTCCAACTCTATAATATGACTTAGAACATGAAGAAGGGAAATATTTCCTAAAACACTTCATAGCCTCCTACTCATAGTTGTGATGCACAACATACCATGAATAAGACTCTAATCCACGCGGTGTGTTGGACTCCGAGGATCTGGCAACCTAGTTCTCTGATACAACCTTTGTCACGACCTAAGCCTAGGGCCTAGATATGAACGACGAATAAAGAACCCCAAACAAGCCTCATAGAATATTATTACACATCCTTGGTCGTGGAAGCAATTAGAATGACAATAAGAAATAAATGTAAACAAGGGGAATAGGGACTAAGGGTAACTTCTATATCATGAACATTAAGAGTCAATAGAGTCAAAGCTAATAACCTAGGTACATAACATGTATGAATGATGCTTGAAGTAAAACCATGCTTATATAGATCATAATACGAGTGTAAGGAGTGACATTTTAGTGCAATCCAAGGCTTACCACCCCTTTGGATGGGCGCATGAGGTGCTAACCCCTTCATGAGGTTGATGGAGTACAACCCCCCCTCCCTCATCGAGGTTGATGAGTACTAACCCTCCATTAAGGTTGACAAAGTACAAATCCCCCATCAAGGTTGATAGGTACCAACCCCAACAAGGTTACCTGGGCCTACCGACCCTCGAGCTAGGCGACCAAGGTACCAAACCCTCGATAGATTACCCGGGCCTACAACCCCCCGAGCTAGGATTGGTCATCCCCAACACTATATACAGATATATCATATATGTATACACTCCTTTCATCATCATATACATACATTCCTTTTCATCATTATTCCATCATCATTCTATTATTATTTCATTATCATATAGTCATTCATCTCATAAGACATACATTGAACCTTCAATTCCTCAAGAATCCACAATCGAACATTTTATCAAGCACTTAGAGGGTGTGTAATGCTAGTGTAAAACCATACAATTCAAGAGTGAAATCATGCTAGAAAAATCAATGTAAAACCATTAATAGATACTTGGTAACACCCTCAAATGATATATATCAAGACCCTTCATCAATTCTCACAATAGACCCTTGCTTTATAGCTCGAAACATAGTAAAACAGTCACAATTTCATAAACCCAACATAGTGTGCAGTGATTTTCATAATAGATAAGTCCCATGAATAAATCAACTTTAAATCATGCAATTTTGAGTAAAAAGAGATTGGGCACATGGGTGAAAGGAACCCATGAAAGAAACCTACATACCTTAGCTTTGGAGATGAACTTGATGAAGATTGGAGATAGAGACCTTAAGATTTGAAGAGCAACCTTGAAGGAAATCCTTAGTTCTGGATGAGAGTTTGAAACTTGAACTTAGGAGTGAAAAAATTGGCTAAGTATTTGAGTGAGTATTGAGGAACGTTTAGGATGATATGAGGGTGAAAAATGGTTAAGTATAGGCATTTTTATATTTGGGAACACTTAGGCCCAAGACTTAAAAATCTTGGACTGAGTTAAAAAAACAGGTCACTTTTTTCTGCGACGCAGATTTGCCACTGGAAATTGCATTCTTGAAATTTTATAATTGCTAATTTTTCGCTCTTAAATTGGGGTTAGACCCTTTCCCGCTAATTTTGACCCCCTGAACAAGAATATGAAGTCGGATTTTTGATATCACACATGGATTTTGAGATATATAGAAATTATAATTTTGGGCACTTTCAAGGCACATTTTCGTACACTTTTTGGGGTTTTTTCATCATGCCTCGTCGCCCAACCAATTGGGTGTCATACCTTTGATTCCAAATAGTAGCTTGCTTGGTCTATGTTGGTTAAGGTCTCCTCCCACATATGTATGATAAATTATGCAAGTTAAATATTTTACATACATGTTTATTACAAGCATTGGTCATACATGTCATATTGAGATTATATCCATTGCCTATATATATGCATTTTGAATATTATGGCATATGTCTTTGTTGCATTACACCTTGCATACTTAGTACGTTCCAAGTACTAATGCATACTCTATGCGAACATGATATTACCATGTAGGGACCGGAGCTCCTATTGATCCTCCTGCTCCTCATAACTAGTTCGGTTCTTGAAGAAAGCTTTTGGTGATTCCTCAACTCTGATGACAATATCTATGTTATTCATCCTATGTTGAGACTTGTTCTTTATGTTGGATACTGATTATCATGAGGGTGAGTCGGGAAGTGTCTTGGCCCCCGGTCCATTCTAAAGTAGAGGTGTTGTTGGATACTATGTTGTATATGCTTATGAGCTTGACTCTTCTTATCTTACTATGATTATGAAAGACTTCCTTTAGTCCTTCTTCCCTTTCTTTTTTTAACACTTGACTCTTGTTATGTCTTATTTTGCTTCCGCAACCAAGGATGTGTACATGATATGCTAAGAGGCTTATTTGGGTTGTCTCCAGACTTCCTATTCGCTATGTTACATCTAGGCCCTAGGCTTGGATTGTGACATTGTTCTTGTTTTCATTTAGCCTGATAGTCGATGATATTCTCAATCTCTCAATCATGTGAGGTGGTGATAGTAATAGGTGCACATTGTTTGGCCTCTGCTTTGGTCATTATTGTCTTCGTGGTATGGCTTAAGTATGATGACATAGACAATATGATGAATCTTAAGATGTGAAGCTATGCCAATCTTGTGTGAGCTATTGCTCACCTTGGAAATGATATTAAATGGGCCCTTATATTTGCGAAATAGACTATGCATGCCTCATAGTGTCTGAACTATCTTGGGTTTACTTCTTCCTGGCCATGTCCCCGACTCGATAGTCTATGGGTCTCCTCTTGTGGTCCACAAATTTCTTCATCTGCTTAGCTTCCTTGTCTAGATCAGACTTTGAGGTGTCAAGCTAATCTTCCCGTCCTTTAGCCATATGATAAGGTCCCAGACTCTTTCCTTCAAATGAGGCTGTTAGTGAATGTAGAGTTTAAGGTTGTTGGCTTATGGCTAGCTCAAATGGTGTATGCCCTGTAGATTCACTCCACAATAAGTTATAAGAAAAAATTAGCCCATGTCTAAGAGCTTTTCCCATCCTTCTTACATGCACTCACATAATACCGTAAGTAACACTCTTTAAGTAGCACTCTAGTAAGGCATTGACTTGCTTTGTCTGTCAATCCGTTTGCAGGTGAAAACTGGTAAAGAAGTGTAGTTCTATGCTAAGAATATCAAACAACTCTCTCCAAAATTTTCCAGTGAAGCAGGGATCTCAACCATTGATAATGTGCCTCGGTAAGCCCCAATACTTCACCATATTATTGAAGAACATTGCCAGCTTCCTTGGCTTTGCAACTTTGTTAGGCAGGTATAAAAGTGGCATACTTTGAAAGCGTATCTACAATCACCATAATGGTTCCGTAACTATCAAAATTTGGTAGACATGTGATGAGGTCTAAGTCATACTCTCCCACGAATGCTCTGCAACTGGTAGCAGCTCCAAAAGTTCTCTGGGTCGTCTTTGCTCAACCTTATCCTGTTGGCATATAAGACAAGTCTGTACATAACACTCTATGTCCTCTTGCATGCACGACTAGCAGTAGAGACTCAGCTATAGCCCTAATGCAATGTTAGCCTTGATGACCCAACTCACAATGTATCATGACTCTCCTTCATAATATACTGGCTAATATCTCCAAACTTAGGCATGTATACCCTCTATCTAGTGGTAAGCAATAAACCATCCTCTGCCCAAAAGCATCTTATCTCCCTTGGTTAGAGAACTCCATGAGTTGCTTGGCTACATGATCATACTGCATATACTCCCTTATAGCATCTTGAAGGTTCCAACTTGTTGTGGCGATCGTAGTAAGTTCAGCCTTTAGCTTAAGGCATCATCCATAAGGTTTACCTTGCCTGACTTATACTCTAGCATATAATCAAACTCTACCAAGAAGTCCTTCCAGCTAGGTTTATTTGTTGTAAACTTCTTTTGTGTCTTAAAGTAACTAATGACCAAATTGTCAATCTTGACCACAACCCAAGCAGGTAATGTCTCTATGTGCGACATAATGCATAATGACAGTCATCTCTTTTTATTGCATAGTGTTACATTATTTTGTGTCTTTTAACTTTCGGCTATTAAATGCAATTGGGTGTTTATCTTGCATCAAGACACCTCCAATGGAAAAATCAAGTTAATGTGTGCACATTTCAAACGTCTTAGTAAAGTGGGGTAATTCTAAGACCGACTCCTCAGTCACATCTGTTTTAAGGTCTTCAAACACCTTTTGACAATGAATAATCCAAACCCATAACTTGTTTTTCTTTAGCAACTTGGTCAATGGTGCTGCCTTGGATGAATATCCATTGATGAACCAATGATAGTAGTTAACAAGCCCAAGAAAGGATCTCAACTCAGTTACCTTTGTCGGGATCTACCACTTTTGGATAGCTCATATCTTTGCCTCGTCCATGCATAATTTACCATAAAAGATAAAATGACCCATGAAGTGTACTTTTGATTATGCAAAATCACATTTATCCCCCTTTGGTATATGACTCATTCTCTTGCAAGACTTGACAAACCCTCCTTAAGTGATCTATATGTTTCACCAAGGTATTACTGTAGATGACTATATCATCTAAGTATGCTACCACATATCGATCAAGATAAGGATGGAAGATCTTGTTCATGAGGTAAAAAATATAATAGGTGCATTGGTTAAGCCATAGGGCAATACTAACCACTCAAAGCTCCGTATCTTATCAGACACGTTGTCTTCAGCTCATCTCCTTCCGCGATGTAAGCCTGGTAGTAGCCTTTTCAAAGATCCACCTTGGTAAGTATTTAGCTTGTCCAAGTCTATCAAATAAGTCGGGTATTAGCAGGATCAAATACTTATTCTTTACTATGACTTTGTCTAATGCTAGATAGTCTATACATAAGAGTGATGATTCATGCTTCTTATTTTGGAACAATATCGGTGAGCCAAAAGGTGCCTTCGATGGACATATTTGACCGATATCTAGTTATAAGGCCTCATATGTTAAAAGGTCAGAGTCCAAACAGAAGTGTAGAAAATAGATTCAGGTGCAGGCAAGTACGAGCCCATCCACAACTCGTAGTTAGTTTTACGGACCATAAATATGCCTCGTGGATGGGGATTAGACTTGGTGAAGTTTTGAAGTCTAGGAGTCAAGGTACAAATGGGGGTTTTAGGACCCGTAGAAGGGTCTACGAGTCATGGACACTGGCTTGTGGACTAGGGGATCAAAATAGGTTTCTGAAGTTGAGGAGATGTAACCAGACGAAAGGGTTTACGAACTATAGTCCATTTTATGAGACATAAAAAGGTCTCCTAGTTTAGGTCCCAAAGAAGTGAAATTTTCTAAGTGTAGGATGGTACTACGAGGGGGTGTTTATGATCCATCATTTATTTTATAGGCAGTAGAAGGGTGTTTATGGATTGGGATCCAGAGTCATGTCTAATAAACTCCAAGTGTAACCAGGAGGAAAACCCCAATCTATGGGCTGTAGTTTGATCTATTGTCACGATCCAAGTCTAGGGCCTAGACATGACACGACGTGTGGGGAACCCAAAGGGACCCCAACTAAGCCTCTTAACATATCATTACAATCCTTGGTCGCTGATATGCTACCAAAATACAACACATTTGGTGCCTAAAACAAGGGATTTTGCGAGTTCTTAATGCAATTTTTTATGATTTTTATGTGTTTTTTTGTTGTTATTGCAGAAAAGATAGGTTGGCATGATTTTGGGAGAAAATTGCAGATTTTGCTGAAGTGCAGTACATACGAGTGCTCCTATGAGTCGTAGCCTAAGCAATGAGTCATAGGGTGCTCTGGTAGCAAGAAACAGTGAGCAAAAATGAAAAATCTACTAAGTGCAGGTCAACCCTACGAGGCCACTCTACGAGTCGTAGGTCTCACTATGACTCATATAGGTGGGTTCGTAGCAAGAAATAGAGAGCTAAAAGTTTGGACCAAGAACTGAAGGCCTAGACTACGAGAGGAGCATACGAGTCGTAGCCCAAGCAATGACTCGTTCCTGTGGGTCATAATAGTCAAGTCCAAAATGCAAAGTGCCTACTACAAAACCCCGATTACAACAAGTAGGTTACCTTACGAGTCGTACCTATTCAACGCACCTGCTGCCAACTGTCTTTGCTATTTAACTTTTAGGGTTAAATTGTAAATAGTATAAATAGTTAATGATAGGGTTTTAGAAAGAGAGTTGAGACATTGAATATCTTGTAGAACACTTTGAATATTCTCTCTTGAATATTCTAAGGGTTCTTTTAGGGTTTAGTATAGATTCTCACTTTTAATTTGAAGACCCACTTTTGGGGATTGCAAGACACACGTTGTACTCATTCTCCATTTATCAAAGCTTGTGGCTTGCAACTTGTGGTGTTCTTGTTCTTCATTTTTTTGGGTAAACTCTCAACTATGTCATTCATTTTCATTGTTGTTGATTTTCCTTAGCCATGAGTAGCTGACCATGAGTAGTTGACTTGAAATACCCTAGACGTTGTACATTTCTTTGACTGGGGTTTTACGTGTATTGTTTATTTTCCTTCATTTTGATTGATATTTGGTGGTGACCACACCAAACCCTGCCTACTATCACGATTCTGACCAAGGTAGTGACGAATAGGAAAAGAGAAGTAAATGACAGAATTTGATTGATATGTTATCTTCTAATTAACCAAACCTGACCAAAGGGAGGTAGTCTAGGATAATGGGTAACAGTTAGTTGGCACACCATGGTTGCTGACTAAGCTCCATGGTGAAATTCGACCTTCACCTTAACGAGGGGGTTGGAAGAACCTAAGTTACCATCCTGCATGCGGATTCCCAATTAGAGTTATGTTGTCTAGGATAATTATGTCAATGAATCATGGTAACACAATTCCCAAGTTATCCCTAAATTTAAGTGTCTTCCAGCATAGTTAGTATAGTGCTTATTTTTATTTTTGTTCTTAAATCACAAACCCCCTCCCCCTTTTAGAGATTTTAGCAATCGATGCTTGAAATGATTGATAGTGGATCTCTATAGTCAAGCCCCGTATTCCTTGTGGATTCGACCCTAACCTCTGGTTAGCTTAATTGCCGACAATGACCGCTTTCTTATAAGAGCGTGAACATCATCAGTCGCAGAAGAAATAAAATGCAACAAGAAATAGTAAATAGGGGTAAGTGGGACTAAGGGACAACTTTCATATCATAAATATCAAGAGTCAAGAGAGTGTTAAAGCTCATAGCAGTATACATAGCATGTCTAACAATACCTCTAATCATAGAACTTAGCGGGGGCCAAGACAAGCTACCAGGCTCACCCTCATAGTCAATATGTACATAAAAGGAAAGATAGCTTTAGAACATAGTATGAGATCATAAACATCATCCTCAAAATAGAGGACTCACCAAGGAGCTTGAGAGAAGTCGTACTAGCCACGTAGAGGAGGATGATCAAGTGGGGCTCCGGTTCCTACAAGGTAACATCATGTAGGCATAGAGTATGTGTTAGTATGTTTGAATGTACTAAGTATGTAGGGTGCAATGCAATAAGAGATGAACACCATAAGCAAAATGCATAACATAGGCAATGAATAAGCATATAGCAATATGACATGTATGAATGATGGTTGAAGTAAAAATCATGCTTATACAGAACATAATGCATGTATAAGGAGAGACCATTAATAGCGAATATCCAAGGCCTACCATCCCTTGGAGAGGCGAATGAGGTACGAACTCCTCAATTGGTTGATGAGATACAAATCCCCAACTTGGTTGATGAGGTATAAAACCCCCAACATGGTTATCAAGATACAAATCCCTCGACATGGTTGCATAGGCCTACCACCTCCCAAGCAAGGAGATCGAGGTACAGATCCTTCGACAAGGTTACCCGGGCCTACAACCCCCCGAGTGAGGCTTGGTCAATTCCCAACACTATAGAGATAATATTATGTACATATATTTCTTTCATCGTCATATAGTCATTCAACTCATAAGACATGCATTGGACCTTCAATTTCTCATGAAAATCATAACCAGACATTTTATCAAACACTTGGTGGGTGTGTAGTGCTAGTGTAAAACCATGCAATTCAAGAGTGGAATCATGCAAGAAAATTCAGTGTAAAATCATCAATAAATACTTGGCAACACCCTCAAGCAATATATATCAAAATCCTTCATCAAATCTCACAATAGATCTTAGATTCATAGCTCAAAACATGCTAAAACAACCACAATTTCATGAAACCCCAACATAGTGTGCAGTTAAATTCATAATAAGTAAGACCCACGAGTAAATCAATCTTTAAATCATGCAATTTTAAGTAAAAGAAAGCTTGCATATCATGGGTGAAAGAAACCCATGAAAGAAACCCATATACCTTATCTTTGGAGAATTCTTGAAGAAGATTGGAGATGGAGGCTTGAAGCTTGAATGAGAACCTTGAGATTCGAATGAGTTTTGGAACTTAAATTTGGAGATGAAATATTGTCCAAGTGTTTGAGAGAGTATTTGGGAATGTCTTGAATGATATGATGGTGAAATAAGGCTAAGTATAAGTATTTTCACGTATAGAAACACTTAGGCCCAAGACCCAAAGGCCTTGGACTGGACAAGAAAAACAGTGCACAAAATATACTGCAGCGCATCCTTGGCATGTCGCGCCAGGGGCGCGGATGCACACTGGAAATTGCATTTTTGCGATTTTCAAATTTTGCGACGGTTGCTCTTAAATCGGGGTTAGACCCATTTTCTAGTCAATTTGACCCCCCTGAACAAGAATATAAAGTCGGATTTTTGATATCACACATGAATTTTGAGATATATCGAAATTACGATTCTGGGCACTTTCGAGGTACATTTTTGGGAACTTTTTGGGGTCGTTTCATCTACAAATTGTAGTTTAGGCTCGTGGTTAGGGCCCGACAGATTTTAATGAAGGGCTAGTTTGGCCTTTCCCTGTGTCCTAAGCTTAATACTACATGTTTAAGGCCTATTCTTTCCCATATTAGCATAACACTCTCATTCTCTCCTAGTCCAAATTCATCCAAATATTCTCCACGTCTCTCATCTCTCAAGACTCAAGAAGGAAAAGCTAGAGTTTCAAGGTTTCTTCCTTAATCTTAAGTTCTTCCTTCAAACATTTCAATCAAGGTATATGAGTTTTGATCTAGGGGTTCCTTTCATCCATAAAACTCAAGTGTATTCTTTATTTTACTTAGACTTCAAGCTATGAAATCTTCATGAGTATTATGATATCTCCTTAAATGTTGATATTATGATGTATTTAAAGTCATATGAGTTATTTTAAGGAGAAGCTATGACATGCTAGGAAAGGTTGATGACTTATAAGATGTTTTCATGATTTGTCATCTAAGGTTTTGAATGCTTATAATGGATTGTAATGAATGCTTTTAATTAAATGAGATTTATGAAGATTATCTAATTTCCTTTTGCATTATATGATTGAAAGACTATATGCATTTAACCCAGCAAGTTTTACTCTATGTTGTTAAATGAAGTATGCTATGAAAGATAAGGATTTCTATCAGATGTTATGAAAGTTACAAAGTATTTAGAAGCCCTTTTATGATGTATGAAAGATGGTAAAAGGACAATTCTCACCAAAGATGGACCCTCTTGTGATAAAGATAATTCTCGCATGAAGGGATTGCCAAGTTGAATGAGCTACTCCTATTTAAGATAAAGTTATGCTTCTAAGTGTATGAATATACATACATATAGTTACTAGTCTCTCGGCACACACTTTGCACGTGTACCCATATCAATTAGCATTCAAAACAATAATATAAAACTTAGATTAACTCATAACTTGTAATCAAAAGCATCAATCGAAATCCTTTCCGTCATGCCTTGAGAATTCATCTTTCTTTATCCCTAATTGTTTTTTTACCATCCACAAAATTTTGATCGAACAAAGAGAAGTATAAAATATCACTCTATTATGGACCTTTTATAGTGCACTAAAAGATGTAACAGTTAAAACCAAAGGAAGTTCATAAGCCAAACTAAATAAAAGCTAAATTGTGTATTAATTACTATTGGTAGATGAATAACCCTCCATGTTTAGTGACAAAATTAACACGAGTTTAGTTTCCAGTAATAGTTGGAAGATGAACAATCCTCCATATTTACTCCATTTGACGTAATAGATGTTTCTGTTTAAAGAAAAATTAGTGGACAAATGTTTAATTATCCAATTAATAGAAAACAACTATTTCAATTTCTAAAATGTAACTTATTAGATGAATTGTGTTAAATTACTAATTAAATTATCAGGACATAGTGATCATTTTTAATATGATAAGGACATTTCGAAATCCAACTTTCAATTATGGAGCTTCCCACTTTTAGTATAATATAAATAAATATTTCGTGGGACTTGACTTACCACCGAGAAGGCTTGAAGTGGGGTTTGGTCAGGTGGACATAAGGTTATCCACCTAAGGGAATCCTAGTATCAACATTTATCATGACCCAACCTTCTAGTTCATGATGGTTCCTGTTAGATCCCGCCTATAGGCAAGCCAACCCAATACCCGTGACACTTGTCCAGACTCACTAATGATAAAGATACTAGCAACATATAAGTACAACAAACACCATCTACTCAGGATCTTGAAGTCACCTATACAAAGCTACTATAGACCCAAAACCAAAATAAAAATGTATACACAGCCATAAAAATAATCTAGAATGAGAGCCTACATATACAAGCCAAACTATAATATATAAGGCCAGTGTCTAAATATAAAAGATGACCCAAAAAATAGAAGGAGATTATAGAGTATCCAAAATTGCTGATGCTCACCATAGTCTCCTGGAATGCCTACAAGCTCCTAGATCAACGGCCAGGCTCGTACCTGGACCTGCACCATGAGTAGATGTAATAAAGTAGGGGTAGGTACTGGTGGAAGGTACCCAGTAGAAATCATTGGCCGACCGAGTGAAATACAGTAAATATGGTAAGAACAAATGTAATGAAATGCTGCAGTGCTAGCCATCTAAAGCCAGGCAACAAGATAGGCATGCCTTAAGAACCACAGAACCCAACTAAACAACCTAAGTGATATGTAACGATACCAACTTACGAAACCAGAAGATCAAGTGTCAACTATGTCTTTGGTTTTCGAGGAATCCAACTAAGAAGAACTATAAGAGCCAACCAAGTAGAAACAAAAGGGACCAACTGACAAAAACCAAATAATGTATAACGGAACCAAATGATGAAACCCGGGCGGAACCACATCACAACTATCATAGAATTGAGATATAGTACTATACGTGGGTGTAAGGCCCTAGTGTCTATGCCTATATACCGACTGGGCTCCATAAGCCCAGAAGGTACACCCACACATAAATAAGTGGTATATAGGCTTATGGATATAAGAATCAGTAATTGATGACATATATCTCAACCCTAAACTGTATCTTAATCGGTAACCCAACTCTGATGGTCAAAGAGGAAATGTAGAAACCCTATCTCTAACGGTGGATGTGACCCAGCAAAGTACCCTGGTCTGGACTAGGTCCTCAAACCATGCCTGGACTAGACTCAGGCAATAGCCTTGACTAAACAACAGGGTGTGCAGTAAACTAAACAATAGAGCATGATGAACTCAGGTAGTACCCTAGACTAAAGAAACAGGGCGTGGCACACTCAGGCAATATCCTGGACTAAATAACTGGGTATGATGAACTTAGGCGGTACCCTGGACTAAAAATCAGGGCATGGCAAACTCAAGCAATACCCTAGACTAAAAAACAGGGTGTGACGACATACTATGTCTGGACTGAATGACAGGCAATACCCTTAGCATATAGCCAAGAGTATAACACAAAATTAGGTCTCAGAATATAACATGTTTCCTAGTACTCAACGACCTATTAGGCACACAAGCAACCAAGTAGATATACCTAACAACAAAAGTAATATAAGATCGAGCCTAGCCATCAATAGGTTTATCCAGCTTAAACATTACATATATCAGTATAGTATCCATCTCACAATTAGGATCACAATTCAGTCACCAAAGAATCAGAAATACGATACACCAACAAAATTGCAATAACAAAATTATAACCTTAGAGTCACAAGATGTATACAGGAGCATAACTACCAATCATCCTATCAAATACTACATAACATGGTGTTAGACTGCTAACACAGGTAAACAAATATCAAAATAGACATATTTGCTAATCACAGGTAATAGGTTTGCATCTAGCCATTAATAGGACACAATTATAACATAAGTAGCAAGTAACCAGAATCATATCGGGTATAGCACATCCATTAGTATAAGGAAACCCACCAGGTCAAAACCAGCCGTTAAACAGTCAAATACATGTACATAAGTAGCATCAATGCTTCACTTACCTCAGTTGTGCTCTATCTCGCCATTATAACCCTTACTCGAAGCATTTATCGCCCGCACAACATTAACACCAGCTAACATAGCAGACATAGGTACTACAGAACCAAATGATAATTCCAACCTCAATAATATATATACATAACTTACTCAGAACTTTCAACAACAAACAATAATATAGATTGTACAACAATTACATAGCTCAAAATAGTGATCAAAACCTCAAACATTCTATTATAGACTATACTCAACAAATCCCAATAGTGTACTAACATAAGATACATATTTCGGCTTAGTTTAAAAAAAGGAGAAGCCTAGCCTACCTGGAAGGTGATTCCACCCGCTTTGGATCAGTCCATACGAGCATTACTCTTCCTGACCGCTTTTGAATGTTGTTCAGTTGTCAAAACATGAATCACCATACAAACACAACTATTTTGTCTATAACATTCAAGAAACAAGGAGAAACACGTTAATTGTGACTAAATGGGGAAAATGTGGCCCATAATCAAAATACCAGATCGACTTGCATAAAATAATCTCTAAGTAACTGCCATGACCCGGACCTAGGGCCTAGACGTGACACAGTGAATGAGGAACTCGAAGGGATCCCAAACAAGCCTCTTAGCATATCATTACACATCCTTGGTCGCTGAAGCAATTGTACAACATCAAGAGATAGTAAAAAAGGGAAAAACGGGGCTAAGGGACATAGTTGATACCATAGATACATATAAAGTCAAAGTATAACACTAATACATCATAACGTTCCAACAATACCTCTAATACGTAGATAAGAATGGGGGCCAAGAAAATCTCCGGGCTTACCCCCACAGTCATAAGTTTCCAACACAATAAGAGCCAATACAAAGCATAAATTCAAAGAAGCATGTCCTCGGAGTTTAGGAATCACCAACTTGATTTGGGAGATAGTACTAGCCATGTGGAGGAGGAACATGGTCAAGTGGAGCTCTGGTCCCTACATGGTAACATCATATAGGCATAGAGTATGCGTTAGTACATTTGAATGTACTAAGTATATAGGATGCAATGCAACAATAGATAGACAACATAGGCAAAATGCATAATCACAAGCAAGGGATAACATAATAACAATATGACATGTATGAATGATGCTTGAAGTAAAACATGCTTCTATAGAACATATTACATGTATAGCGATAGCCCATCATCATAGATCAAGCAACTTAGTACTTGGAATCCAAGGTGAAGCACCCCTTGGAAGTGATTAAGCTATCTACCCCTCAATTTGGTTAATAGGTTTACCACCTCCCATCCAAGATGATTGAGGTATCAACCCCTCAATTTTGTTGACAAGTTTACCACCTCTCATACAAGGTTATTGAAGTGCCAACCTCTCAATTTGGTTGATGAGTTTACCACCTCTCATCCAAGGTGATTGTTGTATCAACCCCTCAATTTGGTTATGGTCAACTTGCAATACTATAGATACCATTCATGAAAACAACAAGTATATACATTCCTTTTATCATCATATAGTTATTAGTTCATAGATCATGCAATAAATCCTCAATGGCTCAAAAATCCATAACTGGACATTTTATCAAATACTTGGCGGGTGTGCAATGTTA
>JAABOM020000012.1:16166488-16176753 GCA_011800125.2 Solanum clarkiae | reverse complement strand
TATATATATATATATATATATATATATATATATATATATATCTTAGGATGTAGTTAGATGCCTATAGCTCCTATAATATATTACGGGTCATATAATGCACAAATTGCTTTTCTACAATAAAATAACCAAAAATAAAATCCCATTAGGTATCAAGTGTAGTAATGAGTCCTAAAGCCTAACATATGTTCATACCCTTAAAACCATTAATCTAATCACATATCAAAGTATCAACTTACAGTAACTAATCCAAAAATTAAAACGTGATAACCACTAAGATTTTCCCTACTTGAAAGCCCAAAACATATCTGTAGTAGTCAAAATTATTATAATATAAAACATTACAGGTAACACAAGAAGGAAATACATGGAAAGCACCCTCTGCACTTAAAATTATATGGAGACAAGTACACAGGCAATTGCTTATAACATGGTTGCGATGGTCAACATATTTTCTTAGCATTATATGTGGCTTACATCTTATAACTAATATATTCCTCAGGAATTTGAATTAAGACTCTTACTTGGTAACTGTTCTTGCTTGTCGTTGTACGCCTTCTACCTGTCTCTTCTTTTCTCCACTATTTACTCATCTTTTTCTAACTTTTCTCGTCTGTTCTATTTTTTTTATGTGTGTCCATGAGCAGAAATGCTCAACCCCTTTTATAGAGGCATAAAGCCTCAACAAATGTTACAAGAAGATTTTTTAAAAAAAAAACTAAATGGACAATTGTATTCCACTAGCTATGAGTGGAATGTTGTATAAGGATATAATATTTAAACTTAATGGGCATTAATGGAATATTTGAGTGGAATGTTGTGTTGGATACCATCATGAATTATTGATAAAAAAATGTTAATACAACCACAACTATGTAAACAATTTCCCACTACATATAAATAAATATCATTTCCAAAAATGCTACTGCCACAAATGCCCACTTTATATTTACGAGAAGAATATTTTAAGAAAATAAAGGAGCAAATTCTCAACATAGTCTAATGGGTCATTACAGAATCACTAATAGTAACCTTCAACAATCCATCTAGCCACGTAGAGGAATAGGAGCTCTGGTCCCTACATGGTGAGATCATGTAGGCAAAAAGTATGTGTTAGTAATTGAAATGTACAAAGTATGCGGCTGCAATGCAACAACAACATAAGTCATAATATTCAAGATGCACAATCATAATCAATAGATATAACCTCAATATGACATGTATGATCAATACTTGAATTAGAACATGCATGTAGATAATCAACTTGCATAAAATAAATACATATGTGTAAGGAGACCTTAACCAGCATATAAGACCAAGCGAACTACTACTTGGAATCCCTATACATGTCTCTCCATCGGAAAAAAGTGGTCTACTTGCCAAGGTAAACCATACTTGACCCCACATTGTAGGTAACTTGTCCAAGTTGGATCCACTAGTAAGCCCTTTTAGGGAAATAATATAATCCTATGGTGGCACATAATTTAGAGACCAATACTTTATATAAGGACCCCTTGAGTCGAGCCCCCACCTTAAGCCTCAATCGGTGCTACATTTGATCCCACGAAATACTTGAAATAATCATAAGTTTAGTCATAACATGAATAACTTGTAAAGATATGATAACTTCACATGAGTAGCTCATTCACATACTTGACCCCTACATGGTCATATATCCTATACTAGAGGGTAAAAACAATGCATAAACTTGACCCCTTCTATTAGGCATTGCATTTCACATGAGGGTAGAGATGGTAACATGTTTAACCCCTACCAGTGAGCTTTAATTGGTAGATGAGGATAAAGTAGTTGTCATGCTAGCCCCCTCATATAGACATGATACACTCACAAGAGGGTAGAAATATAGAACAAGGGCTCAACATATAACTTTCAAATCATAGAAACTTGTCATGAGTTTAATACATGCTTGGGAGCTCATAATTTATCATATCATGTTTATCTTGCAAATCATCTAATAATCTTTCATCAACATGAGAATACTTGTCATGCAAATTTAGTCAAATATGGAGGGTATATGTACATACGCTAAAATTGTGCATTTCAAGAGTAAAGATCATGAGTAGAATAAAAATATAGTCATCTAGATGTCATTCAAAGCAACCCACCAACATTATAGTAAAATCCTCATTTTGGGTATCATAAAACCATTAAAAAATTCATAATTTTTTCAAGACTTTCAAGATGTCATAGTATACAAGCTTTAGCATTATAAACATAATACAATCTCATTTCTTGATAGAAGAACATGCATCAATAGTCCAATAATCAATAAATTTCCAACATATTTCATGCATACGAGTAATAATAGTAAATACCCATAAGAAATCTAACCTTTAAAATCATGAAATTTCATAAAAGAGAGAGAGTTGGGCTCCATGGGTGAAAGGACCCATGGATAAAGACTCACATACCTAAACATCGGAGTTTCTTGAAGAAAATTGAAGGAAGACTTGAGGTTTGAGTTGGGTTCTTGAAATCCAATGCAAGTTCTTGAGATAATTGAGATTGAATGGAGAATTTGATGATGAATTAAGAGGATTTTGGGAGGGTTTTTGAGAATTTTAGAGTTGAAAATGGCTAAGGAAGGGGGATTTCCCATTTAAATGGGTTATTACCTAAATGTCCTTGAGTGAATCTGGAAAAATTAAGAGAAAAATTGCGCTGATCCGTGCCCAGTGCGGACACGAACTGGTCGCGAATCGTCACTATTTTGGCTCCAATAGCGAAAAAATAATTTTTCGCTATGGGTCATCTAGAAATCAAGGGTCACCCATTTTCTACAAAATATTGCTCCCTGAACAAGAATATGTTGTTAGATTTTTGAAATCATGCACGATTTTTGAGATATTCAAGAATTACACTATAAAGCATTTCTGAAACACATGAGAGGTGTTACAATGACCATTAAAATTGATAGTTCTAAGTGAATTAGTGGTGGAGAAAGTACTTGATTTGGTGGGAGGATTATGCATTGATCTAAAGTTAGGACTAAGTTATAATCTGGATATAATTAAGTTTATTTATTGATTATTATACTCGTGTTATTATTCTAGACCAAGATCAAGCTAAGGCATCATAAAAGAGGAAGGCTCAAGTTCTATAAAGAATTCAAGCTTGATTCGAAGAGGATTGTGGTTGTTTTTCTTTCAAGTTATGGAATGGATGCATGTTAACTGATTATATAGTATTACTTATATAATTGCATGTTGAAGGTGTAAGTGATTTATTTTATTTCAAAAGAATTATTTTTTGAAAAGTATTATTTGGAAAAATTAATTCCATGTATTTAAATATTTTTTAATATTGTTACTTGAAGACATGACAACTTTTCTACACTTGGCTTGATATTCCATGTGTTATTTTGCATGGAAGGAGTTGGACAAGTGTCTTAAAACTTGTCATAAGAAAGATCTTCTATTGGCCTATAGGCTTCCTTCTCACTATGAAGTTTGATTACAGATATACATTGAAACTATTTTGCTCCTCTGTTGCTAAAGTTTTATCCCTTTTTAATATGATCATTTAAATATTATTTCTTGTCCAATAACTTGCTGATGATATTAATTTGTTGATTCTTGTATCCTCTATTTAAATAGGGAAGGTTTGTTTTATCCTGGGGAAACATTTCACACCATTGAAATAGTTTCTTAGGACAGTGTCCAGCACGAGTCAAGCATATATTTTTAAACTGCTAAACTGCTTAAAATATTATAATGGTAATACTTTCCATCTTAAATATTATTGTAGTAATATCCTTTTAATTTTCATTATATTATATTTTGTTAAACATAATGTAGTATTATTATTGTGATATTATGTTATTCGCAGTTTCCCCAACAATCTAAGAAACTATGGCAAATGATAGTTTGAAATTTTTTTTGATACGACTAATATTGGTACTAATTCCTCTATTCCTGTTCTGGTTGTACTACCATATGCTAAACCTTTTTCGAACGTATCAAATATTGAAATTTTTGCTAATGAAAATTTTAAAAGATGGCAAGAACACATTTTCTCGTTGCTTGATGTTCATGGTGTTGCATATGCTTTATTAAATCACAACCTAGTACTAGAAGTGATGATAAAATTCCAGAATCATGGCAGTGCACCAATAAGATATGTCGCTGTACTATACTACAAATTATTTCTAATGAATTGTTTGATGTGTTTTATAGTTACAATGAAGCCAAGGTAATTTGTGAAGTCTTAATTAAGAAATTTACTGTTGAAAACGCTACTCAACAAAAGTTTGTAGTGGGAAGATATTATCAATGGCAGACGAGTGACACGAAGGATATGAAAATTCAAATAAATGAATATCAAAAATTATTTTAGGACTTAAAGGCGGAAGGAATTTCCCTACCAGAAAAATTTGCTACTGGAGTGTTAAATGAAAAATTATCTGAATCATGGAATGATTATAAAAATAATTACAAACATAAGCAAATGAATTTTATTATTAAGGAGTTAGTGACTCACATTTTAATTGAGGATACCAACAGAAAAGAATCTTTTAAAGCTAAACAGTTGGCTCTCAAGGCAAATTTAGTGCAAGGTCAAAGCAGCAACAACAATAGGTGTGACAATAATCTCAAGGTCACAAGTCTTATAATTCTAACTTTAAGAAAAAAAAGTTGTTTTACTTGTGGAAAAGCATGTCATCATTTAGCTCAATGTAGGAAAAGAATAAAAAAATGACAAAGAAAATAGTTATCCTCCCAAAGCTAATTTAGCTGAATGAGATGATACTATTGTTGTTGTCATTTCTCAAGTGAACCTTGTAGCACAGATGAAAGAATGGACAATAGACTTTGGAGCTACTCGGCACATTTGCGCAAATCGAGAAGCATATGCCTCCTATACAGCAATAGGAGATGACAGTGAAGTGATCTACCTTGGAGACTCAAGGACTTCTAAAGTCTAGGATAAAGGTAAAGTGCTCCTGAAGATCACTTTGGAAAAGACGTTACCTCTCATGGATGCGCTACATGTTCCTACAATGCGAGCAAATTTGATTTATGAAGCTTTGCTAAATAAGGCCGGAATCAAAGTATCCTTTGAATCTGATAAGATTATTCTGATAAAAAATAATGTATTTATAGGGAAAGGCTATTGTAACCAGGGACTCTTCATGCTCAATATTTTTAATAATAATGCATCAGCTTCTACTTATATGACTGAGTCTATTTCCTTGTGGCATGCTAGATTAGGACATGTTAATGTTTTATATTTAAAGAAAATACAATTTCTTGGTTTAATATCTAGTTTAGATTCAAATAATTTTAATAAATGTGAAATATGTGCTGAATTAAAATTTTTAAAAAGTCATATTTTTCAGTAAATAGAGAAATCGAATTATTATTTTTGATTCATATTGATTTGGATGATTTGAAACAGACTATGACTAGAGGTGGTAAAAGATATTATGTGACTTTTATTGATGATTTTTCTAGATTTACTAAATTATATTTGCTTAAAAATAAAGATGATGCATTTGATATTTTTTTTCTTGTAAATCTAAGGTTGAAAATCAACTTGGTAGAAAAATAAAGAGAATAAGATCTAATAGAGGTGGAGAATATGTATATCTTAATGCTTTTTGTGAAAAAGAAGGAATTATTCATGAAATAACCCCGCCTTATTCACTTGAGTCTAATGGAGTAGCAGAAAGGAAAAATAGAATCTTGAAAGAAATGATAAATTCTATATTAAGCAGCTTTAATGCTCCTGATAATTTGTGGGGTGAAGCTATATTATTTGCTTGTCATTTACAGATAGAATTCCACATAAAAGAACTGGTAAAACTCCTTATGAATTATGGAAAGGTAATAGACCTAATTTGAAATATTTAAAGTGTGGGGTTGTCTTGCTAAAGAGTTTTTGCCTAAACCTAAAAAGAGAAAAATAGGTTCTAAAAATGTTGATTGCATGCTTATTGGATATGTTGAACATAGTGTTGTATATAGATTTCTTGTTTTGAGAAGTGATGTGCTTGATTCTAATACTATTATTGAGACAAAGAATGTTGAACTTTTAAACATGTTTTTCCATTGCATGATAAAATTTCTCATGCACTTGTTGAAAAAGAGAATGATTTTATTCCTAATATTGAGGAACGGGAGAAGGAGTAAAAGGCCTAGAAAGGAATATTTTTCTTATGGAAATAATTTTCAAACTTTTCTTGTTAACAATGAATCATTAAATTATTTTGAAGTTATATCCTCTTCAGATGCTAAATTTTGAAAAGAGACAATAAAAGTTGAACTTGATTCAACTATATATGAAAAATAATACATGAATTTTGACTGATTTACCTCTTAGTGCAACCTATCGGTTGTAAATGGATTGTCAAAAAAAACTTAATCCTAATGTATGTGTAGATAAATATAAAGCTCGATTAGTAGCAAAAGGATTTTCTCAAAAGAAAAATATTGATTATTTTGATATATTTGCACCAGTAACTAGAATTTCTTCTATTCGAATTTTAATTGCCTTAGCATCGATTCACAAGCTTTTTATTCATCAAATGGATGTAAAAGCAACTTTTTTAAATGGTGATTTAGAAGAAGAAATTTATACGGTTCAACCTAAGGGATGTATTATTCCTGGACAAGAAAATAAAGTTTGTAAACTTGTGAAATCTCTTTATGGCCTTAAGTAAGCTCCTAAACAGTGGCATGAAAAATTAGATCAAGTTTTATTGAAAGACAATTTTCCTTCTGTTGAAGTGGATAAATGTATTTATACTAAAATGGTAGACAATGATTATGTGATGATATACTTATATATTGATGACATGCTTATAGTTGGTACAAGTTTAAATGTTGTGCAACATACTAAATCATTTTTGTTTACTGACTTTGATATGAAAGATTTGGGTGAAATAAATATGATATTGGAAGTTAAAGTTATGAGGAGTGAAGATGGTACAATGTTATCACAAGAACATTATGTGGAAAGGCTTCTTAACAAGTTTGAATATTTTGAGACGACACATGTAGCCACTCCTTATGATGATAACTCTCAATTGAAAAAGAATAATAGTAACCTAATTGCTCAGTCTAAATATGCTCAGATTATTGCAAGACTGATGCATTTGATAAATTTTACCAGGCCTGATATAACCTATGTTGTGTGTAGACTGAGTAGATATACTCATAATCCCAATAAAGAGCATTGATCTGCATTAATAAGACTGATGAAATATTTTAAAGGAACCATGAATAATGGTATCGTGTATAGTGGATTTCCGTCTACATTAGAAGAATATTGTGATGCAAACTGGATCTCTGATTCAAATGAGACTAAGTCCACTAGTGGATATGTGCTTATCATAGGTGGTGGTGCAATATCTTGAAAATTAGCTAAGCAAACGATCATTGCTAGATTGACTATGGAGTCATAGTTTGTAGCTCTGGAGCTAGCTGGTTCTGAGGCTGAGTGGCTAAAAAATTTCTTAACAAGTATCCTTTTGATAAAGGATTTGTTGCCTCTTATGCCTATGCAAAATAGTCGTGAAAGTCAGGGCTGGCCCCAAAGAGCACCTCGAGTCGTTCATTCATTGTGATTGTCAAGCCGCAATTGTTATTGCGAAGAATAAGTCTTACAACTGTAAGAGCAGACACATGAAATTGAGGCATGATATCTTAAAACAGTTGTTGAAAGATTGAATAATATCAATTGATTATGTGAAGTCGGAATTGAATTCGACTTATTCACTAACTAAACCTGTGGGAAGAAAATTAATTATTTAAACCTTAATGGAGATGGATTTAAGGTCATTATGATTATCAATAGAGATGGTAACCCAACCTATGTGATTGGAGATCCCATGAAATAGGTTCACATGGGTAATAACAAGTCGATATCAGTACTGCTCACTAATTGAGAGTGCTTGAACTGCTACTAATTATGAGGGATGAGTTACTAACTCTTAATGAATTCATAGTCCTTGATTAAAGGATGGTATACTTAAAGCAATGTACACTTGATGAATTCACTTATATGAGAAGGGGAGTGTGGCCGCTCCTATGAGACTTTGGCCTAGTCTCTAAAGCTATCATGAATACCAGGCACGCACATGGCCTATTAGCGCAAAACCGAGTTGAACAGCAAAATTATTGAGGTTAAAATGTGATTGGTAAAATCTCTGACTTACAACAAGAATTATTGGTTCATAGAAATGTTATATTTCACCAGCAAATTCTGTAAGTTAAATTTTATCGATCTAAGTTTAGTTCATAGTCTAAAAGACACCAAACCTATTGTATTTTTTCCTGTTTATCCAGCAAGTTAAAGTTTTTTCTATAAATTCTTTTGAAATATGTGAGAGACTGTAAGTGATTTATTCTATTTCAAAAGAATTATTTTCTTAAAAGTATATTTGTAAAAGTCAATTTCATGTATTTAAATATTTTTTAATATTGTTACTTGAAGATATGGCAACTTTTCTACACTTCGCTTAATATTCCATGTGTCATTTTGCATGGAAGGAGTTGGACAAGTGTCTTAACACTTTTCATAAGAGAGATCTTCTATTGGCCTATAAATAGGCTCCCTTCTCACTTTGAAGTTTGATATACAGATATACATATGAAACTATTTTTCTCCTCTATTACTAACGTTTTATCCCTTTTTAATATGATCATTTATATATTATTTCTTGTCTGATAACTTGCTAATAATATTAATTTACTGATTTCTGTATCCTCTATTTAAATATGGAAGGTTTGTTTAATCCTGGGGAAATATTTCACACCGTTGAAATAGTTTCTTAGGACTGTCCATCACGACTCAAGCATATATTTTTAAACTGCTTAAAATATTATAATGGTAGTACTTTCCATCTTAAGTATTATTGTAGTAATATCCTTTTAATTTTCAGTATATTATATTTTGTTAAACATAATGTATTATTATTGTGATATTATGTTATTCACAATTTCTCCAACAGAAGGTGGGTAAACATAAGAAACAGATATAAAATGATATCATGTTGTCAATCTTATACTAAATTTATTATAAGTATGGTTATTTTATTGTATGCATGATTATGTCTATCAATCTTTAATTTACATGTGTCTTTATAAGTATGGTTATTTTATTGTATGCATGATTATGTCTGCTATTACCGGTTGGCTCGATATCATTGTCACGATCCGAAATTCAGGCATGATGGTACTCGTCTTATCCCACCAAGACAAGTCAGCCTACAACCCAACTATAACCTTAAAAGTGCGAAACTATAATAAAAATGAGAGTTCAATTAAGGATAATAAGTCAACTTAATGAAAATCCCTCAAAACCTGGTTGTCACGTGCACAAGCTTCTAATGTATTACAATAGATTCGAAAAGAACCGCTAGTGTCAAATGATATTGTCTCTAGAATAGAACAAAATCATAAATAGGAGTAAGAAGTCAGCTGGGATGGCAAACAATTACCTCTCGCATTCTCCACAGGAAGCCTCAGACAAGAACAAGTAGAGAGTATCACGACAATCCGGGCTGGAAACCTACAAAATTGTTGTAGCAAGGGGGATGAGTACCAAACACACGGTACTCAGCAAGTGAACTATCAAACACAAAATTAAATAATATAGAATATCGGTACCCCCAATACTCCAACCAAACCCCCACAACTACAACCTAATTCATAACTTTCACAATTACACCATCCAAAAATTCTACGATCAAAGCCTATAATAGTATAATTCTCATCTGTCCCACTTTCAAGTCATAGAAAAAAATTCTACAATTTATCAAGTTCTCGCTAATTCATCAAGTGTCATCAAATCAATACCAAAACTAATCATGTAAAGGTATAAACAAGTCAATGATATAATGAATAACCAATCTCAATAGCACTTCATATAACCATAACAAGCCAGAGCATTATGAGATGAAGATGAATGTCGTGAGATTTAATGCAATGCAGTGCAATGCAATGTCACATAGAATGATGCATGTCTGTCCTACTGATACACACCCGCTCTAATACAGCCCGGGACCCATGGGGGACTCTTAGTCCATGCATCTGTCGTGGCATGCGACCCGACCAATCGAATCATAGTAACCGTCACGGCGTGTGACCCGACCCATCGAATCATAGTAACCTTCACAGCGTGTGACCCGACCCATTGAATCATAGTATCCTCTTTAATTCTCATTCTTTTTCACTAGCCGGAACCATTTCCCATTGGCTTTACATTTCTTTTCTTGGAACATCCAGCAATCACATAGTAAATGC
>JAABOM020000012.1:16113122-16147567 GCA_011800125.2 Solanum clarkiae | reverse complement strand
GTTGCATATGAACTAGAGCTACCCCAAGAGCTTTCAATGGTTCATCCAGTTTTCCATGTCTCGATGCTTCGAAAATGGATAGGTGACCCATCTCGTATCACTCCTATCCTTTTGTGTACTCAAGTATGTTAGGCTTTTGTGATCGGTGAATATGTAACATTTTTCTCCATATAGATAATGTCTCCATATCTTCGAGGCAAATACTATAGTAGCAAGTTTCGGATCATGTGTAGGATAATTAATTCGTGTGGTTTTAATTTTTGACAGGCATAAGAAATAACTTTCCCTTCTTACATCATAACGCACCATAGACCATGATGAGATGCATCACTATATATCACATACTCCTTCCCCTCCATTGATAGAGTAAGTTCAGAAGCTTGCGTCAACAAGGATTTAAGAGTTTCAAAACTCTCTTGGCATTTGTCATTCCAGATGAACTTTTCCTCTCTCTTCTAGAGATTGGTCAAAGGGGAGGCTATAATGCAGAAGCTTTTTACGAATCTCCAATAGTATCCCACCAAGCCAGCTTCTTACTTCGGTTGGACTTTTGGGAGGCTTCCATTCAACAATTGCTTGGATTTTACTAGGATCCACCTTTATACCTTTGGCTGACACGACGTGCCCCAAAAAGGTCACTTCATTTAGCCAAAACTCACACTTAGAAAATTTTACATAAAGTTCTTTCTCCTTCAAAATTTGCAACACAATTCAAAGATGTTTATCATGATCTTCACTACCCTTGGAATACACTAAAAATATCATTTATAAAAACTACCACAAATTAATGTAGATATGGCTTGAATATTTGATTCCTTAGATCCTAGAATATTGCGGGAGCATTAGTCAATCTGAAGGGCATCACCAAGAATTCATAGTGACCATACCTATTTCTAAAAGAAGTTTTAGGAATACCTTTTTCTCTAAAGCGCAGTTGATGATACCCAGATCTCAAATTGATCTTTGAGAATAAATTATCACCCCTCAACTGATCAAATAAATCATCAATCCTCGGCAGTGGATATCTATTCTTGACTGTTATTTTATTGAGTTGTCTGTAGTTAATACACAATCTAAGAGTTCCATCCTTCTTCTTTGCAAATAAAACAGGGGTTCCCTAAGGAGAGACACTAGGACGGATAAAGCCCTTCTCAAAAAGTTCTTGAAACTAAGTTTTGAACCCTTTTAGTTCTGCTGAAGCCATCTTATAAGGAGTAATGGATATAGGAGTAGACTCAGGAATAAGCTCGATTGGAAATTCAACTTCCCTTTTCGAGGGTAACCCAGGAAGATTTTCTGGGAAGACTTCTGTAAAGTCGCAAATAGTAGGTATATCTTTAAGACTAAGGCTCTCCAAGCATGTATCAAATATGTGAGCAAGATACATATCACAACCTTATCAGATCATCTTTCTTGCCAAGGCCGCAGAAATAATACTAGACATCAGTTAACTTTCACCTTGTACAATAATATGAGAAAATGCAGGGTCCTTAAAAGTCACATGCTTTGATCTACAATCCACTACCGCATGTTATTTATAAATCCAATCCATCACAATAATAACATCAAAATCTTGGAACGGCATTTCAATCCAATCCATCGGGAAAACTAGGTCTTCGATCATGAAGGGACAAGCTCAATAAATTCGATTACAATCAATTCGATAGCCCAAGGGACTTTCAACTAGCACATTATAATCAAGCCTCATAGATTTCACATTTTCAGGATGAACAAGTGATGAACAAATATAAGAATTTGTAGAACCAGTATCAAACAATGTAAACTCACATAAGTCAAATAAGTGAAATTTACCAACAACCATGTCTTGGCCATCTTGATCATCCCTCTATTTAATAGCATAGTTTCTTGCCATAGCACATAGCCCATTAGGTGGATTTGCTCCACCTTCTCGAGCCGCTTGAATGTTTTTTGGTCATGTAACCCTATTAGTTTATGGAGGGGTAGTAGAAGGCTTCTGAACAAGAGCTTTTAGTGCATAAGGAAGGAGCCTATTTAGGACAATCCTTCACTTTATGATCAAAACTACTGCAGCTAAAACACGCACCAGAAGCTCTCCTGCAAACACCGTAATGATTCTTCCCACATTGTTCACATGTAGGAACACGAGTCTTGCCTTAACCATTATTTGGAGTTCTACCTGTAGAATAATCTGATTTACTTTGCTTAAGTTGAGGTGACTTGTTAATACCACTAGCCTTAGAATCATCAAACCTTCCAATTTTGTATGGACCTCCAGAATCTGATCTAGGTTTCCAGAGTTTATTTTCATGTCTACTAGCTTCTTTCTTATCAAGTCTTTCCCAGGTAAAAGAAGCGAAAACTAATTTAAAGAAGTTCTTATGTTGCAAGATTGCCACATTCTTTCTCATAGAAGTATTTAAGCTTTCTCCGAATCTCTTGCACTCATCATTCTCCTCTTTAGTAATATCTCCAGCATAACGAGAAAGACTTAAGAACTTTTATTGATATTTAACAATAGACATGCCCCGTTGCCTCAAACTTAAAAACTCATTTTTCTTAGCATCACAGTAGGTAGGTGGAACATACTTCATACGAAAATCCTTGGCAAAATCATTCCAAGTAAGAACTGGAGGTTTTACCTTGGCATTTGGAACAGTCACCCAGCAATCATAAGCATCCTTTTTCAATGCTAAAACAACATACTTAAATTTTGCAATATCTAAACACTCTAATTGCTCAAACTCTCTCTCCATGCATTCCAACCATTGTTCAGCATCAGTGGGATCAACAAAACCTTCAAATTCTACCCACCTTTTTTCCTCTTTTTCTCGATGTTTATCCCATTAGGATCATGCATCACTTCAGCAATGTGGTGGAAGAATTCAGCCATCTATTGGAAAGAGGGATTCATAACCTATGTACTATGGCTCATCTAGGAATGTAGGATAGGTCCTACACCTTGGTTTCCCACTTCAGATCCACTAGTACAATGGACGTATTGATTCGAGAGATGTTCGCCAACTTCTTCTAGTGGATGAGATTGGGAATAAGAGTTATATGATCCTTCCTGTACTACTTCTATAGGTCTATTAGAAAAATAATTTAATTCCTTTAAAAGAGAAGATCACATTGCATTAGGGGCATGTACATGATGGATATGTACTTTGCAGGCACTAAAATAGTTTTAACATAACTTGGACCTTTTACAAAATAGACAAGTATACAAGTAATTCATATCAAAAGACCTAGAATCACAAGCCTGGGCTCTAATACCAACACTTGTGGCAACCCTCGCGGGAGGATGCCATTTCTATAATGCTCTAGGCTTACATAATACTCACTAATAAACGAAGAATTTAACACATGAAATATTAGTTATAATTAAATAATGAATTCAAAATTGTTATGGGTATATGATTTTGTTCTAAAAGTCGTTTATTTGGTTTCTAGTCCAAGTTTTTGGTGTAAGTACCTTGCAAGTAATTTAAACACGAGATATTTATATATTTCCCCTACTGTTGTAGCATGCTTAAAAGTATTACCAATGTTAAAATGCAAGGTCATAAGATTTACTAGTTTCCATTTCATAGAATCATCTTAACATAACTGGTATTTTAATATAGCAATAAGCTCGCCGGCTCAAATTTAACTAAACAAACCAAAACATAAAGTTACAAACCATGATTCCATAGTTTACACTAAACTTACAAATTTATACATACATATGAAAAAAGAGAATCATGTACATGTCCCAAAACTACTATAATATCTATGTCTAGATGCAAATGTGATCTGCACAGCTCCCAAATTTATCTTCAATGGCCATCCTCAAGCATCATCTCGGGTACTCCCTATGATAGAAACAAATATCGCTAAGCATGAAGCTTAGTGGTGTAAAAGCTAAAAGCTGAGAACCTTACATCCCTCAATTTACCCTCCTTAAGTCAAAGTGCAACATAATTGGAATACAGTAAATAGACCAAGTGAATAAATATATCAATAGTATCAAGTAGGACATTAATGATCTAAGTATCAAGAGTTCCTAGAACAATTTTTACAAGACATTCAAATGACAAGTTTTGCCAAGTATGTAAGGCATGTGGTCACACCAAACATAATTAAGTATCAAGAAGGACCAAACCCCTATATCAAGAAGGTAAAAACCTAATTATCAAGAGAACCAAGAACCATATTAAGAGTGACAAGATAAATGGGCGAACAAGGTCATAAGCACAAGAAGGAGAAAGTCCACAAGGATGTCAAGTGATTAGGCAATTCGTACAAATGGACGAAGTAAGCAAGTATATATCACCACAACCAGATAAAATGACAAGAACATAGCTGAGACACCAAGATAACATTTAGATGTACCAACACATAACAAAGGAACAAGAACAAGTTTTTAGACAAACTTGAATCTTTTAGCATGCAACCGACCCTACCGAGTTCAAGTCGTGGATCAATACGACATCTATTTCTTCAATCAATTTCCCTAAGATTGTACAAGAGTGTGAGCACCTTAATACTCATTTCCATAATCATTTAATATTCAGCAATTTCAACAGGTAGAAACTAAAAAGATACATACAAAACACTGAGTCCTATTTCTGTAAATCACACCCTTTCTTGGCAGCTTTACTGCCTTGCAATGCAACTAGATTTTGGATTGGTAAATGGAAAAACTACACTTTCAAGTCTACATAAAAATTGTAGATATATGAATATAGGTTGAAAAAAATCAAAAATCACTTCAAAATACCCTTTGTATAGGTATTTATAATCAAAACACTAACAGCACACCCCAAGGGATTTTTATATCAAAATTCTGCACAGGACTTGTCCTAACTTGTGTCCCATGTTTTGAATCCATAACTACCAAATTAAGGCCCAACATAAACATAAGATTGTATATAATGTACTGGGGTTGAGAATAACTAAGAAGCATCACAAATTATAGCTCACACATCAAGATATGATTAAAATACTAATAACAACACATCAAAGGCTTCTCAGGCAGAAACCTGGCCAGAACTTTCATTGTGTTTCACACCTTCATTCGATACCATACAAGCAGATTCAGATTTTTACATAAACATAAAGTTTTATATATGTGAATTAGCTTTGCAAAACATATTTACACACTAAAAATGCAACTATATACAATGAGATATTCCACAATTACTACACACTATGCTATTTAATGACAAAATTCAACTACTTACCAAAGGAAAGGGGATTTCTAAGCTTTGCTACAAGGAACTGATTTATTTCGTGTTTGTTTGTCAAATAAGGTTATGAGACGGTTATAAGGTTTTATAAGGTCATTAAACCAACTTACTTTGGGGAAAATACATTTTATGTCAAGAGCATCTCAAAAGAAAAATGGTCCAATAAGGTGGCTGACCTAATTTTCTTTGTTTCCTTCCTTATTTATTTTTTTATACATAATAATTATTATTAAGGCTTGTTTAACATGTATAATTGCAAAAAAGTAAATAAATTGCATTAAAACGAACCCCTCCCTCATTCATTTCTACGATTCAAGAAAACTTATTTCTCTAACGACACAAACTCAAATCAAAGAGTTGTGAAGTATGGGTTGGTTTTATCTTGAGGGAATACCAATTAAAAGTGAACACATTATTTAAAAATTAGGGAATTACAGCGCAATGCGCCACTGCATAATTTAAAGTCCATGTCTGGTCTGCGTCGCGCCAGGGGACGCGGACCAGTGTAACATTTTCCTTAGTTTTCCTATTTTGACCAACGACATTGGCGTCATAGCCCCATGCCCACTTAAACATAAAATCACTATACTTAGCCATTTTTCAACTCTATAACTCACAAAATCCTCTCTAAAACCTCTCGAAGACTCTATCAATTCTCTCATTCAAATCTAAGAATTTCAAGCTCAACTTTGAAACTCAAGAACTCATTTCAAGCTCTAAGTCTACTTCAAGTTCATTTCAAGGAATTCAAGGTTCAAGGTATGTGGGTCTTCATCCATGGGTCCTTTCATCCATGGAGCCCAACCTTCTCGTTTTATGAAAATTGCATGATTTCAAGTTGTATCATCTATGGGTATCTCTTATCATGAATTATGAGCATAAATTATTGGGGTTTTATCAAGTATTGATTGATTATGCACGAATGTCTATTGAAAGCTTACTCCATGAATTAATTTTGTCTATTGAGATTATGCATGTTTTGAGCAATGAAACTATGAATTATTATTAGCTTTTGTAATGAATTTCAAGGTACCCTACATGATGGTTTTACAACCGTGTTGGTGGTTGATTCCCATTGAGTTTACTAATATTATTTCACTCTTGAATTGCATAGTTTTGAAGAAGTTTCATGAACCCACCATGTGTTTAATAAAATGACATGACAACAATTCTCAAGTTATTGATGATCTATTACATGATTTACAAGTTATGTGAATATATGATGATTAAGGGCTACAAGCATGTATTGAATTCATGAAAAGTATCTATGATGTTGCAAGTATCAAGTTTAGCCCTATTTCAAGACTTTACCTCTTGTGAGCTATTCATGTTAAAGAAAAAGTTTATGTGTGATTATGATCTACTCTTATGATCAAGTTAGGCTCACTAGTAGAGGTCAAGCTTGTTTAAGACCTACTCGTGTCATGTTATCATGTGTCTTACAAGTTATTAAAGTTGTGATTATTTCAAGTACTCTACAGGATTTGACTTAGCACCGATTGAGGCTTAAGATAGGGGCTCGACTCAAGGGGTCCTTACATAAAGTCTTTAGTCTCTAAACTATGTGCCACCATAGGATTCTGATTATTACACTTTCTATACTAGTGGATCTAACTAGCTATACCATACCTTGACGAGGGGGTGACAAGCCGGGGATTATTCATTGTATGGTTTACCATGGCAAGATTATTCATTGTATGGTTTACCATGGCAAGTAGACTACACCTTGTCGAGGGGGTGACATGCCTCGATCACCTTGTCAAGGGGGTGACATGCCTCAATCACCTTACCAAGGGGGTGACATGCCATGGATTCCAAGTTGTAGCTCACTTGGTCTATGTCGGTTAAGGTCTCTTCCAACACATGTATTATGTATTATGCAAGTTGAATGTTTTACAAGCATGTTTTATTACAAGCATTGATCATGCATGCCATGTTGAAATTATATATCCATTGCTTATGTTTATGCATTTTGAATATATTGGCTTACATCTTTGTTGCATCGCACCCTGCATACTTAGTACATTCAAACATACTAACGCATACTCTATGCCTACATGATATCACCATGTAGGAACCGAAGCTAATTTTGATCATCCACCTCCACGTGTCTAGTTCGGTTCTCGAAGAAAGCTTTGGTGAGTCCTCAATTTCGAGGACAATATCTACTTATTTCATGTTTTGTTGGGACTCCTTCTTATGTTGAATACTTACTATTCTGAGGGTGAGCGCGGGAAGTGTCTTGGCCCCCACTCCGTTCTAAGTTAGAGGTGTTGTTGGATACTATGATGTATTTATGCTATCAGCTTAACTCTCTTATGCTTTATGATTATCAAAGACTCCCCTTAGTCACATTTCCCTTTTTAATTATATTTGTTGATGTTTATCTTGCTTCCATGACCAAGAATGTGCGAATGATATACTAAGAGGCTTGTTTGGGGCCCCTTTGGGTTCCCCATTCGCTATGTCACATATAGGTCCTAGGCGTGGGTCATGAAAGCAATGCAAGTGCCCTCATAGAAAGAAGTCCAATATTTTGACACTCAATGATAATTTCATGTTTAACCTTGGGACTGTGCAAAAACACTCACTCTCACAAAAAATATTCATGCATAATGACTAATACCATAGGCTTTCCGCTATACTCATGACTCAGACCTTCAACTAATTGGACTACGATCACTTTAGGAATTTTTTGGCTTATAACGTAACCTCAAGGACTTTGGTATCATATTTGTAGGAAAATAGTGACTAATGGCCCTCCTTGAAACTGCATTTTTCTACACTCTTGCCCCACCAACTCTGTGATTTTCACCTTATTTTTCCTTTTTCCTTATTCAAGCTTTTGTGGGTGCTTTCTTTTCATTTTTAACATTTTTGCCTTATTTTTATGCTTCTTCTTGCTTTTTAGCTCAACCTAAGGCATCTTTTATTTTTGTTGTACCCGATACATGATTTTTCTTCTTTTTCACTTCATTCCTAACTCTCGCTATTATTTTTGTGCCTTTACCCTTATACCAGACACCATCAGCTTAGGCTTTTAGACCTATGTTGAGGGGCAGAATATCCTTTGAACCAGGGTCACTTTTGGTAGCCACCCTCAAATTAGGATTTTTGCCTCAGTCAAGGTTTACAATATTCAAGGATAGACCATGGACAAATTCAAGATTTTTCACTAGATAAGGCTAGGTTAATCAGTTGTTTAGAAAGAATGGTACATGTAAGGCTCAAATATTTGGAACGTGGGATATATCATCATTTAGTTGGTTATTTTTAGGCTAAAGTGGACTATTTAAAAACAAAGCCCTAAAATCCTTTCCTAATCCATTCAATCTACAATCTATCTTATAGTAACAGGGCAAGTTCTAATTAGCACAAAATACATGAATTTAGCAAAATAAGCTCACACTCATATGGCATTGCATACCTTATCAATAAAAGACTCACATATCATGCTTTTTATCTCAATTTATGCTTACTTATTAGAACAGATATTGTCAAACACCTAAACATGCATGGTTACTATCTAACTACTAATCAAAAATTTTTGGTGGATATCATTTTTCAAAACAAAGCACAAAAACTTGGCACATGCCATAAGTATTAGTATTATATGCTACATATATTATCTAAACCTGCTAAACATGTCGGTTCAACAGAAATTAAATATCCACAAGGAAATAGAACATAGGCAAGAAAACCTTGGGACCAAAAATTGGGGTATCTATGGACCATAAGCTACTCAAACTTCACTGAGGCGCACAATTACCTACACTTCATCGAAAAAGATGTGCATTGTCCCCAATGCACAAAATCAATCACAAATAGAACATAAGGGATCAAAAACATATTTGGGTGCTTAAATGCTAGTCTGTAGCTGAGTCTGGCCACCCTCTTTCTGTGGAGTAGTTTACTCCGTGGTACTACTCTGTTTGGAGGGGCCAATACCCCTCAACTGATCTCCTCTCGAGCTCGTTTAATCTCCTCTTTATGCCTTGACTCTCTCAATGCACGCTCGAGGTCCGTCTCCTCTGACCTCCTTGCATGTACATGTTTATCCTCTAGGTCCTCATTTGTGCAAGGCCTCTTCCCAATGGAAGAATTTGGAGGCTTGTTGGGAGAAAATAAATTAAGCACCGGCACCGGAGATATCATCTCTGGTAGTGTGACTGGTGCCATTGGTGATACTGTCATGGCCTAACCTACTAAAATATCTGAGTCAACTAGGCCTCAGTAAGTGATAACTGTTGCACCATGATTTATATAGAAAGAGTGGACACAAAGATCATGCTCGCTGTAGGAGTCTGTGAAGTAGTGGCCTCATGTGTTGTAGTAGCCATAGTGGGCCCTTTCTCCTTATTTGGACCATGCTGCAGGGGCATCTCCTCAGTAGTAGCAGTAGCTGTGGTGTCAAACTCTGAACCTTAAGGCGGTGGCACTAGGGCGAATATTTCTGGCATAGGTGGGGGTTGTGCTCACTGGAGTGCCACCGGTTCTCATCATCCTTGATCAGGCTAGGCTCCAAAGTGTGCTGGTCCTCAACTAACCAGTCCATCTGGTGTAAAATCTCCATAAGCGAAAGGAATGGAGGTGTCCCTCTTCAGTGTAGCCTCATGTATCTGCTCGGTGATGAGGAAGGCCCAATTAATATCATAGCCAGCCAAAATGCTGGCAACAAAAATCGTACGCTCCGGCATAAGAGTATTGTCTTCAAGTGTCGGCCAGATGCGAGAATGAACAATAGCCTACCAAAATTTTATGGGGAAACTGAGTGAAGCCTTGATGATAGTCTTCGTGTGGGTGGTGACCAGAGCAGGTTCCGGACCCTACTCTGCAATATAACTGGCCAACTATCTAAGTAATGTGGCTAGATGCTTAGGATCCTTCATGATCAATGGAATCCAGGCCTGCCCCAAACTGTAATCAAACTTCGTTGTGGATGTGGGGACACGGTATGCATGACCAAAAAGTATATGATAGATAGTCTCCACTGACATATTGACCCGCGAACCCCTCACTCGTGTCTCACTTGGCTGAATGAGAGGTTTCTTCCCTGAGAGGGAAGAGAAAGTTGGATGGTGGCTGTGTAGGATGTGTAGAACTTTCTCACTAGCATCGGGAAGTATTGTCCAAGTGACTTTGTCAACCATTGGAGCCCATACCTAATAATTGTGTCCTGGAGACCAGGGAATGCTCAGTCGATTTGCAATAGCTCTAGGATCCTTATAGATAGAACGGGTTGGCTTGCCCTGCTCCTTTGGCTGCATGTCCTCCAAATATACTACCTCGCACTAGACACACTATCGATTAGTACAGGCATCCTGTATTGATGATGATGATGGTGTGATGGAGGACTCGGCATTTGCTCCTTCCTGAAAGCCTTTCTCATAAATGGACTCCTTGCCGGATGGAGTTTTCTGTGGCATACTGCTCCGATCACTGCCTCCCTTTTCAGACTAGGAAGGACTAGCAACCAGAGCTTGAGGCTCCCCAGCTCTGGCAGTAGCTCTGGTCAATGGTAGAGAAACCTCTAGGTCTAGCTGGCATTAAGTATCTCTAATGACCTGCTCGGCTGAGGGGTCTACTCCGTTTCTGAAGGCTCACCATCTGACCACTTTCCCTTAGTTTTTCTCCTCAGAGTCTCAATCTCAGCGTGTCTACTTTTTGGGGCCATAGTACCTGAAACAAGACATAAACATACCATGGTTAGCCCAAAGAATCAAGAAATGGTATGCAAAAAATTATATAGGTGCAGTTGCAGAAGGGCTCTACGAAGCCCCCTTTACGAGTCATAGCAAACACTACAACTTATAGAGTGCTCTCGTAGACTAGAAGTTTAGAACAATTTTTGTCACTAAAAAGTCTACGAGACCAGGTATGATTCTTAAAGTGGCTTACGAGTTGTATATTGGGGTCGTAGAGAACTCTAGTGAATAATTAGATTAAGGCAAACATCCACGAGACCTATCTTCGAGTCATAAATTAATGTAGGAATCATAGATGGTCTCGTCTGATGAAAACTCAGAAACATCAATTTTCTGAAATTCTACATGAGGGGCAATTGCGACTTGTAGATTGCTCTATGGGTTGTAAGAGCCTCTTGTGAACCAGAAATCTCAGTCACTTGAGTTTCTAAGTCCATCACACATACCCCAAAAGACATTTTTAGCAACTAATTATCAGAATTAAAGGAAGAATACACACCTACAAGATCAGCACACATAACCATTCCCCCCATCAACATGTGTTAGACATACAGACCCCATCGGAAATGATTAAACATGCATTATCCCATGGTTTTGATCATTCCTGTTGGACTTAAACAAAAGCATGTAGAGATTAACTTGAAGTAGAGAGAGAGAGAGAGAGAGAGAGAGAGAGAGAGAGAGAGAGTAAATGACCACAAAACTCTAGGGTTGTCGGATTCTCGCTTGAAAATGGGTTTAGGTGATCAGAGGGAGATTGGAAAATAGAGGGGAAGGGAAGCTAGGTAAATTTTAGTCAATTTAGGTCAAATAGGGGTCAAAATAATTTGACCCCTCCTTTTATACTTTTATCGGGTCCTATGAAAAGTTTACTAGGTCTAGGTCTAGGTCTATGAAACCCTGATTATGAGTTGTAGATGGCTCTATGGCACGTAAGTCATGGTTTCACAGAACCTTCCATACTTAGCAAAATTTTAGGAACTTGGGATCCAAGAACACCATTCACGACTCATAGTTTGATCTACGAATCTTAAAGTTAGCTCATGGATTAGAGTGCATATATTTCCTGTTCACTGGAAATCTCTACGAGATGGGGTACGAGTCGTAGACTGCTTTATGACTCGTAGCCGCAGTCGTAGAAACTCAACTTGATTGCTTTTCTCAGCCAAATTTGCTCACTTAGTCCTGCACCTACAAACTCTTGATGAAATACATTGTTATCCTATATGCAACCAACCTATTGCCCAAAATTACATTCAAAACAAAACAAAACAACTATCTATGAATCCAAAAACTAAAAATACCCCTATAGCAATGCTTTACATCAAAAACCTTGGGTTGCCTCCCAAGTAATGTCTTATTTGTTGTCGCAGCATGACTTAGGTAAATTGATTACTTAGATTTCACCAATTGCCCAGACTTCACTCTTGAGCTCATGTGGATGCTTCATGGATAACAAATGTCAAGGACAACTTATTTGTCATTCAATCTAAACCTGAGTTGGACCAGCTTCCATATCCACTAGAGCTTACCCAGTGACTAGGAATTGTCTTTCCAAGATGATTGGGATGTCGAAATCGACCTCGTCATCTAGAATCACAAAGTTAAAGGGAATATGAATATCTCCACATTAACCAACACATCATAGAGTATCCCCACAGTCTTCTTCACTGTTCGGCCGCAATTAACAACACCATGCTAGTAGAAGTAGGGGCTCCCAGTCAAAGCTTCTTGTAGAATACAATGGGCATCAGATTGATACTGTCACCTAAATCACATAGTGCCCTTGCAAACTCCACATCATCTACAATTCAAGGTATGGTAAAATCACCTGGATCTTCACGCTTCTTAGCTAAGTACTCCATAGTGATGACACAACAATGTTGAATCTCTTGAGAAAGCTCCCGACTCATAGTGCAGTTTTGGTGACCCAAGTCCTTCATATACTTGGCATAGCCTGACATTTTCTCCAAAGCCTCAATGAGAGAGATGTTTTATGTGGGGCTTCAACTGCTTCATAAACCCCATCCTTGCCAAAATCATCTCCTTCATTTGCATCCTTTGTTGCAACCATCTCCTCACGAACATCTTCCTCCTCAACTGGCATAGGAGGATCAATAGTGCTCTTGCCACCCCTAGTAGTAATGGCCATATATTTCCCCTCATTCCTAGGATTTTGCTCTGTGTTGCTAGGCAATGTATCCTTCTGACACTGATTCAACTAAGTTGACACTTGACTAAACTATTGCTCAAGCTATTTAGTAGCCACAAAAGGAGACCCTATTTTCTGATTTATTCTTAAAATATCTAATCTCATGCCCCTTAGAGTTGCATTTTGTGTCTTAGCCCTCTTCAACAAGTGGTCAAATATGTCCTCAATTCTGGAATTGCCTGTACCCACGTCACAGTTACGTGGTGGCACATAAGGACCATTTCTAAAGCCTTCTCTATGACCATCATCTTTTTCTAAACCCTTGTTCCTATCATAGTAACCTCCACAATTGTCTCTGAAACCTCTATTTCTACCATAGTTCTAACCTTGGTTTCCTTAACCTTGGCGCTAGTAGTCATAATTATACCATTGGGTGTTGGTTCACAAATTCGCCAATTGATCATCCACAAAACATATGTCCTTGTCATAGTATGGCTCCTCGTACATGGGTGGACGTGGAGGTTAGTGAACCACTGCATTTATCCTCTCTTGGATCTGCTTGATCACCACATCCATGCTTGTGCGAAGTTGAGCAAGTTGTTGCATAGTCTCTTCACTAATATTGGCTTGCTCTGAACCCACACTGACAACACATAAACACTTCATGGAAGCTCTATCCCACTATCTCGATGCATGATTCATCTTGACCACTTGCTTCATACGCTCAGCAAATCTTGCAAATGGTTTATTTATAAACATGCCACCGATGATAGTGTCAGCACAAGCCTTCTATTCTTATCAAAGAGCATAGTAGAAGATCTCCACCATGGCATCATCAACTATCTTATGGTCAGGGACACTCCTTAGAGATTTAGTAAATCGCTCCCAAGTAGTGCTTATCGAATCACTAGGAAGTTGCTCCAAGTTGTTAATCCAATTGTTCAACTTGAGCTTCTTCGATCTAGGGAAGTGCCTCTCCAAAAAGGCCTTCTGCACATCTGCCCAGCTAGTGATTGAACTCTGCAGGTGCTTAGATAGCCATAATATAGCATTGCCCGTGAGAGACAATGGGAAGACACGAAGTCCCACAGCATCCATAGACAGACTCTATGTCCCCATTACAGTCTTACAAACAAATGCCATATTGTGCAAGTGGCTATGTGGATCCTCTGATGGTAAGCCCCGAATAGCCCACGGTTCTGCAGCATCTGATACAACCCACTAAACACTATGAACTCCGTGTCTTCTAATAGTGGTGGCAACACAATAGCTCCCATCACATCCATAGCCATGGGGTTCAACCTGTACTAATTCTGCTGGCAAGCATTGGCATTGAACTCTCGAGGTTGTGGAATGTCGTCCAAAGGAGATGGGTTCTCATTCTTATCATCATCATTACTACCCTGATTCAAAGCTGCATTAGTAGTGTTATTGGCATTTTCTCAGGCCATTCTTCTTGTAGTTTTGTAGATCTCTAGATCAAATGGAGATAAGGAATTGTCTTGACTCCGAATGTTGGACATACACTACTCGTATACCCTACAAACAAACAAAAACAAAACAAAAGTAAAACAAAGGGAACTAAGGATTAACACTTGAACTGCTTAATGAATCAACGTAAGTCTAGCTGTATTCGGCGGCAATGGCGCCAAAATTGTGATGTCGTGCAATTTATACCTCATTTTTAGAGCATAAAGTGGTCATTGTCAAGATATAAACCTAACCAAGGTTAGGGTCAAACCCACAGGGAATACGTAGATTCAAGACCAATTCACCAATAAGCAATCCAAGTAGTTAACCAACTCAATTCCCCGAAGGGGGCGGGGGTTTAGCAATAATCGATAAGAAAGCAAACTAAACTAACTATCATGAGAGACAATCAATAGTAGAGAGAAACTGTGGTATTGTGTTCCCCATGATTCCCGAACATAGTATCACCGGATCACCCAATTCTTGTCAAGTGTACAGCATGCAGTGACAAATTTCACTATGCAACTTGGCCTATCTCCATAGTGTGCAATACTAACCATTACCTATAATTCCCAGTACAGCCTCCCCTTGGCCCATTTCGGTTGATTAGACGAGAACACGTTAATCGAATCCTGTTGACCAATCTCTTCACCTATTTATTACTACCTTAGTCTAGTTAGTAACGCTAGGCGGGTTCTAATGTTGGCCACGATAAGAAAACATGCAAAATGAAGAGAATTGATTAATACATGCATATATCCAATCTAAGAATTGTATGTCACGACCCAAGCCTAAGGCCTAGATGTGACACGACGAATGAGGAACCGAAGGGACCCCAAACAAGCCTCTTAACAGATCATTACACATCCTTCATCGCAGAAGCAATTAAACAACATAATAAGAGTAGAAATAAGGGGAAAAGGACTAAAGGGATACTTTCATGACATAAGAATCAAAACAAGAGAGTCAAGGCTCAATAAATAACATGTCCAACAACACCTCTACTTCATGGATAAGAGCCGGGGTCAAGACAAGAAACTGCGCTCACCTTTATAGTCAGTACATACATAAAAGAAAGATAGTCTTAGAACATAGCATGAGCTCATAAACATCATCCCCGAAATAGAGGACTCACCAAATAGCTTGAGAGAAATCGTACTAGCCGCATGGAGGAAAATGCTCAATTGGGGCTCCGGTTCCTACATAGTAATATGATATTGGCATAGAGTATGCATTAATATGTTAGAATGTACACGGTATGTAGGATGCAACGCAATGAGAGATAAGCTATGTAATCAAAATACATAAGCATAGGAAATGAGTAGCATATAATAATATGGCATGCATGGAAGATACTTGAAATAAATTATGCTTACATAGAACGTCATACATGTGTAAGGAGAGACCACTAATAATGAATATCCAAGGGCTACCACCTCCTTGGAGAGGCGAATGAGGTGCAAACCCCTAAATGTGGTTGATGAGGTACAAACCCCTCAACATGGTTATGAGGTACAAACCCCTCAGCATCGTTATTAAGGTACAAACCCCTCGACATGGTTGCACGAGCCTATCACCTCCCGAGCGAGGTTATCAAGGTACAAAGCTCTTAATATGGTTGCACAGGCCTACCACCGCCAGAGCGAGGCGATCGAGGTTCAAACCCCTCCACATGGTTACCCAGGCCTACAACCTCTCGAGTGAGGCTTGGTCAATTCCCAACACTATAGAGATGATATAATATACATACATTCCTTTCATTATCATAAAATCATTCAACTCATAAGACAATTAGGTCTTTAATTCCTCAAGAAATCATAATCGGACATTTTAACAAACACTTGGTGGGTGTACAATGCTAGTGTAAAACCATGTTAATAAACAGTGAAATCATGCAAGAAATCTTGAAGTAAGTCATCTCACCAATACTTGGTAACACCATCATACAATATACATCAAAACCCTTCATCAAATCTCAAGATAGATCTAAGATTCATAGCTCAAAACATGCATAAATAGTCATGCTTTTACAAACCCCAACATAGTTCATAGTCAAAATCATAATAGAAAACCCATGAGTAAATCAACTTTAAATCATGCAATTTAGCTAAAAACAAAACTTGGGCACCATTGATGAAATGACCCAATAGTTTAAACCCACATACCTTAGCTTTGGAGAATTCTTGATGAAGATTGAAAATGGAGACTTGAAGCTTGAGTGAAATCCTTAAGATCCATATTGAGTTTTGGGACTTGAATTTAGGGTGAAAATTTTGTCTAAGTGTTTGAGAGAGTATTTGGGAATATCTTCAATGATATGAAGGTGAAATATGGCAAAGTATAGATATTTTCACGCATGGGAAGGCTTAGGCCAAAGATCAAAAAGGCTTGGGCCGAAGTGAAAACTGGCAACATTTTTGCACTGTGGCACGCCCTTGGCACTTCACGCCAGGGGCACGAAAAGCTCTCTGAAAATCATTTTTTGGGAAAATGAAATTGCGATTCATTTGCTCTAAAATTGGGGTTAGACCCATTTTCCACTCAATTTGACCCCCTGGACAAGAATATGAAGTTGGATTTTTTATATCACTCACGGATTTTGAGATATATGGAATTATGATTTTGGGCATTTCCGAGGCACATTTTCGAGCACTTTTTGGGGTTGTTTCAGTATCTCCCCCTTGGGGACATTTGTCCCCTAATATAAAGAAACTATAAGAGATGTAAACATGAGAATTTTATCCCACATAAGGATACAACAGTGCACTTAAACATCATTTCAAAAATCTCAACATAAGTGTGCAATCGTCATAAACTTGTCAATTTAGACATGAATGCATGCAAATGTCATGGGTTGAACATAGACTTGAAATCGCATAGGGACTCAGATCAATACTTTAGTCTTGAATGGAGTGGAAAACATAAGGATATCACATTTACATGTCCACTTCGGCCTCCCATGTAGCACTTTCAACTTGTTGATTCCTCCAAAGGACCTTAACGAAAGCCACATCCTTGTTCCTCAACCTCTTCACTTGTCTATCCAAAATCTGAATCGGAACCTCTTCATAAGTCAAGTTGTCTTCAACTACACCCACAACATCCAATGAAACAGTAGCATTCAGATCACCCACACACTTCCTCAACAAAGACACATGCAACACCGGATGAACCAAATTTATTTCACTAGGCAACTCCAACTCATAAGCCACCTTACCAATCCTCCTCATCACCCTATGAGGACCCACATATCTAGGGATTAACTTACCCTTCATACCAAAATGAACCACACCCTTCATGGGTGAAGCCTTCAAATAGACCTAATCACTAACTTTGAATTAAAGATCCCTTCTCCTCACATCGGCATAGGATTTTTGGTGACTTTGGGTCATCTTTAACCTTTCTCTAGTCATTCTAACCTTCTCAAGAGCCTCCATAACCAGATATTATCCCAATAAAGGCACCTATCCAACCTTAAACTAACCAACTGGCGATCTACAACGTCAACCATAGAGAGTCTGAAAAAGGGCCATACCGATGCAAGAATGATAGCTATAGTTATAGGCAAACTCAATCAATGGAAGATGATCATCCCAACTACCTTAAGCTCCAATACACGAGCCCTAAGCATATCCTCAAGTGTTTGGATAGTTCTTTCTGCTCAGCCATCCGTTTGAGGGTGAAAGGCCATACTAAGTTTAACTCTTGTACCAAGACCCCTTTGGAAGGACCTCCAAAAATGTGAAGTAAATTGAGCACCACGATCTGATATGATACACAAAGGAGCCCCATGTGACCTCAACAAGTCATGAATGTACAACCTTGCATAATCTTCAGCCCCATATATGGTCTTAACTGGTAAAAACTCTGTGGATCTCATCATCCTATCAACCACAACCCAAATGGAATCAAAATCCTTTCTGGTCTTGGGCAACCTTACAACAAAATCCATATTAATATCTTCCCACTTCCATGTAGGAATCTCTAAGTCTTTGGCTAGGCCACCCGGCCTTTCATGCTCGGTATTGACTTGTTTACAACTATGACAATCGGAAACAAATTTGGCAATGTCCCTCTTCACGCCTCCCTACCAATACACATCCCTCAAATATCTATACATTTTAGTAGAACCGGGGGGAATAAAATTGGAAGAAACATGAGCATCATCAAGAATCCTTTCTCTCAAGTCATCAATATAAGGCACATATAACCTACCTTGGTATCCAAGGGTACCAGTGACACCCTGTAACTCCATGCTCTTGTATCCATGTTTTAAGCTTCATTAGTTTAGGTTGGGATTGTATCAAGTTCATGGGAGACTCCTAGTACCTAAATGATTTCAGGATTTCCCTAAGAGTTGAGTTTTAGGTGGTTCATGCAAAGGTCAAATTTAAATAAGAATGACTTTTAGCACACTTTGAAATGGGTGGCCTAAAACATGTCAAATGAAAACCCTTTGAGTTAGCTTCCATTCTCATTGAACGACGGCGGGGGAGCAAATCCATGCAATTTGCTTCATCTCATTTCTAGTTCGGAGTCAAAAGTTATGGTCATTTTACTGAAGACTGCCAGTGTAGAGTTGCACTACGAGCCCACTGTTACGACTCATAGGTCGGGGTAAGACTCGTAGATCAGGCTCGAAGCGATTTCCATGGACTTCAAAATTAAGCCTAGGGGTCATGTGAAGGGTTCTATGAGTCATAGTGCTACCTACGGGTCATCACGGGGCCCATAACAGCCGTTAGACAGCTTTTTAGGAAGGATTATTTTGGTCCTTTCCAACCCTTTCTAAGCTCTAGATTGGCGTTTTTATGCTCATTTAAGGTCCAAAATCCCTTAAGTTCTTCATTGTATTCATAAAATACACTCTCAAACCCTTATACTAATATTTTACTCCAAAATTAAATGTCTGAATCTCTTCTAGATCTAAGGATTTCCTTCAAGCTTCAAACCTCCATTTTCAATCTTCATCAACAACTTCTCCAAAGCTAAGGTATGTGGTGTTGAACCATTGAGTACTTCCACCCATGGTTCCTAGATCCTCTTTTTACTAATATTGCATGATTTAAAGTTGATTTTACATGTGGGTCTTGTATATTGAGAAATTTACTACACAGTTATTTAAGTTCCTGAAAGTATGGTTGTTTTAGCATGTTTTGAGCTCTAAATCTTGGATCTAATGTTTGATTTGATGAAGGATTTTGATGTGTATTAAGGGTATTTCAAGGTTTTGATTGGTGGTTTTACTACATATTTTCTTGCATTGTCTTTTACCCCCATTACACACCCGCCAAGTGTTTGATAAAATGTTCGGCTAGGGTTTCTTGAGTAATTGAAGGTCCAATACATGTCTTATGGGTAGAATAGTGTTATGATGATTATATGATAATGAAATGATGATGGAATGATGATGAAACAATGGTATGCATATGATGTATAATGATGAGAAGAAATGTAAGTATATGAAGACCTTGTGATGACGAAAGTATGTTACATATGTGTTGAATTCATGAAAAGTATCTATGCTGTTGCATGTCAATCACCTTGTTGAAATGGTGCCAAGTCTCAATCACCTTGCTGAGGGGGTACCAAGCCTCAATCACATTGTAGAGAGGGTGGCAAGTCTCAATCACCTTGTTGAGGGGGTACCAATCCTCAACCACCTTGTTGAGAGGGTGCCAAGTCTCAATCACTTTATTGAGGGGGTGCCAAGCCTCAATCACCTTGTTGAGGGGGTGCCAAGTCTCAATCACCTTGTTGAGAGAGTACCAAGTCTCAATCACCTTGTTGAGGGGATGCCAAGCCTCAATCACCTTGACGAGGGGGTGTCAAGCCTCGGATGCCTTGTTGAGGGGGTATCAAGCCTCAATCACCGTTCAAGGAATTGTGCACCTTGGAGTTGTGAAGTAGTTCACTTGGTCTATTCTTCACAAATGATATCCTATATGAATATGAGTTACTTAAGCATGTTTTACCTATGCATTGATCATACATGTCATATTGCTATATCATGCCTATTGTCTATTATTATACATGTTGATTATGAAGCTTATCTCTTATTGCATTTCATCCCACATACTTAGTATGCTCAAACGTACAAACACATACTCTTGCCTACATGACATCACCATGTAGGAACCGGAGCTCCATTTGGTCATCATCCTCATCCACGTGGCTAGTGATATCCAATCAAGCTAGTTGGTGAGTCCTCATGTCTGGGGGCGGTATCTATGTTCTTTTGCTATGTATCTAATACTATCTTTCCTTTTTGGTATACTTGACTATGAGGATAAGCCCGGTTGCTTGTCTTGGCCCCGTTAAGTTCTATGTTAGAGGTGTTGTTGGACAATAATATTTATTATTCTTGAGATTTGATTCACTTATGATATCCATGATTTTCGCTCCCATAGTCCCAACTCCCCTTGTTTATGTTTCCTATGTTGTTATGTCTTGCTTCCGTGATCAAGGATGTGTGATGATATGCTATGAGGCTTGTTTGGAGTTCCTTCGAGTTCCCTATTCGCGGGTCATGTCTAGGCCCTAGGCTTGCATTTTGAAAAAGATGGTATCAGATCACTAGGTTGATAGATCCTCGGAGTCCCATACACCGCGTTGATTAGAGTCTTATTCATGGTTGTGTTGTGCACCACAATTATGAGTAGGAGGCTATGAGATGTTTTAGGATATGATTCCTTATTCATGGTCTATGTTGTGCTTTAGAAGTGAGATAGGGCTTTCCCCTCTAATGAATATTCTTTGCTCTTCTAGTTTATCATGCTGCTTCAAAGAGGGGGGAAAAGGAAGGTAAGTTGAAGGTTTTGATTTTGATGGATCCGGGTTCCGCTATTCCTTTCGTTATTACTTTTGTTGGCTAGTAGGCTTCTTGTGTGCCCCGAGTTGTTATGTGAACCTTTGGTGTCTACCCACCTTGTTGAATTTGAATCTATTGTTGTTGGAAAGTTCATAGGTATTGTTCCATGTTCATATTGCATTAGGCCATGCCTTGTGACTCGTTGGATTTGATGTTATACTTGGGATGGAATAGTTGCATGCATGTTGTGTCTCCATGGATGGTAGGACCCATAGAGTTAGATTCCGACTCCTTAATGAATCTATCTTTGAGTGGGAGGTTGTCAAGTGGTAGCAAAAAAGGTAGGTCCATTCTTGTCTTAAGGTTCAATTGATCTCTAAGGGTTGCCCCATGTTCTTATTGCATAGAGGTCCTGTCTTGTGATCTTGGTTGAACTTAGCTTGATGTGTTTGAGGTCTTGGGATGGTAGTGCATAGCATGTTTCTAATGAGTGTTAGAACTCGTATGATTGTAATATGATGGTTGATGATGGTTAATCTATTTGGTCAACTACAATAGGTTAGTCACTTCACTAAGGTTGATCTTCGGTTTGAGCTTTGTCCTCAAGTGAGCATTATTAGTACTGGTGGAGTTGTTTGGTTGATTTATGCATTGGCTATATTTAAAGGTCCCTAAAATAGGATATTAAAACCCTACCTTGATATGTGGTGGTGGTCTCTAGTGATGGGGCATAGATTTGTTCAGAGCTTGTGAATCTTGGGGGTAGTGTCGCAAGTCTTAGAGAATGAGAGGTTGTTTGCTAAATAAGGTAGGTTTGAGTTGAGTATTGTGAGTCCTTATAGAGTGTAGAGGGAAGTTGGTAAGGTTGCATAAGTTTGTAGATTGCCTATTGATAGGAGTTGTGTTAGTTCGGTTCTTCATGCTTTTAGGTTGATGGGATGTGTTGGTGCCTTTAGTGCTATAGCACTCCTTGAGAATGTGGGTTATGTGGAGGATAAGTTGACTTAGGAGGTACTGGTGGAGGTTTGGATGGGTGAATGGAGAAGTTGAATGATAATGATGTGGTGTTCGCCAAGCCCTCTTTGGAGGAGTCGTCTATTTGTATGTGTCTCACAGGAACTGGTCTGGGCATGGAGAAGCAATATCTGTATTTCTTTCATTCTATTCAAGCTTATGATAATACGTCAAGTCCTTTCTATGATTCCAAGTCTTATGTTTCAGCCCCTATGTCATTCATATGCATTCATATTTAAGTTGGCAAAAGACGGTGAATTTACACTTATGTTGAGATTTTGAAAATGATGTTTTGAATGATTTGAATACAGTTTAGTATGACTGTTAACTACATTATGACTTTCCACCAGTAAGCTATGCAATGTATCTTATGATTGGAAGTTTCATATTCTAATTCAAGCATTTCAATCCTTGTTCTTCCACATTCGAGGATGAATGTTCCCAAGGGGGAGATATGGTGAGACCCCATAACTCCATGCTCTTGTATCCATGTTTCAAGCCTTATTTGGTTAGGTTGGGGTGGTATCAGGTTCATGGGAGACTCCTAGTACCTAAATGAGTTCAAGACTTCCCTAAGAGTTGAGTTTTGGGTGATGGTTCATGCAAAGGTCAACTTTAAACAAGCCTAACTTTTAGCACACTTGGAATTATGTGGCCCACAACTTGTCAAATAATCTCTTTGAGTTGGCTTTCTAACGCACTTTGTTTCACCTTATTTAGAGTTCGGATTCAAAAGTTATGGTCATTTTACTGAAGACTGTCAGTGCAGAGTTGCAATACGAGCCCATTGTTACGAGTCGTAGGTCGGGATAAGACTCGTAGGTCAGGCTCGTAGCAATTTCCATAGACTTCAAAATTGAGCCTAGGGGTCATGTGAAGGGTCCTATGAGTCATAGTGCTACCTATGGGTCGTAACGGGGCCCGTAACAGTCGTTAGAGAGCTTTTTTGGAAGGATTATTTTGGTCCTTTCCCACCCTTTCTAAGCTATAGATTGGTGTTTTTATGCTCATTCAAGGTCCCAAAACCCTTAAGTTCTTCATTGTATTCATAAAATACTCTCTCAAACCCTTATACTAATATTTCACTCCAAAATCAAGTGTCCAAATCTCTTCTAGATCTAAGGATTTCCTTCATGCTTCAAACCTCCATTTTCAATCTTCATCAACAACTTCTCCAAAGCTAAGGTAGGCGGTGTTGAACCATTGGGTCCTTCCACCCATGGTACCTAAAACCTCTTTTTCTAATATTGCATGATTTAAAGTTGATTTCACATATGGGTCTTGTATATTGAGAAATTTACTGCACAATGATTTTAGTTCATGAAAGTATGGTTGTTTTAGCATGTTTTGAGCTCTAAATCTTGGATCTAATGTTTGATTTGATGAGGGCTTTTGATGTATATGTCTTGAGGGTATTGCAAGGTGTTGATTGATGATTTTACTATAGATTTTCTTGCATGCCTTCATCTCGAAATTGCATTGTGTTTTACCTCCATTACACACCCGCCAAGTGTTTGATAAAATATTTGGCTAGGGTTTCTTGAGGAATTGAAGGTCCAATACATGTCTTATGGGTTGAATAGTGTTATGATGATTATATGATGATGAAATGATGATGGAATAATGATGAAACAATGGTATGCATATGATGTATAATGATGAGAGGAAATGTAGGTATATAATGACCTTGTGATGACGAAAGTATGTTATATATGTGTTGAATTCATGAAAAGTATCTATGATGTTGCAAGTCAATCACCTTGTTAAGAGGGTGCCAAGTCTCAATCACCTTGTTAAGAGGGTGCCCAAGTCCCAATCACCTTGTTGAGGGGGTACCAAGCCTCAATCACCTTGTTGAGAGGGTGCCAAGTCTCAATCACCTTGTTAAGGGGGTACTAAGCCTCGATCACCTTGTTGAGAGGGTGCCAAGTCTCAATCACCTTGTCGAGAGGATGCCAAGTCTCAATCACCTTGTTGAGGGGGTACCAAGCCTCAATCATGATAAAGGGGTGTCAAGCCTTGGATGCCTTGCTAAGGGGGTATCAACCCTCAATCACCGTTTAAGGAATAGTGAGCCTTGGAGTTGGAGAGCAGTTCACTTGGTTTATTCTTCACTAATGATATCCTATATGAGTATGAGTTACTAAAGCATGTTTTACTTATGCATTGATCATATATGTCATATTGCTATATCATGCCTATTGTCTATTATTATGCATATTGATTATGAAGCTTATCTCTTGTTGCATTGCATCCCACATACTTGGTACATTCAAACGTACTAACGCATACTCTTGCCTACATGATATCACCCTGTAGGAACCGGAGCTCCATTTTGTCATCATCATCCTCCACGTGGCTAGTGATATCCAATCAAGCTAGTTGGTGAGTCCTCATGTCCGGGGGCGATATCTATGTTCTTTTGCTATGTATCTAAGACTATCTTTCCTTTTTGGTATACTTGACTATGAGTATGAGCCTAGTTGCTTGTCTTGGCCCTCGCTAAGTTCTATGTTAGCGGTGTTGTTGGACAAAAATATGTATTATGCTTGAGCTTTGATTCACTTATGATATCCAAGATATTTAAATATGATTTTCGCTCCCTTTTTCTTAATTCCCCTTGTTTATGTTTCTTATGTTGTTATGTCTTGCTTCCGTGGCCAAGGATGTGTGATGATATGTTATGAGGCTTGTTTGGGGTGTCTTTGGGTTCCCCATTCGCCGGTCACATCTAGGCCCTAGGCTTGAGTCATGAAAGTACCATCTCCCCCTTGGGAGAAAACCTCCACCTTACCATCTTTTACCAATGCCTTCAATTCTAACAATGTGGGGTCAAGATCTTGCTTAGCATTCACCTCCTCAACCAATGAAGATTTCGAACCATCAACAACGACAACACCACCATTATCAACCTCTTCCAACCTAACTCCCAATCTAGCAACCGATGGACCTCCCTAGCCAACCGTTTGCCACCATCATCAATATGTGCTAGGGTACCCATGGACACCCAACTCAATACATCGAACACCGCATTAGCCTTACCGGGATGATAATGCACACTCATGTCATAGTCCTTAAGAAGTTCTAACCACCTTCTTTGTCTCAAGTTGAGATCTTTCTGAGTGAAGATATATTGGAGACTCTTATGATCGGTGAACACATCAACATGTACCCCATACAAATAGTGACACCAAATCTTTAATGCAAATACCACGGCGGCTAGTTCAAGATCATGAGTAGGATAATTCCTTTCATGCACTTTGATTTTTCTAGAAGCATAGGTTATCACCTTACCATTTTGCATTAGAATACACTCAAACCAACTCTAGAAGCATCACAATACACCACAAACCTCTCTAGCCCTTGCGGTAGTGACAATATAGGAGCGGACACAAGTATATCTTTCAATGTTTGGAAACTCTTTTCACAGCCATCGGTCCACACAAATTTGGCTTTCTTTCGAGTCAACTTGGTCATAGGAGACGCAATAGAAGAGAACCCATTCACAAACATCCGATAGTAACCCGCTAAGCTCAAGAAGCTCCTAATATCCAATGGGGTCAAAGGTATAAGACAACTTCTAATCACATCCATCTTTTTAGGATCCAGCTTAATACCATCCCCTGACACCATATGACCTAGGAAGGCAACCTCCTTTAACAAAAATTCACATTTTTCATACTTGGGATACAATGTCTCTTCCCTCAATCTTTGTAGCACTACCCTCAAGTGGCCCATATGCTCCTGCTCACTATGTGAATAGATCAAAATATCATCAATGAAGACCACAACAAACGAATTAAGGTAGGGTTTGAAGACCTTATTCATAAGATCCATTAAGATAGTCTGTGCAATTGTCAACCCAAAATACATCACAACAAACTCATAATGCCCATACCTAGTCTGGAAGGCCGCCATAGGCATATCACACTCCCTCACCTTCACTTGATGGTATCCGAACCGAAGATCAATCTTAGAGAAGTAACTAGCCCCTTGCAATTGTCAAACAAATCATCACTCCTTGGAAGAGGATACTTATTCTTTATGGTGACCTTATTAAGTTGTGTGTAGTTTATACACATTCTACGGGGTCCATCCTTCTTTTTCACAAATAACATGGTGCACCCCAAGGTGATTGGCTAGGCCTAATAAAACCCTTCTCCAACAAATCCCTCAATTTCTCCTTCAACTCCTTTAATTCCGCAGGGGTCATGCGGTAAGGGGGAATAGAAATGGATTGAGTAACGGGAAGGAGGTCTATACCAACATTTATTTCCCTTTAGGGAGGAACACCAAGAAGGTTATTTGGAAAGACATCAAGGAACTCATTTACAACCAGAACCGACTCTATAGGAAGGACCTTGGACTCCACATCCCTTACCCTTACAAGACGATTGAGACACCCCTTAGAGATCAACTTACGGGCTTTAATGCAAGAGATGAATTTGCCCTTGACCACCACATCATGACTCTCCCACATAAGGACAGGTTCATTTGGGAGTTGGAATTTGACCCTACAGGTTCTACAATCAATAGAGGCATAGTATGAGTGCAACCAATCTATCCCAAGAGTGACATCAAAATTGACCATATCTAACTCAACAAGATCACAAAGCAATATCTTATGCAAGATGCAAATGGGATAATTTCTATACACCTTTCTAGCAACAATAGATGCACCAATAGGAGTAAACACCTCATAAGACTCACACAAAAATTCGGGCTCAATATGAAACTTTTTGGCAACAAAGGGACTAACAAAACAAAGAGTGGCACTCGGATCAACCGATGCATACACATCAAAATCAAAGACTTTTAATATACCGATGATGACATCGGGAACCTCCTCAACCCCTAGCCTCCTTTGGAGGGCATAGAACTGTTTGTGCCTTGGGGCACCATCTTGTCGGCCACCTCTCCCCAAAGGAACCGCATTGGCACCTTGTGGATGAACCTCCTTATACTTGTTGTGATTTCGAGGGAAATCCATCACCTTATGCCCGACTTTCCTACAACCATAACAAGCATTGGTTTCCCTCAAGCATGAGCCACTATGACCCTTACTATATTTCGGACACCCACCATTAGGAACCACACACCCAACACCTTGGGCCCTTGGAAAGTCATTGGAAACCCTCTTATTAAATGCATGAGAAGGCCCTTGGCCTTGATGGAATCGTCCACCCTTTCGACCATGGAATTTTCCCTCAAAATGGGCCTTCTTGGTCTTATTACTCTTCCTCGTCCTCAATTTTTCCTCCTCCATTTATTCAGTATAGTCATCAAATGGGACAAATCCATGTCACTAATCAACATAGCGGACCGGCATTCCTCACTCACCAAATCAGTTACACCCATTACAAACTTGTTCATTCTAGATCTTGGGTCGGCAACCAAGTGGGGAGCATATTTGGAGAGTTGATTGAACTTGAGGGCATACTCATTCACACTCATGGACCCTTGTCTCAAATTCATAAACTCTAATAATTTGGCTTCCCTAAGCTCAAGAGGGAAGAACCGATTAAGAAAAGTTGTCTTGAACTCCTCCCATAGCACCACATTGTTGATTCTCTTATACTCCTTCCATTGATTAAACCATATTTGTGTTATCCCTTTGAGTTAGTAGGCCGCCAACTCTGCTTTCTCCTCCAATCTAACAACAATGATAGCCAATACCTTGTAGACCTCATCAATGAACTCTTGAGGGTCCTAATCTACCTTAGACGCATAAAATACTAACCCGTAAAATACCAGTGGGTTCATCCTCATGAAGTCTCTCACCTGAGATGCCGGTGTAGGAGTATGAGGGGCTTGGGCCCCTTGATTGACTTGATTGGCCACAACTTGTGCTAGCATAGTGAGAGCATTCCAGAGCTCACCATGAGTCGGTTGTTCCTCGGTAGTGCGGGCTCTCCTTCCTCTTGTGTTAGGTATGATCTAACATATCAAAGAACAATCATTTTTTTTGGGGGGGGGAAACTTACTTCAACTCTATAGCACGACTTAGAACATGAAGAAGGGAAACATTTCCTAAAACGTCTCAAAGCCTCTTGCTCATGGTTGTGGTGCACAACACAACCATTAACAAGCCTCTAATCGACGCAGTATGTTGGATGTCAAGGACCACTAAGAACCTAGTGCTCTGATACCAAGTTTATCATGACCCAAGCCTAGGGCGTAGATGTGACATGACAAATGGGGAACTCGAAGGGACCCCAAACAAGCCTCTTAATATATCATTACACATCCTACATCGCGAAAGCAATTAAACAACATAATAAGAGTAGAAATAAGGGGAAAATGACTAAAGGAATACTTTCATGACATAAGCATCAAAACAGAGAGTGAAGGCTCAATACATAACATGTCCAACAACACCTCTACTACATAGATAAGAGCGAGGGCCAAGAGAAACAATTGGGATCACCCTCATAGTCAGTACATACATAAAAGAAAAATAGTCTTAGAACATAGCATGAGCTCATAAACATCATCCCGAGAATGGATGACTCACCAAATAGCTTGAGAGAAATCGTACTAGCCGCGTAGAGAAAGATGCTTAGTTGATTCCTACATGGTGATGTCATGTAGACATAGAGTATGAGTTAGTACGTTTGAATGTACTAAGTATGTAGGATGCAATACAACAAGAGATAAGCGACATAATCAAAATGAATAAGCATAGGCAATGAGTAGCATATAACAATATGGCATGCATGGAAGATGCTTGAAGTAAATCATGCTTACATAGAACATAATATGTGTAAAGAGAGACCATTAATAGTGAATATTAGTCACGACCCAAGCCTAGGGCCTAAACATGATCAGCGAATGGGAAACCCGAAGGAATCCCAAACAAGCCTCATAGCATATCATTACACATCCTTGGTCGTGGAAGCAATAAAAATGACAATAAGAGATAAGCATAATCAAGGGGAATCGGGGCTAAGGGTAAACTTCCATATTATAGACATCAAGAACAAGAGAGTCAAGTAATGTGCTGTCAAAATACAACATATTTGATGCCTAAAACAATTAATTCTATGAGTTCTTAATGAGACGTTTTATGGTTTTATGTGTTTTTGTGTTGTTATTGAAGAAAAGGTAGGTTGGCATGATTTTGGAAGAAAATTGCAGATTTTTGCTGAAGTACAGGATATAAGAGTTCACCTATAAGTTGTAGCCCAAGCTACGAGTCATAGGGTGATCTCATAGCAGGAAACAGAGAGAAAAACTCAGAAATCTGCTAAGTGGAGGTCAGCCTTATGAGGCTACCATACGAGTCGTAGGTCTACCTACGACTCATATAGGTGGACTCGTAGCAAAAAACAGAGAGCCAAAATTTAGGACCAAAAACTAAAGGCCTAGATTATAAAAAGAGCATACGAGTTGTAGTTCAAGCAATGACTCATACCAATGGGTCATAATAGTCAAGTCAAGTCCAAAATGCCAAGTGCCTGATATGAGACCCCGATTACGACTCATAGGTCGCCCTATGAGTCATACCTGTGAAGCGTACCTACTGCCAGCTGTTTTTTTATGTAATTTTTAGGGGTTAAATTTGTAACTACTATAAATACTTTAAGTTAGGGTTTATTTTGGGAGGAACCTAGACTTGAATATTGAAGAAAGCCTTTGAATATTGTCTCTAGATTACTTTAGGGTTTTAGTGTAGATTTTAATTTTTCTCTTAGAAAACCACTTTTGGGGGTGCAAATCATACATTGTATTCATTCTCAATCCATCAAGCTTGTGGTTTGCAACTTGTGGTGTATCACTCTTCATTGTTTTGGGTAAAATTCTCAACTATGTATTGTATTTGCATTTTTGTTTGTTTTGCGCTAGCCATGAATAGCTAAGCAGCCACAACTTGGTGTTGTGAGACCATGGGTAGTTGACTTGAAATGACCTAGATTTATTGCATTTCTATGATTGGGGTTTTGCATGTATTGTCTATTTCCCTTCATTATGATTGTTGTTTGGTGGTGGCCAACACCAAACACTGCCTATTATCACGATCCCGACAAAGATTGTGACGAATAGGAAAAGGAGAGTTGATGATAGGATTCGATTGATGTGTTCTCGTCTAATCAACCAAACTTGAGCAAAGGGAGGTTGACTAGGACAATAGGTAACGGTTACTTGGCACACCATGATTGCCGACCAGGGGCCATGGTAAAATTCAACCTTTACCTTCACAAGAGGGCTGGAAGAACTTAAGTTACCACCCTGCATGCAAATTTTCAATTGTAGTTATGTTATCTAGGGTAATTGAGTCGATGAACCATGGGGAACACAATTCCTAAGTTGTCCCTAAAAGTGAGTGTTCCCTCGTGTAGTAGTATAGTATGTATTTTACTTTTGTTCTTAAATCACAAAAAAAAAAACCTATTTAGAGACTTTAGCTATAGATACTCGAAATGATTGATAGTGAATTCTTGTAGTCAAGCCCTGTATTGCCTGTGGATTCGACCCTAAACTTTGGTTAGGTTAATTACTGACAGCAATCGCTTTCTTATTGGAGCATGATCATCATCAAAATTATGGCACCATTGCCGGGGAAATACGATTAGGTTTTTTGACTTGATTTCACTATTAGTTAGTTCAAGTATTAATTTCTAGACTCTTTTGTATTTCACTTTTATCTTGTTTTTGTTGTTTTATTCTACTTGAAGGGTGTACTAGGTTGTATGCCCAACACAAGGAGCCAAGGCACTCCCTTAGCTCCGATCAATTTGGAGATCCATCAACTTTTTAGAAGAATGGCTCAAGTGAATGAGGATATCGCAGTTGAGGAAGAAATGAATATGAATGATGATATGGGGAGAGAATAAAATCCACCCCAGAGGGATTATAGGCCACAACTTAGGGATTTCAATAAGAATGCTTATGGTTAGAACCAATATCGTTTGAATCCTATGGCCATGGACGTTACTGGCTCTATAGTGTTGCCTCCGTTACTGGCAGATGCTAAGTTCTCGGTGTCAAGTGCGTTACTTCAAATGTTCCAAAATCGTGAATTGTTCACAAGGCTACCTTCAAATTATCCCCACCGTCATCTCTATAATGTGGTTTTTGTCTGCAAGAGTTTTATGGGGACACAAAATCTTTCTCTTGATATAGTTGGTTTGCAGGTGTTTCCATTATTACTAACTGGGAATACAGCTGTGTGGTTGTCTGAGCTTCCTCCGGGTACAATAACAAGTTGGGCAGAGCTTCAGAGAATTTTTCTAGAAAGATATTTCCCAAGATCAAAGAAGCTAAAGCTCAAAGATCAAATAAACAATTTTGAGCAATTGCCGAGTGACTCTATTAGTACCACATGGGAGAGATTTACAAAATGCTTGAGGATGGTCCCCGATCACAAGATTTTTTATGATCCCTTGGTTGAGATTTTCTATCGGGCACTTGACGATAATAGTCAAGCTTGTGCCAACACAATCATGGGAGGCATGTTTCTTGACCAACCTTTTGCATTGATAGCCGCGAGGATGGAGCAAGTGGTTAAAACCAATAGAGTATGGGGTCAAAGAGAGCGAGGTGCGATGAAAACTTCTTGTGCGGTCAACACCAACAATGAGCAAGCAAAGGTCAATGAAGAGATCATGGAGCAACTTGCTCAACTTCGCACAAGTATGGACTTGGTCTTAAAGCAAAACCAAGCAAGTGTCCAAGCGGTCACTCACCAACCTCCTAAGGCTCCCATATATGAAGATCCATTCTGTTGAAGGTCAACCAAGACTTAAAAGATGGCATGTGCCAACTTCGGGAAAATCTAACAGTTTGCAACTAAAAGCTCATTTATTGTGCTTAGTTGGGCTTAAAATCTCAGACAAACAGTTTGCAAGTTATGGATTACCACAGGGAGCTCGTGGAAACTATCACGATAGCTGCCATGCTCATAAGTCCAATGGTGCATTTGAAAAGGTAATGTCAATTCCTGATCGAAATAACAAGCATCTAGACATCATTTAGACCAGAGATTAAAGTTTTTCCTGCAGACTGATGGATGCTATTTTCTGGCAGTCATTCCAAATTATGTATTTTAGTTTGTTTCGAAAAAGCATGAGTTTAACATTGCATTGATCTCATTCAGTCATCATTGGCTAATCTGAATGTGTCATTAACTCGTTCATTTGTACTCTGAATTTCAATATGGGACACTACAGGACTGCATTGGACAGTATTCTTGCTCAGTAAATGTAGTGCCTGGAGTCTTTGGAGGAGATCCATGTCGAAATACATCTAAGAAACTAGCTGTGGAAGCTATTTGCAGCTGAAAGTGGAAGGTTTTTACAGGCAACTAATGGAGCGATATCTCCTTTCAGTACAAATACTCAGATTATAGAGGGCATAGCTTTGTAATTATCCTTGCTTCGCAAGCTTTAATTTCGCTAGTTTAGTGTATGTGTTTTGCATGTAGGAACCACGTCAATTTAAAAATTATATACAAATAATAGTTGACATTAAGTATAGATAATATTCATATAAACAAAATTAAATAAATATTATTAGTTTGGTGCAGTAGTTTGGTCTATTGTGATACAACAGAGATGAGAAAATCAAATACAATATTCTTGTAAATAAAAATTAAATAAATATAATTAATTTGATGTAATAGTTTAGTCTAATCTAATAGAGCAAAAATGAAATAAACCAATCTAATTGCTTATAATATAGATATGCTAATAATATTTTAATACATAAAGTAATAATTTATAGTTATATAGTTAGAAATTAAACAATTAATTGACTAAAATTTAATGTAACAAAATATTCCGAAATATAAAAGTGGTAGTTTAATGTTTCTAACATAATTTTATTTTTAAATTTGTTATATTACATACTTTTATTAATAAAATATTTGATAGTCAAAATTTTTATCAATTATTTACATAGGATTAATTCTAAATCTAAAGTAATTCTAATCCAAAAGTGAATCTGGAAACTAAATTATAAAAAATTAAATAATAAATTATGAAAAATAGTGAAAAGACGATTTTGTCTAAAACAAAGAAATATTACCTTACTTGAAATATTATTTTACCTGAATAAATGAAACTTGTGAATAGAAAAGGATGTTAATTACAAAATAAGAGAAATTTTTAAATAGGAAAAATTTATTAGACGCAACTAACTAAACTATGAGCAAAATATAATCGAATGAAGTAAGTAAAGGTAGCATAACAATTAATATTATTTTCAAGCAAATTAAGTTAGCATAACAATTAATATTATTTTCTTCAAATTCAAAAAGTAAAAAAGAAAAAAAAATAATTTAAAACAAAGAACGTGAGTGTGTAATATAATTAAATCTGAAAATCAAATTGAAGTTCGGGAAAAAGCATAAAATAAGATCTAACACCACTTAGTACAAATCAATGAATGGGATGTATGAATCAACTAAAGTGAGAAAAAAAATTGATTGCAATTATAAAATAAGAAAATACAACCGATTTGTTGATTGTTAATGATTGATGAATCAAAAGTTAAAATTGAAGTGTTTTTATAGAAGTAAAGAAGTCATAAATAAAAAAGAATAGGAAATAATATTTTATCATATTTCGGACAAAACCTTTCATTATATAATTAGTAATTGATGGTGAAATTAGAAGAACTTTTATTGAAATAGTAGAGAAGAGAAAAATTGACAAACTAATTAATTATGGAAATATTACGAAAATAATTAAGGAAAGTTAAATTACCTTTAACCTAATAAATTCTTTGACATAATTTCTCATACCTTCTTTTTCTCTTTTTGAACTTTTTTTTTTTTTACTTTTTTTGGGCCTATTTTTATGGAAGATGGTTTTTCAAACCTTTTTTTGCTTATTATATGGGATTTTTTTTTTTTTAAATCAAGTCTATTCTTGTTAGAAAAAATTTTTTTATGTATGAATTTAATTATAATAAGGCAATTTTCTCTATTTAATTTTAATTATATTTACTATTAAATATTATTAAAATAATATAATAATTAGAAATAACGGTGAAAGGACGATTTTATCTAAAGCAGAGTCTTTTAATGAAGGGCTAAAAGTTTAATTAGATCAAGTCTATTCTAGTTAGAAAAAGATTCTTCA
>JAABOM020000012.1:16096184-16110505 GCA_011800125.2 Solanum clarkiae | reverse complement strand
CTTGTAATTACACTCGTGCAACAAAACAGCACGCTTGCAATTACATTGTAATCATACTCTGACAAACAAATAGGACAATGTAATTACCAGAGAGTGTAATTACAACGAGTGTAATTACTACCTATTAATTACACCAATTTCAATTGCCAGCTGACTTTCCAAACAAACCCTTAGTCACATCACTGACAATAGCTAGTAATTCTCTATCATATACAGAAAGTGCAGCATGCTTAGGAGATAAAGCTTTGCTGATGAAAGTTATAGGATGTCCCTCCTGCATAAGGACAACCCCTATTTCACACCCAATAGCATCTGTTTCCACCACAAAGGTCTTGTTGACATCAGGTAATGCTAAGATAGGGGCCTACAACAAGGCAATTTTTAACTTATTAAAGGCTATTTGAGATTATTTTTCTTAGTTAAGTCCGTCAAAGGATTGCATATCACGCCAAAACTCTTGATGAATCTTCTGTAATATCTACCTAAGCCCAAGAAACCTCTTAGTTGCTTAAGAGTGGTTGGGGTAGGTCAATTCCTTATAGCGTCTATTTTTTGTGGATCAGTAGATACTCCTTCTGCTGTAAGAAAATGACCAAGGTACTCAATTCTATGAACCCCAAAGAAACACTTACTCCTCTGGCCAAAAGTTGATGTTTCACCATTTCTTCAAAAACAAAACATCAAGTGTATAACATGATCTTCCATAGTTCTACTGTAGATTAGAATATCATCAAAGAAAACAAATACATGTCTGCTGAGATATTTCTGACAGACAGAATTCATCAGACTTTGGAAGGTAGCTGGAGCATATGAAAGGCCAAAATGCATCACCAAATATTCAAAATGTCCTGAATGAGTCATGAAAGAAGTCTTGGGTATATCATCTGATGTCATTCTCGATTGATGATATTCAGACCTCAGGTCTATCTTGGAAAATATCTTGGACCCCCCAACTCATCTAAAAGATCCTCTACAATAGGAATGAGAAACTTGTTCTTCATAGTAAATTTATTCAAATCTCTATGGTCATCACAAAGTCTCCATGAACCATCCTTCTTACCTACCAAAACCACTGGAGATGCAAAAGGACTGCAACTAGGATGAATAATCCCTTGATCTAGCATTTGTTGAACTAAACTCTCTATTATATCTTTTTTAACCGAGGGATATCTATAAGGTCTCTTGTTCTCAGGTTCAGTTCCAGTTTGCAACATAATATTTCTATGATCAAAAACACCTCTTGAAGGTGGTAAACTAACCGACTCTTTAAATAATTTGCTAAATTTAGATAACAATGCTAAGAGACTAGGATCACCTTCAGTGTTATTCACATTAGTTGTTTCATGTGCTTTAACTCCCTTACTTCCTGCGAGCATTAGTTGAATCATACAGAGCTGAGACTGGTTACTTGAATGTCTTGCTAATTTCCTAGCACTAGCAGTTAGTACTTGGTTACCAGCTCCCTTGAGTAAATGCTTCCTTCATTTGTACCAAAATTCCATAGTAGCTTCCTGAAGTTCAGCTTGATATTTCCCAAAGTTAGTAACCATTGGACCCCCAAAACTACTCCACAACACCCAAGAGGAAGAAGTAAGAAACTAGCTGAAAATTCAGCTCTTTGAAATAACCAAGTAATAGTCGTCATCTTGTCCATTTCATGTTTCCATTTGCTGTAGCAACCAACTGAGGTGGAGTAGACCTGATCGCACATCCTAGTTGACTAGCCAACTCAAGATCAATGAAGTTGTGAGAACTCCTAGTGTCTATCAAAATGTTTAACATCTTCTTTGAGTGGTAACAAGTCACTTTCAAGGTTCTATAACCTAATGATCTATTTAGTGCATGCATAGAGATCTCCATGTGCTCCACAGGTGGTCCCAACTCTAGTTGTTCATTCTGCATCTCTCAAAATTCTCCACCTTCTTGTTCCATTGAATCCTTCTCTTCTTCCAATTCTTTTACTTCTAACAGATACAATTTCTTGAGATTCTTACATTATGCCAGGTATGTACTTCTCAGTGCAAAAATAATACAATCCTTTTGCCCTTTTTTCATTCATCTCCTCCATACTCAAAGTTCTTCAATTTACTCGTTTAGAAAAACTAGGAGTATTGGTACCAGGTGTAGTGTAGGCAACAGAGGTTTATTATTTTGGTCCATGAATCTTTTTACACCCATCTGAGGTTGATTAGATACTTGCTGTCTTACAGCAGCTTAGCATGTCTCTTGCATTCTTACACACTTGTATACCTGAGATAGAAAAGTGAGATTGGTGATCTTGACAACAATATTCAAGTCAAGTTTCAATCCCCCAATAAAGCAATTAATAACATTTTCTTGTGATAGATTTACTCTTGTCAAATTCCTCTAAAAAATTGTTTGATACTCCCTTACATTGTCCATCTGCTTGATTTTCTTAATTTCTTCCATTGGATCATCAAAATCAGTCCCAAATCTCTCAACTAAAGCCCTCACATATTTATTCCAACTAGTTGGTTGTGAATAATATCTATATCTCAAGAAAGACAAATGCCATTGAATGGCTTCCCCTTCCAATTGCATGGATGTACTTTCATTTTCTCTTCAACTGACACATTTTCCATTAAAATAAATTGCTCAATCTTAAACAACCATGATCTAAGATCTTCCCCACAAAATCTCAGATACTCCATTCTCGACCATCGATTGAAATTCGACTGATGGAAATGAGAAGTGTTACCAGTATTAGGACTCCTTTCTCTTTCTCTGTAAACCCCTATCCCTTCATTTCGATTAGGGATTTCTTTTTGTCTCCATGGAATAACATTCCTTTGACTTTCTCCAGCTAATTGATTCCTCAATTTCATTATTGTATGATCCAATTTCTCCAGAGATGCAACCTTTCCTGCTAATTTTCTAACCTCTGTTACAAGACTCTGCATCATTTCTCATAAATCCCCAATTTGTACAGCAAACTTTTCAGCGTTTGACTCTCCAGATGCTCTGGTTCCTTTCACCATGGTTGCAAAGGAACGTCTCAGCTTTGATACCAATGTTACCTAATCGCAGGAATCACAAGGGATTCGAGGATCAAGCGACTGATTTTAGCAAGATAGACTTCGAGAAGATCAGGTAAAGAGAAATAGATTGAGAGAGAAGAGAAATAGATTCTAAGAAGAAGATTGTATTTCATTAACCTTGTAATAGAGTGAATTACAACTATATATTGAATACAAATGGACTGAGCTTCTAACTGATTTGTTATCTTGAGTACTGTGCCTATTGTAACTAACTTCCTCTAACAACATTTGAACTAATCAACTGTCAATTGGAATTGGCTAACTAACTGTTAACTAATTTCTGAACAACTGACTAACAAATGGAAATAAGCTCCCATCTCTTATTTCATATAACACATATTCCATGGTTTCTGATAAGGATTTGAATTCAAAATTCAAACTCCCCAATTCTTATCCTCTCCCCCCCCCCCCCCCCCCCCCCAACCAAACCACTTTCCATGCCAAATTTCGCTATAAATACCCCTTTGAATCTGGTAAAAGGGGAATAATTTTTTTTTCAATTCCGAGAAAGCAAAAAAAAGAGCTGACCATCCTCTAAGAACCTACAATCTTAGCTTTTAATTAGATACCCCATAAGTTCAGAAACATTAGCTTAGGAGATTCGTTTAGGATTCTTTAGATATCTCGGCTATGACTTGAAAGGTCTTCCATAATCAAGTTCGTGGTGTCGAATCCGATCAGTAAACGCGTTTCATCCCAGTTCCTGCTCCACAACAGGTAAGTTATTTTATTTTTTTTCTCGACTGTGTTTCTTGTTTTCATGGAGGTTTTATCCGTTGGAATCACGTTTTCTACAAATTTTGTGCTGAGTTGAGGCTATTGCGATAAAATCATGATTCAGTTACAAAGTTTGTACGGAAATTACTCTCTGTTTGTTTGATTGCTGTCCACTTTTTCCTTTTCCAGGTCATATTGATCTCCATGTGATGTTCTTCCCCCTTGCTCGATTCCCTGTTGCAGCTTGTTTTGGTGTTTCCGGATTTTAATTTCCTGAATAATGTGTGCTTGTTTTGATGATTGTTCCATCGTTAACATATGTACATTTAGTTTTTTCTTTAATTAGTCTGGTTCTTGACTTCCTGTTGTTAATTTCTCATATAATCTCATCTTAAAATTGCATAAATATATAGTCATACCCTGATTAATCATAGTTTCCGTTAATTTCACCATGGTATCTATGGACGGTTGCTCGTTTCCGATATGCATTTCTGGAAATTGAGTTCTTTTTTGGGGAGTTCATGCTCACTTGTAATTTTTTGGTTTGGATTTGAACTTTGTAAAAACAACAAGCTTTATTCATATTTTACCTTTTTAATTGTAACCTTCTAGAGTACTTTGCTAATTTTGGTAATTTGAATACCTATTTGAATTTGTTATGGTAGTTGCTTGTAAGAGGTTTGCTTGCATTTATATGGCGCTTAATCTTTGTTTGTATGGAATGTCTGCAATCTTATCTTTATATTATTCTTGGTGCATCTAGAACTATACAAACAGTATGACTAATAGCCTCACTTTCTTTGTTTCTTTCCATTATTTACAGAAAGATATTTTAATAATTAGCTTGAGAGTATTATATCTTTTTTTTTTTTTAATCTTCAAGTACATGTTTTTGTGTCATTGGTACTCTAGCCTCGCATGTCATTGAGTTTCGGGTCATTTTCGGAAATGGAGGCTGTTGCACAGGCTTATGGAAGAAATGCAGGTCTTTTGGAAGCAAAGGAATGACCGTATACACTGATATACAGTCCGGTGATACAGGGTGGAATGGGTTGAAAGCCCAATTGCAGCAGTCACAAGGTTCCCTCAAAAAAGGGAAAATTACTTGGTAAGGCCCTTTTTTAAGACTTAATTACATATGTAATAGTACTTTTTTAATATTATACATATAACAGTTTTTTTTTAACGTATATAGAAATTTTAGGAGATAATTATAACTCCTATTTTAATGCTTATGATAAATTATCAATTTACCTTAATTAAGAATTCTTTTCGGCATTAGTTATTATAATTTCTCTTTCACTTCAATGATTGAAGCTTATATACGAAAAAATTATAAACAACTTTAGTTATTATAATTTCTCTTTCACTTCAATGATTGAAGCTTATATACGAGAAAATTATAAACAACTCTAGTTCTTGGGAATTAATCACTCTCAGCCCCATCATAAACCTTTTGAAATCATAAGTTATTCCAAATTCTCTGTTTTTTCTTCCATATTAGCATGGAGAAAATTAAATTTATATGGAAAAGAGGGAGAAGGTCAGAAAAGTCTTAAGATATTACAATATTGTATATAATAATATTTATTATTAATTATATTAATAATATTTTAAGTAGAATAATATCTATTACTAATATCATGAGTATAGAAATTATATCAATAATAGCATAAGTTAATAATATCTATTACTTATTATACCACTAATCTTAGGAGTATAATATTTATACCGATTATATTATTAGTATAATAATATTAATTACTAATTATAACCGTAATATTATGAATATAAAAGTGATACCAATAATATCATGAATATAATAATATCTATTACTATTTACTAATTCTACCACTACTATTACAGTATAATTTTTACACCGGCGAATATCATGAGTATAATAATATTTACTTCTAACTATACCAATAATATGATGATTATAATAATTATACTGATAATACCATCAATATAATAATTAATAATATATGTTACTGGTTCATATAACTAATCCTATGAGTATAATACATATACCAGTAATATTATGAACATAATAATATATATTATTAATTATATCAGTATTATTATGAGTATAATAATATACTAATAAGATTATGGATATATTAACAATTATGCTAGAATTATTGAAATATTTAATATAATAACTTACAATAAAACATATGATAGACATCATTTTCGGCCAATTAATACTTTGGCTATGCATTTTAATTGTTGAATAGGAATATATATGCTAAATATAATAGATGGAGAATGAGGAGTATTTCCATTCAGTTAAGATAGAAATGTTTTAGGAAAAAAAATTAGGAAGTGAATTATTTGATATAATAGAATCTATTATGGATATTGATAGTTATCACAAAAATTAGAAGTGAATCATTTGGTTACATATGTTGAATTACTTTTATATTTAAAACTGCTAAAAATGTAAATATTTTTAATGTCATAACTGATAATCAAATAATGCTGTCATGTATATGTAATTATTTTTTAAAAATTGGCTAGTTATGTTTTTTTTCCTATTAAATTGGACTTATTTATTGTATCCCAAATCAATTGACTCAGATATTAATTAAATTCGTATTTATTGAATTTAAATAATTAACCAAATTATATTAATACATAATATTTATTTGCACTAAAATATTCATAAATTTAATATAATTCAAATCATTTTAAAATTTATATTTAATAATTTTTAAATGATTACACTTTACTAATCTTTTTAGATGAGGTGTTGAAGGGACTACAAATACTTGCTAATTTCATTAATTGGATTATGCAATGCATGACAACAATTACTTATGCTATTATGGTGAATGAATCCCCTAGTAGTCCAAGGCAAAAAGAGGGGTTAGGCAAGGTGACCTTTTGTCACTCTACCTGTTTGTGCTAGCAATGGAGTATCTGACTAGAGCTTTAAAGACACTAAGGAGGAAAACATGCTTCAAGTACCACCCAAGATGCCAGAAACAACATATTATACAGTTGAGTTTTACTGATGATCTTATGCTATTTAGTAGAGGAGACATTACATCAGTAACTTTACTGTATGAATGTTTCCTGGAGTCTCTAAAGTATCTGGTTAATTGCCAATCAAGATAAAAGCAATATCTATTTTGATGGAGTCACAGAACAGATACAACAACAAATACTTCTACATACAGGGTTTAAAAAAAAGGATCTTTACCATTCAAATACCTGAGAGTGCCTTTGAGTTCCAAGAGATTATCAGTGCAACAGTGTCAGCCAATGCTTGATAAAATGGTAGAGAGAATCAAGTCCTGGATAGTTAAATATCTCTCATATGCAGGAAGACTTTAGTTGGTGCAAAGTGTACTAACTTCAGTTCAAGCTTTCTAGTCCCAAATCTTCCTGATGGCTAAAAAAGTTCTTAAAAAGGTGGAAACAATATGCAAACAGTTTCTCTGGTCAGGTGATCAACAAAACAAAGGGAAAGCTCCAATTGCATGGAATGTAATTATAGACCTAAGGTGACAGGAGGACTTAATATCTATAAAATTCAATGCTAGAACAAAGCAGCTATCTTAAAGCATATGTAGAATCTAGTAAAAAAGAAAGATAAGCTGTCGATAGAATGAGTACATATATACTACCTTAAGGGGAAAATGCCATAGGAAATCCAATCCAAACAAGCTTCATGGACTGTTAGGAAGATATTGCAAGAAGGTACTTGGAAGGAGGAAGCAAACATACAACAAGAGCCTATCATTACTGCAGACAGCTTCTCAATTAAGCAGATGTACAAATTACTGAGAGGATCATACAACAAAGTGAATTGGAGAAGACTGATGTGTAACAACAATGGAAGTCCTAGATGGGTGTTTATATTATACATAGCCCTTCAGGAAAGACTATCCACAAGAGAGAGGTTGGAGAAATGGAAGATAATTACATACAACAAATGTGTTCTATGTAACAATGAAGCTGAAAATTGCCAACACATTTTCTTTGCCTACACTTTATCCAAACAGATATAACAACACTTGTTAAGATGGCTCTTTATCAGTAGACAAAGCCAAGGATAGGAAGAAAAGATAACATGGGCTGTAAGGAATGCAGGACAGAAGGATATGAATGCAGATATATATAGAGTTACTTGGCAGCAGCTGTTTACTTCGTATGGCAAGAAAGGAACAACAAAATTTTCCAACAAAAGAGCAAAACTATAGAAGAATTGGTGAGGCAGATCATACAGGAGGTATATTATAGGTGTAGTACTATTCCTAGACTGGCAAGTGCACTAACTAGACTAAATTACTATCCATAGATTGTTTAAATATAGTAGTGGGAGTTTCTGATGGATGAGCTTAGAGAGTGTGATACGTCCATCTCCTAGGTTTCAAACTTGTACATATTGACACATCTAATAATGGAACTTATAGTTACCAAAAAGAAAAAAAATATCTTATTATCTGCCATTACCGTATTTTTAAATTTTTTTTTTCCTTCTCATATTTTTTTTAATTAATTTTTTACTCTATTGAGGACTTTATAGTTTTGAAACGGATGTAAATGAGAAACAATTATCTCTTTAATCATGCTAATGAATGTATTAAAACTCTTTATACTATTAATATCATGATTTTCATGCATTAATCATACATACCTAAATATCACATAGAGTATGCATAAGTTGAAAAAAATGCATCAACAAGCAAATGAGAAAATATAACAACTTAAATGTTCATAAAATTTAAATTTAAAAAGCAACTATGCCTACATAAAAGACAGAGCTAGCTTAGATTTAGAGGTTTATCTGAATCTTTTTTTGATGAAAAATTAAACTATTTATAAATGAGTAAAATTAATTTTTAAATAGTTTATAATAGACGTTGAACTCATTCAATTGATTCATATGTTTATTTATTCATATAAATCTGCTAATGATAATGCTGACTCACATCACTTTTCAAAGGCATCAATAACTGCCAAATCAAATTTGGTTTTACTGACAAAAAAGAAAGAAAAAATATACTTGACTTTTTTCTCTCTTTTCACACAAAGCTGCTACTTCTTCCTTCTTTCTATACTATTTTTTCTCATTTCTCTGCTCTTTTCTTTGTTTACTAATTGGAGCTGTAGGAAAGTATTGTTCATAATCAAAGCTAAGGTAGCACAAACATCTTGATGATTGTAGCACAAGTTAAAATTGGTTCCATCTTAATTTTGGAAATGGTTAAATTCTAACTTTTGTACTAGCATATTTTGAATGTATTGAACAAATCAATTAGGGAAAGAAATATAGGGAAAGAAAAAAGAATCTACATATGGTGTTCACTGATCCGAGAAGGCCTATGATAAGGTTCCAAGGGATGTCCTATTGTAACACCACGTAAAAATTATCAAAATGCCCCTAGAACGTAATAGTGCACATAACGCGTCTTCCAAAATTTTGATGGAAAATCTGAGACCGAATTTGAGATCAACGCGAAAAATCGAGTGGGAAAAGGGCCTTGACTCGATTTTAGAGCAACCGGCCCGAAAAATAATTTTCGCAAGTTTAACCAAGAATAGTGAGGGTGCGTGACAGGGCCGCGACGCGGACCCACACTTATGTTCTTTTCTACATTTTCGATGGAGGTTGAAAATCCCAAAAATACACTAGTGCGCGATGGGTCCGCGTCGCGGACCAGTGCAATTTTAGTGACGAGTTTTCTTTTAATTTCGGGAAGATTATTTTGGGTATTCCCAACCTATTTTAATGCTCCAAAACGTGTGTTAACTCCTTTAATTCGTATGAAGGGTTCAAACCTATTATTTTTCTAAGTCTACAAATGGGAGTTCTGAGAGAAGAAGAAGAAGAAGAAGAAGAAAGAGTTGAGAGTTTCGAAGTTCGGATCCAATTCTTAAAGGAGCGTTGATAAAACTTCATCCTAGGTATGTAAAGGCTACCCATAACATGGGATTGTTTTCCCATGTGCCCCTTGATTGATTTATGTTGAATAGTTTAATGTGGTGGGTCTGGTCTGTTATACCTTAAATGTAATCTTGAACACTATTTTTAATTTTTACATATTTTCTTAAACTGATGACCATCATACTTTGAATTAACTGTTTACATGTATTATTGTATGATTGTGTATGTACCCTACATGATTTTCTTGTTAAAGACTTTAAGAATGAACTTAGAGGTAATGTCTAGAGCCTTGACTATTTGGGTGTATTGATTTCTATGGTCTGTACCCTGAGATGAGTACAGTGATGGCTGAAGTTGATGAAAGTAGTGTCCTTAGAGTTTAAACGAGATTGAGATAGAGTTTGAAAGGGTGATTCTATTCCTTGAGTTGATAGGGATCAGATGAGATGAGGTCCTTGTCTGAGAGAGGTTGATTGTATAACCATCCTGATGTTGATAGACTTATGAGCATGTCAAGTCCTGAGAGGAGTATTAGCACCGAAATGGGTAAAAGTGAGTCCCAATCACACTCATTAACTATGTGGCCAGCATAGCAGAGGATTGGACCGTGAAAGCTGATGTTTCCTTTGTCTTGCAGAGGAATTGATAGACTTTCTTTGGGATCCCCTGATAGTTTCGTCCTTTACCCCGGCAAGGCACTGAGCGGATGTGACAACAACATCTCTTTGTTGTATCATCACCAGCTCATAGGTGGTGATTTTCGGTTAGAGAAAATCCCAGATAAGTTTCATGTTGATAGCACTCTGAGATTGATATGATAGTATGAGTCTTGATTGATGGTGATGTGGTGGAGTCCTGTCCCTTATTCTGAGTTGAGACTGAGTGACAGATGAGTTGATGTCATATTATATTGTCTTACCCGTATTGTCTACTTTAACCCATTTTACATATAGTATATTTCACGTACTAACACCTCTTTGGACTGCATCGTTTTATGATGCAAATTCTACAGACAGAGGACTTCATTAGGCGAATCGTTGAGATTTACAGATTCCCAGACAGAATTAGTGAGTCCTCCCCTGCATTCTGAGGATGCATGTATATCCCTTTTTCTATTGGTTCGAGTTATTTCATTTGATAGTGGTAGCCATGACCTGTCATAGTACATTCTTAGACATTAGTTATAGAGGCTTCATAGACATGGGCAGATGATAGTTAATGTTGGGGTTTTTTCCTGTTTCCTTTTTATATTGAGATTGCTATTCTATTCTTATTCCATACGATAGACATAGTGATAACATTGTAGTCCACTGATAGCCCTCTAAATTTTTGAATGTCTCCCGCTAATGTACTGACTGAATGAGTATGATGGGACTAGGTGGTTCGCTTGGGGACTAGCAATAGCCTTCGAATGCCAGTTATGCCTAGTGTACCCTCCCGAGGAGTGACACCTATGGAGGTGTCTAGAGGTGAAAGGTGTCTTAATAGCATATATCAGTGCGATTAAGGACATTTATGATAGAGCCAAAACTCGGGTAAGAACGGTGGGAGGAGACTCAAAGTATTTTTCTGTTGAGATGGGACTCCATCAAGGATCTGTGTTGAGCCTTTTCCTTTTTGCCCTGGTGGTGGATGAGCTGACGTGATCTATCAAGGAGGAGGTTCCATGGTGTATGTTATTTGCTGATAATATTGTACTGATTGATGAGACTCGGACTAAAGTTAATGATAGGTTGGAGGCTTCGAGTCATGCCCTTGAGTCCAAAGGTTTCAAACTGAGCAGGACCAGAACAGAATACTTGGAGTGCAAATTCAATATTGTGAAGGATGAAACAAACATTGATATGAGGCTTACCACTCAACTTATCCCCAAGAGGGAAAACTTTAAGTATCTGGGGTCCATCATCTAGAGTAGTGACAAGATCGACGATGATGTCACATATCATATTGGGGCAGCATAGACTAAATGGAGGCTTGCCTCAGTAGTACTATGTGACAAGAAGATACCCCCTAAACTCAAAGGTAAGTTTCACAGAATGATGGTTAGACCATCTCCGCTGTATGGGGTGGAGTCTGGACCAATAAAAAATGCACATGTTCATAAGATGCATGTCGCATAGATGAGGATGTTGAGATGGATGTATGGTCACCAAGAGTGATAAGATCAGGAATGAGACTATTCGGGAGAAGCTAGAAGTGGCCCCTGTGGATGATAAGATAAGGGAAGTGAGACCGCGATGGTTTAGACATGTGCAGTACCGATGCTCCTGGTAGGAGGTGCGTGAGGTTGGTGATCTTAGGCGTATTTATACACCTAATTAGCCAATAATGCCCATAAATAGAGTGAATTTGGAGTTCAAATTAATAGAGTCTAGGTGTTTGAGTGTCCTTTTCTCTTATTTTTCTAATGTAGGGCCGAGTGCGCCTGTTGGTTGTGTTTTTGCAGGATTTTGATTTGATTGGAAATTTTGGAGTTAAATCCAGACTTGAGGAAAGAACACAGCCTGGAACTCGGAGGAGAAAAGTCAATAGAAGTAGCCAAAAGACCAAAAGTCCACGTGGCAGACTTGGGAATAAGGTGGTGGAAGCTAAAAAATGCAAAATAGGAGTGAAGCTGAAAAGTGTGCAAGGTCTGCGTCGCGGATCTGTGCAAAAGATATGCAAAACTGCCTAGTTAGCAATTTAAGTGAAAAGTCAGAAACATAAAGGGTCCGTGTCACGGACTTAAGGACCCGATGCGGAAAAGTCGAATTATAAGATTTTTATTATTAATCTATCTTAGACTTTAGGTTTTTATATTGGTTTTTATGCAAGAACTGCAGTAGGGACGAGGGAGAACTCTTTTCCACCATCTTTTGGTTAGTTTAATATTTAGATTTCAGTTTTTGATGTTTTTCACTTTATTCATGATGTATTCCACATTCATGAGTGGCTAAGTCTCCATATTCTGGGGTTGTAGCCATATACTATATGTAGTCCTTAATTTTTGACATCTATGAATGGTTTCTTTCGATTATTCGTATGCTATTTTTATCTATATTTTGTAGCATGATCAACTAGGGAATAAATTTGTTGTCCATTCTGGATTCAAGAGATGTTGGAGTGGATAGAACACAATAGTATAGGGAGCTTGTCCAATACTAGGAAACTAGGTGGATTCGTGTAAAGGAGACCTATGAAAACTACCCTTACACCTTTCTTGGTTCATATACGGGAACATACCTTTAATGCATTTTTATTGGTCTGTCTATCTCCACTCAACGATGTAGTTAGGCAATTAATAATGATAGGCTGGCAGAGGTGTGCAACCCTGTTCAGGTAAATTAAACCCCCTGAATCAATAATGAGGAAACCAGACATAAATAGATATTGTTAAAGACTAGACAGAGTCGTAAAGGTTACAACCCTGGAATTGCTCCTTAATTGATATCTTGTGTAAAAATCAGAATTAGTTTACTAGAAAGTTGTTCTTTATAATTTATTTTTCCCAAAATCAAAACTCCTTTACAAAAGCACCATAAACATGTGTTGACACCCAATTTTTACCCTCCACGGTATCAAATTATTCACGGGGACTTTATTTTATATTATAACATTTTAAATAAATAACTATTACAATAAAAAAAATAAATTATTTAACGGGCGCGTGCAGTATATCCATTCCCGACCCCCCTTTTCTCCTTCATCTTCATTTCCTTCACCCCTAAAAAACCCTAATCCCCTAATTCGCACAACCTGCCGCCGCCTCCCCATTTCTCCTTCCTCATTAACACCGCTCCATTTCCCCAAACACTCCCACCGCCCTAATATTAATTTCCCAACCGCCCTTTCTCTTCTTTCTTCTCCTTCTTCGTTTTCTTTCCCCAGAAAATCCTAATTCCCTTAACCCCGCTGCACCCCATACCTACACAGACCCGCCCCTTCCCCTTCTTCTCCATTTCCCCAAACCATCCCCTTTCCCTAGACCCGACGTACCCCTTTCCCAATACCCTCCCCTTTTCCAAAATTCGGCATTGATGAGGAGTTATGGGGGGCGGTTTTCTTTGAGTTTAAGAGGGATCGAACGGGGATCGAAAAAAAAAGGAACAGAGAAAATCAAGATAGAAAGAAAAAGAGACGGATAGAGAGGAATCGAAAAATCGAACGGAAAAAGAAGAGGATAATAAGAACAAAAGGGAAAGGGAGTAACAGAGAGGTCAAAAAGAGGGGGAAAAATCGAAGGGATCGAAAAAAAGAAAAACGGGAATCGAAGAACGAAAATAGAGGGAGAAGAAATCGAAATCGAATGGAAAAAGGGAAAATCGAACAACAAATAGAGAGGGAGTAACAAGAAAACAGACACACAGAGAGAAACAAGGGCGGTGAGGTAAATTCACCGGTGGCATCGAAGCTTCGTCGATCTAGTTGTCCCTCTTCGCTGCTCCGTACCAGGTAATACTCGTGTCCCATTGTTTGCTTTTGAATTTTGCACACTGTGTTGAATGTGGATGTCATAGACATATCGTTTGTCATGTTCATACCTTGATTCGTCTCGATCCGATTCCCCCTGTTATTGTGAACTGATGATGTATTGATATTGTTAAATCATTCTTTGTCTAGCTCAAGTCTCGAAAACCATATTGTGTATTGATTTCAAGTGATGTTTCAAA
>JAABOM020000012.1:16082113-16093231 GCA_011800125.2 Solanum clarkiae | reverse complement strand
AAATATATTTTTATTAAATATGCATATTTAATTGATTTATTTATAAAAATTGAAAAAAGTAATAACCCGAATTATAATAAAAAAATTGAAGGAACCAACCCGCTTATCCTATTTAGACGATATGGCACTCGTAACTTTTGAATCCTGGATCCGCCTCTGGTAGAACAGGCATTATTCATCTAGTGTTATCATAAAAAGTGCCACCCTTTGCTTTTCACGCAACTTTGCATGTAGATGATGGCAAGATCTTTCAACTCTCAATTTAGTTCAAAATAGAGATGATTTTATTTGCAAAATCTTCACACATGACATCTCAATCCACAGTCATTGATATTGCCTCTATAACTTTTTTTATTTTTTCAATGCCAAATATAACAGTTGTTGGACTCGACCCATTCACTATAACAATCAACTTCTATTGTTATTTTATTATCCATTAATAGTATTGAAGGTAGGTTGTCATGCCCAAAGTCCCGTTAGGGCGGACTGACACTCGTTGCCAATAAGGCCTGGAGAACCAACTTGTGTCTATGCATTTTCTATACATATTATAAGGAATTTCTCCATTCAATATGCCTTTAAGAAAGTAAACAGTAATAACAAGCTAAAAGAAAATGCATATGGCTAGGCCATTGGGGCCACGGTGTCTAAAGTATGAGACATGACCACATTTTATTTACATAGTTTACAAAGCCTCTAGATAAGAAAAAGTATCTAACAAGGGTTGGGACAGGCCCCGCCTCGCCTAACTATACAACAAAAAATGAGCTTTAGACACACAAAGCTCCGAAGTAACCTGGAGCTTGGTAACAACAACTGGATATCCTGTACTCCTACTAGGGAGACCTACTAGCACCTGTACCTGTAGCATGAAATCCAGGTCCCCCGTAAGGGACGTCAGTACAGGATAACGTAGTGAATATGCAATGCAAGAAATACTGTATATGAAGTAACAACTCAAATGAAACTATGTACTAGTGTAGGATAAGAGATCACCTTTAGTTATACTGTGGGATCATGTACTTTGTTTTCTTTTTATTACTTTACCTTTACTGTATAATCTGAGCACAGCATGTAATACAAATGACCAGCTGATCAATGATAAATCTATATCGGGATCGGCCCTGGCTAGGCTTTTCCTTTACCCCTTGGGCTACCCCCGTGATAGGATTGATCCTAGCTAGATGATTCTTCCACCCCTTGGGTTACCACCCATCAATAAGCAATATACATTACTTTATCTTTCAATTACCTTTGAGATGATTCTTTTGGTGGTCGTAATATTGGAGCTGTAGGACTGTAGATACAAAATATGACATGTAAATAATTACAAATGACAACACCACAATGAAAGGAGTAAGTTACACAAATAATAAAATGCATAGGAGGGAGAACAACACATGAACTTTATTTAGTAGAACGAATTTGTGTATCTTGGTATCCAAGTATGCATACAGATTTAAAGGTGACTATGTATGGGAGCATGTGAACATGTGAAAGAGTTGAGACATGGTTAATAGTTGTGTCGGAGTTGGTAAGTCCCTTTATGTGCCAAGGAGGAATCTATGTTTCATGCCAAATAATACGAAATCAAGTAGCCTTACATACCTCGTTGTATGACCTTGTTACTACCTTGGAGTGACCGCTTTTTCCCTCAATATTTATCTACAATATATTAGGCAATGAGACTAGTATTAGCAGCAAAGAAACACTTCTTGATATCCCAATATCATAAAAACTAACACCCAGGCAGCAAGCTTATAATTAGCGACGCAAAGACATTCCTTTAATCTTTTTACTTATAATCGTATTTTCTAACAACTATTCTTATGTACATACCATAAACATCTTGTTTTATACCCTTAACAGTCTTACAAAAGCCCACAAAGCATAACACATAACAATTCTACTTAACATACAAACAAGCGGCATAATTTTATATCCCTTTGTTACATTTTGACGTCGATAATTTCAAACCAAACTGTCCCCACCATATATACACATAAAATCAGTCCTAAAATAGTTCAAAAATAGTCATAAAAATAGGTGGAGGACATGAGACCATAGTCCTCAATCAATCAGCCCACAAGTTCCTATTACGAGCACAATTACGATGTCACACAAGAACTCACTTTCGTGGACTATAAAAAATGGTGTAGCAGCCTTTATACATCATTATAGAACCAATACTCATTAAGAACAGTAGTCTCCCTTCATAATCAATCCAACTAAAAAGAGAAAATCTTCCAAATAAACAAGAAAAAATGTACAATAACTTTTGGAACACATGCTCTCCAATAATTTCAGCAAAGGTATAATCATCTTAGCCTGTTGTTTTACATAAGAAAATCATACTAAACACATAAATATTCTTACTTACCTTTACCCTCAAGGTGTAGGGCTTCTCCAAGAACCCTAAAAGCCTCCTTGTGGCTGCTTTGCAAGGTTAAGAAAGTATAGAGAGAAAGCTTGTGAAAGCTGATTTTTTTCCAAGTTAACAATGACTTAAAGGTGCTCCTTGTAAGCCTTTTTAAAGGAGTTTTTAGCCGAATTTCTTGTGTGGTTAAAGCCTCATATTATCAAGGTGGTGATGCAGCAGCTTAGCCCTTTCACTTGGGCCTAATTGGGTTCAAATTGGTTGGGCCTTGGCTGCCCATTTTTCCCTTTTTTCCTTACTTAGTTTTTGGGCCCAATTAGTCAAGTGGGTTGTGATGTACTTGGGCCCTTTTTATATTCTTCTTGGGCTGAAAATAAAGTCCATTTATGATGCTAAAACACGGGCTAATGTTATACCCTTAATATGGACTTTATCCATAATTAGACTTGGACAAATTCGATGTCGGGCCTCGTCTCCGTTTAGCTAGCACGTTTAAGCTAAGCAAGTAGGTGACTCACCTGCTAGTTTCCTAAGTCCTGCAAGCACCTCAATTCTCTCACTTTGTTTAGGGATGTGATCTCCTCAATTTGACATAAAACTTATTTACACTCGACTTTCTTCAGCGTTAGACATACATATCGCCCTCTAATTTGAGATTCAAGCACTTTTAAAAATGGACGATAATTTGACCAAACCATATCATGTTTCATTTGCGTAGTACTAGTATTTTAAGATGTGGGGTGTTACATAGATCTACTTATATTATGATTTAAAAAGAAACTGATTATAATTTTATTTTGATTTTACCTTCAGTTGATGCAACAATTGTTAATAAATTATTCCGCAGTTGTTCCATAAGTTGATGCTACTGTTGAAGCACCTAAAACAGTTACACATATTTTAGATCCATTATATGACCATAATATGATCATTCGCAAATTCCATCCTTGATAAAAGATATGCCGCCATGTGTAAAAGCAAGAAATAGTGAACAAATTGTCTATTGAGAAAAGACATCAAAATCCACCCAAACTTGATAGCAAAACTTACTTTAGTACCTAAACTATACAGGCATTCATATACCTCTTTAATAACTTTCAGGCGAATTAAATATCCCCCTAAAGACTGACGTGGCAAAGAGAGTGAACTTGCTCTCCTAAAATGCGTGAAATCATAAAAAAGAAACAACAAAAAGTGAATGATAAAAGCATACACATGGCATTTTTTCATTGGCCAATATATAAATAGTATTCGTAAATATTTTTTATAAATTAAATCTTTTTTAAAATGTATGAAATTTCTTATTTAAAGGTAAATAAAATTTTGGGTCCTATTTTTTCTAAAAATTATTTAATTTTTCTCTCTCTCTTTATTTCGTTGTCTTTTCCAAACATTCTCTTCCTTCATTGAAGCACTACTTATACATTTTTTCTTCCATATTAGTCATTTCTTCCTTGATTATCTCATCAGCCCTTCATTAATCCACAAAATCATGCATCAACTTCATTTAATTTAATGTAATTTTTCTTGAATTTGGAATGACCCACTTTGATATCTATTAGTTGTGATGAAAAAAATGTGGATCTAGTAACTTTCATTTTATTGAATGTAAATTTTCTTCAATTTGGACCCACATTGATTTCTATTAGTTGTGATGCAAAACATATGGGTCTATTAAATTTCTTATACAACCTTCATATTTAGTTTGAATTATCAAGAAAAAAATGGCTTCCAAAAAGTATCATTCACCCGACGGAAAATTTATTGGGATGGATTGGAGAAGGGGTTCGAAGTTATTTGGGTGTTGGAAATGGTGGAAATCAAGGAAGAAGAAGAAATGAGAAGGGGTGCATGAGTGGGGGTAGGGGTGGGTGTTTAGAAGAGAAGAATTTAAGAACGTGAGACCCACTTGTTTAAAATAATTATAATTAATGTAAGTGGTTTCACTTTTTAATTTTAAATTAATTAATTAATTTACTGTAATGAATTTCAAAAAGTATAAAGGAAAAAGGTAAATAAACAAAAAAAATAATTAATGACAAGGTTCTTACATGGTTGTGATATGGCACTTACTTGACTATGATGTGGCAGGTGAGTGATATTATCCTCTCGGAGTGGTACTTAATTCACGGGAAAGTTGTTAAGGGGAGCATATGAACACCCATGTAGTTTAAATACCAAGTTTGGAGGGATTTTTATGTCTTTTCTCTTGTCAATTCAATATTAATACATGACCATAAGCATGAGCTTAATAAGCAGCATGGTCAAGGAGGATTCATGATGAATTGCAATTCGATTAGTACTAAACATTGAATAGGACATACAAGGGAAGGTATTTAAGAAAAGGCTATACGTTAGATTTGGAGAAGTGTTTATCGTTACAAATTTGAAATCTTCTCATCTAGTGAGATAATTTAATTTCCGATCCACAAATAGCTGGAGCGTTTTTCTCTCCTACTATACTGAGTAATATTTTAGAACAGCAAAAGGAAGTGACTACCTACTAGCTGAAATCGAGAAACTTCAAAATGTTGATTTGCAGGACAAATGGTTACATGTATGGCACATCATCAATATGTACTCTATAATAAGAGGTTATGCAGAGAATTAAACATTAAGAGCAGCAACTTCTTGAGACAAACCATCAATTTCTTCGCTTTGTTCTTCAATTGGCTCTTCCTATAGAAACATTATTATCAATAAAGAAAAAGTATTGTCAGATGAGTGATGGAATGCGAAAAATTGCAACATCTGGCATTCAAATTGGTTTTTAAAACGAGATACTCTCATCACTTGCTTTACTGAATGTACATTTATTGCTACTACTATCTGCATAATTATCTACGTGTCCATGTCGACATTATCCAAGTGAATGCAACAATATTTAAATGGCTAGTATCAGCATAAAGACAATGGAGGTAAGACTGCAACAGCAAAAACTATTGGGACTATGAAAATAAGCGCAATGAAGCTGATACAACATCTACGCCTATAATACCATGGGGCAAGGGAAACAGAATAAAAAGATTACCTCTGCATTTCTTCTTTTAACTTCGACACACTTGGAACCGCTGATGCTAGCACTCTTCAACAAGCTACGAGCACTGTACTTCTCTGATCCCTCAGAAGGAGCTGGTGGACTCTGAAGAGTTGTTGAAACAGGTCTCTTTTCACAACCATTATTTTGGGAAGAGGTGTCATCTTTAGGTGCAGGAACTCGCTCTCTGCAGCAGAGATATTCCAAAAAGAAAACAAGGTCATACATTTAACTGAATGTCTAATCAAACACGCATAGTTCAGCTTTTAATGTACCACACCAAGCTATTAACTTTTTTTTAAAAAAAAAAAACTAGTAAACTCTGTGTGTGTGAGTGTGTATTCTATACAATAGCACTATTGCTTCACAAGGAACCTATCATATCAACCTACTCAATTCAATCTATTGAAATATTTTGAATTAAGTATATGTGGACAAACTAAAGAGTTTAATCGGCAAAACATCATTCTGGAATCAAACTGGATGATAATCGATTTAAAATAGCACCTAAACAAATCCAAGGTCCCCAGAGACAAAAAAAAGACTGAAATATTCAACCGAGAGGTACCTGGTAAGTCAATGCACAAAATAACACAAGCAACTCTATAATACACACCCATATGAAAAAGCACAAAGTATTTTATAAAAACTTATTTCCATTTGATTTTATTTTTTGAGAAACTACTTTCCAAATCCGAGTGCTCATAATGTGGATAGTTCAAATACAAAGAAAGCAATTCCTTAACCTGCAGATTATGACAACATTTTAGCCATCTGAAGACAAGAACCATAGAATCACGCACCTAGGCAATGAAGCATGCTGCCTCAGAAGCGGAGCACTATGTTCACCTTTACCAGCATGCTCCTCAAGATGTGCAAATTGTCGCTTGAACCGATCAACACCACTAAATTAACATAGAAGAAAGACCATGATGAATATTTCTGGAAATAGCAATACAAAATGATTCTTCATAAATTAAAAAAACTTATTTGGCACAATACATTTGCCTTTATATACAGTGGGGAGTCCAGAAGACAACAATAAACTGTATGTGATAGAGAAAGAAAGATAACAATAATCAAGTCTTTGCACAAAAGGATGATCAAGTAGATCCAACACAAGACCAAGGTTCAGGCAATCACTAATCAGAGTGAAAAACATGTGAACCAAGGTTCAGTTCCAGCAAAAGTGACACTAGGTGAATTCTTCTCGTCTTCCTAAACCTTGGTTTACAAAGTTAACCAATATTTGTTCTAGTTGGATCCCAGTCGATAACCAAAGTGCGTCTACAACTAATATGAATTCTTTTGTTACTGTCATGTTAAAAGTTTGCAGTAACCCTATTGCTACTGAAAACTTAATTCCTTTATCTCAAGAAGATTCACCACTGTCTCTATCTGTGAGAGGGTGGGAGGGAACAATTTCCAACACCGCCAAGCACAGTATTTTTTTAATTTGATAAGGACACCCAAACTTAGAACTAAACAAAATGATCATAACTCATTTAACATTATATGCAATCCACTATCGAATGTTAATAATTTATCAATGACTAAATGATGAACAGGGTTTGCTATCAGGAAATGAATAAGTCTTACAGACAGATGAATGATGGTTCCTTTCTTGAAAATATAAGTACTCAGAACTGTAAATAGTGAGATAGAAAGGCAACATCAAAAGTTAACACCCAGAATCTAATTTATCCCCATGAAAGGAGTGAGCTTTAAATGGAGTAAATAGACCCACCCACTAATAGTCACTACCATATATGCATACAAAGTGAAAAGTACGTCCCAGGGGTAAAAACCAATCATCTGAAATGATTGTCTACTTTTACTTTCAATTGAAAGAAAAGTTGTGTATGTTTTGTGATGTTCTTCCACCTACGAAGGAGTAGCAATTATGCTCCAGTAAAAAAACTAAGAGCATCAGCTTTTAATGCATGACAAAGAGGCAGGTCAACTATTATTGAAAAGGAAGAGCATAAATTATAGAACTAGCGTCTATTAGCAGCAAACCTTGGGTACATAAAGCCACTAGTTTGATCTCCACCAGAAAGATACTCCTGAAGCATCTGAGGATGATATTCTAAAATCTGGTAGTTCAAGACAAGTGTAAAGTCAGTCCTTTGATCATTTCACTAACAAGTAGCCATTAACACTTAAAAAGAGCCACACCTCGCGATATATGAGTTCTCTAACATCATCTTTTGCCAGTTTCCTCTTCTCAAATTCAAATTCAAGCTTTGATATTGGTGGTCTACATGGTTCACGATCAGGATTTGATAAACCACGGAAATAAGGATCCTCTAATCCCTAAAAGAAAGCCAATATTAGTGATAAGTCAATTGGACTTGAGAATTTCATTCAGCAGTTGAAATAACAGATTTGTTTTCAATCACTACCTCTGCCGCTGATGGACGATCTTTAGGGTCAAATGCAAGCAGTCGTTCAAGTAGGCGTAATGCCAAAGGATCTGCATTTGGAAACTTTTTTGCAAATCCAATTGGGTTTTTCTTCCGCATGCTACTGAGGTATCTTCTTGCCTTTTCATTTCTAATCTGCCAGTTTTGAATGAAACAAGTTAATAAAATAAGAGAAAAATAAAGTGGCATGTAAAATGTGAAACTGCAGAACTTCTCAGCAACAACTTTTTCTACCTTATCTTCAAAAGACAACACATAAATATCACCCTATTTATGGCTCAGTGGTTTGGGCTTGGGACTTCCATGTTGAAGGTCTCAAGTTCGAAACCCCTTGCCAACAAAAGCAAAGGGTTTGTCTTCTGGATTGAGCTCGTCATACAGGACTTGCCTAGTGCAGGTTACCTCTCCTGTGTAATTTGCAAGTTATTGCATAGAAGAAGGGTTTTTACCCTGTGCGGACCCAAAAGGGTAGCAGTTGCGGGTTTCCCTTGTCATCGAAAAATAAAATATTACCCTAGAATAGGGTGCTTTTAAGTGTATTACCCTCATCTTCTATTCTCAAAAGCTGGTATTTATACCATTTCAAACAAATATAGGAGGGTCATAGGATCCACACAAAGTTAAAGTTTTCGGTTGAAAAAAGGGGACAAGAATTGGGGGGGTTTAGACACACACTTTGGCGCAAAAACATGCACAATAAGACGATGGTAAAAGAATAACACATTATTAAGGAACATTCTGAGAAAGAAAAATATATATTATGAGAACTGACCTTTGCAACTGTTTCTGGAGGAGGTGTCCCAAGCAAATCAGTGATCAGGTCTAATTGATGCACCACATTCTTTCCAGGAAATAATGGTTTTCCAGAAAGCAACTCTGCAAATATGCATCCGATGCTCCATATGTCAATAGCAGGAGTATACTGCAAATAGAGAACTCTCAGAGACAGTATATGTCACATGTAAATGAGTCCATGAAGATGTGTCAACCTAAGTTGCTCGGACTCTGGTGCAGGTGCCCGATATGGGTGCAGATCTAGAGGTTGGATCCTCTATAATCTATATTTTAAAATCCGGGAATATGGATCCATGTATGAGTAGGGATGTGGGGATTCGGCTAAAAATGAGTCAAATATCTAAAAATAGACTTATAAAACCTAAATTATGAGATATTATGTGAAAAACTTGAGGAGAAAATATTGATAAAGAGGAGAATCCTAGAAGAAGATAAAAGGGAAGAGAGTGACAGTAGACATTCATTTTCTGCAATTTCACTTCAGTTTTTCTTTTGATTACAAAAATCATTTAACCTGCCCAGAATTTCTCTCTCAAATTTGTTCTAAGTATCCAAAACCAACTGACTTGATCGGTTATGGATCCCACATCCACACCCACGTTGGCACCCAAAATGACGAGTCCGAGCAACTTAGGTGTCAACAAGACATAAAGTCTCCACATGTATAATAAAGCCATTTCATAGTAAAACCACATCTTTCCACATTATAATTCTTTCATCAAAATTTGGCAAGGAACAAATCCTCATCCTTAAAGTTTGTATATTGTAAAGCCATGTTTCAGTGTAAACTGAAAGAGAAGTAGCTTCTTAGCATCTAATCCATTTTCTCTATCTACACCAATGCTGGAAGCAGACTCAAACAAAACTTGGAAAAGATGTTCTCAGAAGTTTAACTGAGCATGACACATTCATGCTCAAACCCAAAAAGTGTGGTGTGCTCTGTTCTAAAACTAAAAACCCATATGACAACCTATTAGCTGCTCAGAAATGATATTGTTATTACATTTTAAAAGTTTCATCTTTTCTAGACTTTTGTAATGTTGAAAATCCATTTCCTTAGGCAATTACTTGAATATTAGCAAAATGCACCCAATTTCCTACAGCCTCATTGACTCATTGATCTTCACAATAGAATATTTGTCGCTGCATATTCTTTGCTCTTTAAGATTATCACTTATGTTTTCCTTGTGGTGTTTCTTAACCTTGTGGCTAATGGTAGATCTACATCAGAACCAGTGCAGTACGAGACCCACTGCTTTTTGAATTCTGTATCCACTGATGACAAACAGTAAGCAAACTAAATCTTTCACTGTTGCTGAGCCATTGAGGAGAACAAACCATACAGAAGATGCCCCACAGTATTGATGGGCAGTACACTAGATTTGAGAGATTGATATTCATTACAGAAGGTGGACCATATGCAGTAAGAGGGATATTCTCATAATTGATCCAATTCAAGGAAATTACACTGCTACCTAAGTTCTTGAATTCAAATTTTCTTTTTCCAACAAGTATCTCCCATAGGTTATCAACTATACTTCAACCTCTAATGAACCTATAATTCAACATAGCTACATAGGATAATATGATAAACAGTTAACAGCTTCTCCTAACAAGAATAAAGAACAGATTAGCGAAACAATAAAGTTATAGATCTCATAATAATGTGACTTTTATGTGTTACTACTTAGACTCTCCCCTTTTTGAACATTTTCTTATCCTTTTGGTTTTTGCTGCAGTTAATTTTTCAGTCAATGCATTTCCCAACTGTAATCAAATATATTTTGATTGCAGATGCTGTCAAAGGCTGCAATGCTGTATGAGTACATGTAGTGTCAGCCACAAACCATTTATTGTGAAAAGTAGTTACTTAGCTAGGGTTTTGCTCTCCCCAGGGATATAGAGAGACATATTAGCTATGAATCTCAAAGGAAAGCAAAAGACTTGAGGAGAAGAGTAACAAAATAATGAGGAACAAACTTGGTCATAATACATTGACGCTAAGTGCAAAAGACTGGAGAAGTAACAAGATATTGGGAAACAATCTTGAACATAATACATTAAAACTATATTTTTTTTTTGATTTGTACCGGGTGTCCAAGTCTCTTAGAGCCCCGACTAATCCCGGGGATGCACAGGCCCTCGGCAAGGAGTTTCCTGCAAGTGCACCATGGTTAATTCAGGTTTTACCCAATTCAATGGCCCTCAGAAATTGTTTGCACCCAGTGGGTTTCGATCTTGAGACTTTGAAAAAGAGAAAAACACCAAGGCTCAAGTCTATTACCACCAAGCCAACCCCTGAAGGTTATAATACATTAAAACTATTGGGAAAGGACGATGGGAGGAGACTCAGAGTATTTTTTTGTTGAGACGGGACTCCACCAAGGATCTGTGTTGAGCCCTTTCTTGTTTGCCTTGGTGATGGATGAGCTGACACGTTCTATCCAGGAGGAGGTACCATGGTGTATGCTTTTTGCAGACGA
>JAABOM020000012.1:16065384-16078956 GCA_011800125.2 Solanum clarkiae | reverse complement strand
TATCTACAACATAGTAGGTGATAAAACTAGCATTAGCAGCCAATAGATACATCTTGGGTGCCCAATCACATAAAAAAACAACACACATGCAGCAAGCGGGTATTTATAAACCTGAGCATATTCCTTCAACCTTTCCGCCCCTAATCGCATTTTTCTAATACATATTTTCATGTACACACCATGTACAACCTTTTTAGTGCCAGAACAACCTTATACTACACAACCTAAAAATGGACAACATAACGTTACCTTCCTTCGCTATATTTCGACGTCGACAATTCCAAACCTATTCCAACTCTAACCAAACTGTTCCAACAACATTTACACATGCAAACAAACCTAAAACAGTCTTAATAACATCACTCAAGAAGTCATGAAGGACATGATCCAATAACCTTCCATCCAATAGTCCACAAGTTCCAACCAACATTACACTTAAGATAGCACTATAAAACGCGTTTGTTAAATGAAGCCAAAATCAGGCAGCAACCTTGGGGTAATATTTATTACTCAAACTATATTAAGAACATCAATTTTTCTTCATAATACAGACCACAAACCATACAGAAGTCACTAGAAGAAAGGCAAGTATGCAGTAACTTTCCAAATACATGTTGTCTCAAATTTCCAGCACAATATACTAGCATATACTTCTTGTTTTTCATAAGAAAATCCTACTAAACACATGTGTAAACTTACTTACCACTAACTTCAAGGTGTAGGGCTTCTTCAAGAACCCTAGAAGTCCCCTTGTAGCTGCTTTCTAGGTCAAGAAAGAAAAACATCAAAGTTTTGAAAAAGCTGAATTTTTTTCCAAGTCTAAGAGTGAATAAATGTTGTTTCTTATAACCCCTTTTTATAGGACTAATTTGGCCGCCTTTCTTTTGACATTTTGAAAACTTAATACCACACATTATCAAGCTGGTTATCCAGAAGCCTTGCCATTACACTTGGGCCTAAATGGGTCTCCAAGTTGATGGGCTTGGGCTGCCTATTTTCCAACTTTTCCTTCACTTAGTTTGGGCCCTTTTTAATATATTTATTGGGCTAAAAATATAGTCCATGTGTGATGCTAAAACATGGGATAAATGTACACCCTTAATACAAACTTTATTCATAATCGGACTTGGAAAATTCAACGTCGAGCCTCGTCTCCGTTTAGCTAGCAAATTTAAGCTAAGCAAGTAGGTGACTCACCTGCTAGCTTCTTAAGTCCTACAAGCACCTCAATTATCTTACTTTATTTAAGGCCATGATCTCCTCAATTTGACACAAAATAAATATGCACTCGACCCTCTTAAGCGTTAGATGCACATATAGCCCATTAACACGAGATTCAATCACTTCTACAAATTTGGCACTAACTTAACCAAACCTTATCATGTTTAATTTGCATTGTACTAGTACTGTAAGATGTGGGGTGTTACACATCTCCCCCACTTCAAACCACCCAATCGGGGATTTACATCGTCTACCATATAAGGCCTCAAAGGGAAGCATACCAATGCTTGAGCGGTAGTTGTGCTTTTAAGCAAACTCAATAAGTGGAAGATGTTCATCCCAACTACCCTTAAATCCAAAATACAAGATCTAAGAATATCTTAAGAGTTTTGATAGTCCTCTAGGCTTGGCCATCCATTTGAGGATGAAAAGTCGTGTTAAGCTTAACCTTGGTACCAAGACCTCTTTGGAAGGATCTCCAAAAGTGAGAAGTGAATTGAGCATCACGATCCGAAATGATAGACAAGGGTACCCATGCAATCTAACCAAATCATGTATATACAACTTGGAATAATCTTCAGCACCATAAGTAGTTTTGACTGGTAGAAAGTGAGCCAACTTTGTCATTCTATCCACAACAACCCACATAGAGTCAAATTGTTTCCTAGTATTAGGCAACCCAACCACAAAATCCGTGTTGATCTCTTCCCACTTCCAAGTAGAAATTTCTATGCCTTGGGCTAGGCTACCCGACCTTTGATGTTTGGCTTTCACTTATTGGCAATGTGACATCCAGATATGAACTTGGCAGTATATGTCTTCATACCACCCCACCAATACATCTCCCTCAAGACTCTATACATCTTTGTAGAACCGGGGTGAATAGAATAGGATGAATTATAGGCCTTATTCATGATCAAAATTAGGCACACACAACCTACCTTGGTACCTAAAGGCACCATCTACCCCTTGGGAGAAAACCTCATATTTACCATCTTTCACCAAAGCCTTCAAGTCTAGCAAGGCGGGGTCAAGATATTATTTTGATCTTACCTCTTAAATTAAAGAAGATTTAGAATCATCAACAACCACTACACCACAATTATCAGCTTCATCAAACCTAACCCCCAATCTAGCCAATTGGTGAACCTCTCTAGCCACCTCCTTGCTACCATCATCAACATGAGTTAGACTACCCATGGACACTTTACTTAGAGCATTGGCCACCACATTAGCTTTGCCGGGATGATAATCACACTCATATCATAATCTTTAAGGAGCTCTAACCACCTTCCTTATCTCAAGTTAAGATCTTTTTGGGTGAACACATATTGGAGACTATCGTGGTCGGCAAATACATCACCATGAACCCCATAAAAGTAGTGATGTCAAATTTTTAAAACAAATACCACGGTCACCAATTCAAGATTATGGGTGGGATAATTCTTATCATGCACCTTAAGTTGTCTAGAGGCGTATTCTATAACATTACCATTTTTATCAAAACACGCCCTAAACACATTCTTGAGGAATCAAAATACCACAAGCCCTTCCAACCTTTCTGGCAGAGCCACAATAAGAGCAGAGACAAGCTTATCTTTCAAAGTTTGAAAACTCTTCTCATATTTATCGATCCACACAAATTTTGCCTTCATTTGGGTCAACTTTGTCAGAGGGGAAGCAATAGAAAAAAAGCATTCACAAACCTCTGGTAATAACCCGCAAAAGCCAAGAATGTTCTAATGTCCGATGGAGTTAAAGGTGTAGACCAATTCCTAATTATCTCCATCTTCTTAGGATCTACCTTAATGCCATCACCCGACACCACATGCTCCAAAAACGTAACCTTTTTCAACCAAAACTCATATTTTTCATATTTAGCATACAACCTCTCCTCCCTTAAGATTTGCAACACTACCCTTAAGTGACTCATATGTTCTTCCTCACTATGGGAATAAATGAAGATATCATCAATAAAGACCACCACAAACATATCAAGGTACAACTTAAAGACCCTATTCATCAAATACATAAATATAGCCGATGCGTTAGTCAACCAAAAGGATATAACCACAAACTCAAAGTGCCCATACCTAGTCCAGAAAGTCGTCTTGGGAATCTCACCACTCCCTCACTTTCAATTGGTGATGCTCGGATCAAAATCAATCTTAGAAAAGTGGCTAGCCCCTTGAAGTTGATCAAAAAGGTCATCAATCCTTGGTAGAGGGTACTTGTTCTTTATGGTGACTTTATTGAGTTGCCGGTAATCAATGCACATTCTAAGAGAAGCATCCTTTTTCTTCACAAACAACACCGTGCACCCTAAGGTGACTTGCTAAGCCTTATGAAACCCTTCTCCAACAAATCCTCTAATTGATCCTTTAACTCTTTCAATTCCCCTAGGGCCATACGGTAAGGGGGAATGAAAATGGGTGAGTATAAGGAAGGAGGTCTATACCAAAGTCTATTTCCCTTTCGGGAAGAACACCGGGAAGCTCATCGGGAAAGACATCAAGAAACTCATTAACCACTGGAACCAACTCAACAGGAAACAATTTAGACTTAACATCCCCAACCCTCACAAGATGATAAAGGCAACCCCTAGAAATCAACTTTTGGACTTTAAAACAAGAAAATAATCTACCCTTGACCACCTAATCACGACTTTCCCACTCAAGGACAGTCTTATTAGGGATTTTGAATTTAACCCTACGGGTTCTACAATTAATAGATGCATAATATGCATGCAACCAATCCATCCCAAGAATGACATCAAAATCCACCATATCTGATTCAACAAAATCATAAGGCAAGACTTTATGCAATATGAACACGGGACAATTTCTATTGACTCTTTTAGCAACAATGGACTTACCAATAGGGGTTCACACTTTATAAGGTTCAGATAAGAATTCGGGTCTAACATGAAGCTTTTTGGCAACAAAAAGAGTAATAAAAGAAAGAGCGCACCGGAGTCTATCAATGCATACACATCAAAATCAAAAACTTTAACATATCGGTGATGACATTGGACACCTCATCCACCCCTTGTCTCTCTTTAAGAGAATAGAATCTACTTTTCCTTGGAGCACCACGTTGTTGGCCTCCCTTAGCCCTTGGACCCACATTTGCACCTTGTACTTGTAGACAACCATATCTACCTTTGTTTTGAGCATGAGGACAATCAATAACTTTGTGACCCATTTAACCACATCCAAAGCAAGCATTAGAGTTCCTCAAACATGGACCACTATGATTCTTTTCATACCTTTGGCATCTAGGATTTGTAATTCCTCTATTACCATCATAGAATCATGGATTGGTTAACCTATCACTGGCAAAACTCTTGTTAGGAGCTTTGGATGGCCCTTGGGCCTTGGAACTTGTGGCCTTGAGGAAACTGACCACCCTTAAAACCTTGGATACCACCTTCAAAATGAGCCCTCTTGGACTCACCACTTCTTCTTTTTCTAAGTTTTCCCCCCTCTAGTTGCTCAACGTAAGTCAGGAGCCGAGACAAGTCCTTATCTCCTACTAGTATGGCGGTACAACACTCCTCATTAACCAAGTTGGACACTCCTAACACAAATTTGTTCATCCTTGATCTAGGTTCGACAACCAATTTTGGATCATACTTGGATAGCTTGTCGAACTTGAGGGCATACTCCCTCACATTCATGGGACCTTGCTTAAGGTTCCTAAACGCCATCATCTTAGCGACCCTTAGCTCGATAGGGAAGAATCGATTGAGTAATATAGCTTTGAATTTTTCCCAAAGGATAGCATTATCATTTTCCTTCTCCAACTTCCATTGAGCAAACCAAACTTGAGCAACCTCTTTGAGTTGGTAGGCCGCCAACTCCGCCTTTTCCTCCGAATTGACCCTCATGATGGATAGCACCTTGTACACCTCATCTATGAGCACTTGGGGATCCTCATCTGTCTTGGATTCATGGAACTCCGGTGGGTTCATTCTTGTGAAATTCCTCACCCTAGAAGCTAGAGTGGGAGCATGAGGGGCTTGATCCCCTTGGTTAATTTGGTTGGTCATAAAATGAGCCAACATTATAACAACATCTCGGAACTCATCTTTGGCTCTCCTTAGTCTCTCTCTTGGAATTGGCATGATCTAGAAGAGCAAAGAGCATTTATTAGGGGAAATGCCTTACACTTACATCTAAGGAACATTATAGACCATGAAGAAATGAAACATTTCCTAAAACGCCTAATAGCGTCCCATTCATAGTTGTGGCGCACTTCACAACTATGAATAAGATCTAATTAACGAGGTGTGTTGGATTTAGAGGATCATTGACAACCTAGTGCTCTGATACCAAGTTATTCACGACCCAAGCCTAGGTCCTAGACGTGACACAGTGAATGAGAACCCAAAGGGACCAAAATAATCCTCTTAGACTATCAATCACACATCCTTGGTAGCGGAAGCAAGTAAAAAACAACAAGAGATATAATAAAAATGGAAGCAGAACTAAGCGAAATATTGATATTCATAAAAATAAAGAGTCACGCTCATAGCATAAGTATATCATAATATCCCACAACACCTTTAACATGGAAAGGAGCGGGGCCCAAGACACTTTCCAGGAACACCCTCATAATAACAAGTGTTTAACAAAAAAAAGTCTCAAAATAGCAAGAGTAATGTAGATAGTGTCCTCGGACTTGAGGACTCACCAAAGCTTATCTCCAAAGTATCAACTAGCCACGTGGAGAATGATCAAAAGGTGCTCTGATCCCTACATGGTAATATCATCTAGGGATAGAGTATACCGTAGTATGTTTGAATGTACTAAGTATGCGGGATGTAATGCAACAAAACATAAGACAATATAGTAAAAATGCATAATCATAAGTAATAGATATATAATCTCAATATGGTATGCATGATCAATTCTCATAATAAAACATGCTTGTAAATCATTCATCCTGCATAGTGTCTATAACATACACATACGTGGAAAGCGACCTCAACAGACATAGACCAAGTAGCTACAACTTGGAATCCAAGGCATGACACCCCCTCGGTATGGTGGATGGGCATGACACCCTCCTTCCCCCTGTCTAGGTGTGGTCTACTTGCCAAGCCAAACCAAACATGATAACATGAGTAGATGGATCCACTAGTATAGCAAGGGAAATAATAAAAATCCAATGGTGACAGATAGTTTAGAGACAAAAGATGTTATATAAGGACCCCTTGAGTCGATCCCCTATTATAAGCCTCAATCGGTGCTAAGCCAAATCCCATGGAATACTTGAAATAATCATAACTTGTATAACGTGTAAGAAACATGGAAACACGACATGAGTAGCTCTTGAAATATGATTGACCTCTAATAGTGAGCTTAACTTGAACATGAGAGTAGACCATAATCATACATGAACCCTTGCTTTAACATGAATTGCTCACAAGAGGTAAAAACCTTGAAAATAGGGGCTTAGGTTGTAACATGTAAAATTATAGATAATTTTCATGAATTCATACAGACTTGAAAGACTTTAATCTTCATATAGTCATTTGACTTATAAATCTGAAATGACCCCAAAAAGTTCTCAAAAGTGTGCCTCGAAATGTCTGCATTTAATTTCAATATATCTCAAAATTCATGCTCGATAACAAAAATTCGACTTATATTCTTGTTCAAAGGGTCAAAATTTAGGAAAAAGGGGGTCTAACCCCGATTTAAGAGCATACAATTAGCAATTTTAATTTTTATGACTGTTCTTATCCAGAATTGATCCATGACAGCACCACGACACATAGCTATCATGGACATGCATTAATATGACCTCCGTGACAAGTCCTCATCGCGACCAGGTGCGAACTAGTACATGTTATTGCCAGTGGTTTCTATCTCGGTCCAAGACTTTTAGGACTTGGGCCAAAATGTTCCCAAACGTGTTTTTACTTATACTTAGTCTTATTTCACACTGATATCATCCTAAATATTTCCCAATACTCACTCAAACACTTAGCCATATTTTCACTCCCAAAATTAAAGTCTCAAAACACTTATCCAAAACTACGGATTTCCTTCAAGCTTCAAACCTCCATTTTCAATCTGCATCAAGAGCTTCTTCAAAGCTAAAGTATGTGGATTTCAATCATTGGGTTCTTCCACCCATGGTACCCTAATCTCCTTTTACTCAATTTGCATGATTTAAAGTTGATTTTATAAATTGGTTTACTCATATGAACATGTCTATGAACTATGTTAAAGCTATGTAAAGTTGTGACTGTTTTGCTATGTATTGTTCTATAAATCTTGGATCTGATTGTAAGATTTTATGAGGTGTTTTAATGTCTATTGCTTGAGGGTGTTACAAGGTAATGATTGATGGTTTTACAAAAAATTTTCTTGCATGATTTCATCTCTATATTTCATGGTTTTATAGTAGCATTACACACCCTTTAAGTGTTTGATAAAATATCTGGTTATGATTTCTTGAGAAATTGAAAGTCCAAAGCATGAGATATAATATGATTGCCTATATGATGATGAAATAAGCTTATGTGTATGATAAATTCTATATAAAGTGTTACATTAGACCATGCCCTATCCAGGGGGACCAAGAACCCAGATAACCTATATGAGGGTTTGTACTCATCAACCTAGCGAAGGGTTTGTACTTCTCCACCTAATGATGGGGCGGCATCATAACTAGCTAGATGGGGGTTTGTACACATCAACCTAGGGAAGGATTTATACTTCTCCACCTAGGTGATGGGGTGGCATCATCACCAACCTAGTGAGAGGTTAGTACTTCGCCACCTAAGTGATGGGGCGGCGTCATCACTAACCTCCCAAGGGGTTTGTACTTTGAAAATCTAGCTTCGTCTGTTCTACACATATGATATCCTATATGAGGATAAGCTACTTATGCATGTTTTGAATTATACATTGCTCATACATTCCATATTATTATATTATGCCTTTGCCTATTATTACGCATTTTGACTATAATCGCTAATTATTGTTGCATTGCATCCTACATACTTAGTACATTCAAATGCAATAACGCATACTCTTACCTACATGATATCACCATGTAGGGACCGATGCTCAAGTTGATCGTCATCCTCCTCCACGTGGCCAGATCGATACTAGTCAAGCTTGTGATGAGTCTTCCACTTCAGGGACCTTAGTGTATGTTGCTCTTGTTATGCATGGAGACACTCTTCTTTTTTTTTATTTTGACTATGAGGGTGAGCCTGGTTGCTTTATCTTGGCCCTCGCTCTTATCTATGTATTAGAGGTGTTTGTTGGACATGTTATGTATCTATGTTAAGAGCCTTGACTCTATTGTTATTGGTATCTATAATATGAGCTTGACTCTTGTCCCTTGTTTATGATGTTGTACAAGCTTTTCCCTTAGTCTCGTTGCCTCCACTGTTACTCTTTTATGTTGTTTCTATTGCTTCCATGACCAAGGATTTGTAATGATGTTCTAAGAAGCTTGCTTGGAGTCCCTTTGGGTCCCCCTTGCATCGTGTCACGTCTATGCCCTAGGCTTGGGTCGGGAAAAAACTTGGTATCAGAGCACTAGGTTTGTAGATCCTCGGAGTTCGACACACCGCATCGATTAAAGTCCTATTCATGGTTGTGAAGCGTGCCATGACTATGAATTGGAGGCTATGAGACGTTTTAGGAAATGTTTCCCTTCTTCATGTTCTATGTCAAGCTATAGAGTAGTAGTGAGTGTCTTTCCACTAACGATTGCTCTTTGCTATGATAGATAATGCCAAGCATTAGATGAAGACGGACCCAAACTCTCAGGGAGGAACCTACCAAAGGTAAGCTCCGGGATGCTCTCACTGTGCTTGCCCAACTGGTGGCCAACCAAGTCAATCAAGGGGCCCTAACTCCTCATTCTATTAAACTAGGAGCTGGGGTAAGAGACTTCATGAGGATGAAACCTCTGATTTTTTATGGGTCAAAGGTGGATGAAGGTCCATAAGAGTTCATTGATGAGGTCTACAAAATCTTGAATATTATGGGTGTTGTGCCGAATGAAAAGGCGGAGTTGGCGGTGTACCAACTCAAAGGGGTAGCTCAAATATGATATAATCAATGGAAGGGCAAGGGAATTGGTAATGTGGTGCTTTAGGAATAGTTCAAGTCGGCTTTCTTAATCAGTTTTTCCCTCTTGGGCTTAGAGAGGCAAAGTTGCCAGAGTTTATGAACTTGAAACAAGGTGCTTTGAGTGTGAGGGAGTTGGAGTTTTCCCTCAAGTTAATTAACTTTCAAAGTACGCTCCTCATTTAGTGTCCAATCCTAGATCTAGGATGAATAAGTTTATGATGGGGGTTTCCGACTTGGTAATTGAAGTATGTCGGTCCGCCATGCTAGTTAGTGACATGGACTTGTATCGGTTGATGACCTATGCCGAGCAAATGGAGGAGGAGGAATTGAGGAAGAGAAGGGGGCATGAGGACAAGAGGTCCCGATTTGAGGGTACATTCCAAAAGGATACTAGAATTCATCAAAGCCAAGGGCTTTCTCATGCTACTAATATGGGGTTTGCCAATGACCTCCCTACGCCTCAAGTTGGTGGTGTTGTGTCTCCTATTGATGTGTGTCATGTAGGAAGAGTAATTGGGGTCCGTGTTTAAATTCTAATGCATGCTATGATTTTGCGGAGCTTGGTCACAGAAGGATAGATTATCCAAGAAACCATGGCAAGAGCTAGAGTGCAAATATGGTCCCATTGGTTAGAGGTGTTCCTCAAAGTGGTGCCCTAGGGCAGAAACATTTTTATGAACTACATGGGAGGTAAGGGGTTGGTGAGGTCCCCGATGTTTTTACTGGTATGTTAAAAATCTTTGACTTTGATGTATATGCTTTGATTGATGCGGGTGCCACCCTTTATTTTGTTACACCTTTTTTTGCTAGAAAGTTCCATGTTGACCTCGAGTTGTTGCATGAGTCATATGAAATGTATACTCCTATTGGTGACTCTATTGTTGATAGGAAAGTTTAAAGGAGTTGTCCTATTTGTATTTTGCATGAGTTGTTACGTTGTGACTTTGTTGAATTAGACATGGTAGATTTTGATGTCATTCTTGGGATGGATTGGTTGTATACCTACTATGCTTCCATTGATTGTAAAACCCGTAGGGTCAAGTTTCAATTCCCTAATGAACCCATCCTTGAGTGTGAAAGTCAAGATGCAGTGGTCAAGGCTAGATTCATTTCATGCATTAAAGCCCATAAGTTAATTTCTAAGGGGTGTTTGTATCATCTTGTGAAGGTTAAAGATGTGGAGTCCAAAATTCCTTTCATTGAGTCAGTCTCGATTGTAAATGAGTTTCTTGATGTCTTTCCAGATGACATTCCCGGTGTTCCTCCCGAAAGGGAGATAGATTTTAGCATGGATCTCCTTCCCAATACTCAACCTATCTCCATTCCCCCTTACCGTATGGCCCCAGCGGAGTTGAAAGAGTTAAAGGAATAATTGAAAGATTTGTTGGAAAAGGGATTTATTAGACCTAGGCAACCACCTTGGGGTGCTCCGGTGTTGTTTGTAGAGAAGAAGGATGGGTCAATTAGAATGTGCATTGATTATCAGCAACTCAATAGGGTCACCAGGAAGAATAGATATCCCCTTCCAAGGATTGATGACTTGTTTGACCAATTGCAAGGTGCTAGCTTCTTCTTTAAGATTGATCTTAGGTCCGAGGGTCATTAAGTGAGGGTAAGGGAGTGTGATATTCCTAAGACGGCCTTCTAGACTAGATATGGACATTATGAGTTTATTGTGATGTCTCTTGGGTTAACCAATGCATCAGCCATCTTCATGGACCTAATAAATAGGGTCTTCAAACCTTACCTTGATTCCTTTGTCGTGGTCTTTATTGATGATATTTTGATCTATTCACATAGTAGGAAGGAGCATATGGGGCATTTGAGGGTTGTGTTACAAAGATTGAGGGAGGAAAAATTGTATGCCAAATATGACAAGTGTGAATTTTTGTTGAAGGAGGTTGCATTCTTGGATCATGTGGAGTCCGAGGATGGTATAAAAGTGGATCCTAAGAAAACTGATATGATTAGAAATTGGCCTGGACCATTGTCCCCATCGGATATTAGGAGCTTCTTGGGCCTAGCGGGTTATTATAGAAGGTTTGTGAATGGGTTCTCCTCCATTGCTTCCCCTATGACAAAATTGACTCAAAAGAAAGTTGAGTTTTTATGGACTGATAAGTGTTAGAGAAGCTTCCAAACATTAAAAGACAAGCTTGTGTCTGCTCCTATATTGTCACCACCTGATGGGCCTAAGATTTATGGTGTATTGTGATGCTTCCCGGGTTGGGAAAGTTTGGGTTGTGTATTGATACAAAATGGTAAGATCATAGGTTATGCTTCTAGACAACTCAAGGCACATGAATGGAACTATCCTACCCATGATTTAGAGTTAGCCATCGTTGTGTTTGCATTAAAGATTTGGCATTACTACTTGTAGTGGGTGCATGTGGATGTGTTCACGAATCATAAGAGCCTCCAATATGTCTTCACTCAAAAGGATCTCAACTTGAGTCAATCGAGATGGTTAGAACTTCTTAGAAACTATGATATGAGTGTGCACTATCATCCGGGTAAGGCATATATAGTGGCGAAAGCTTTGAGCATAGTGTCTATGGGTAGCTTAGCCTATCTTGATATAGGTAGGGAGATGTCTAAGGAGGTGCATCAATTGGCTTGATTGGGGGTTAGGTTGGAAGAGGTTGGTTATGATGGTGTTGTGGTTGTTCATGGGTCTACGTCTTCTTTGGTTGATGAGGTGATAGCAAAACAAGATCTTTGACTCATCCTTTCTTGAATTAAAGGCCTTGGTGAAAGAGGCCAAAGTAGAAGTTTTCTCCCAGGGGGAGATGGTGCCCTTAGGTACCAAGGTAGGTTGTGTGTGCATTGTGTTGATGGTTTGAGGGAGAAGATTCTTGACGAGGCCCACAATTCTTCTTATTCTATCTATTCCGGTTCCACAAAAATGTATAGAGACTTGAGGGATGTGTACTGGTGGGGAGGCATGAACAGGGACATTGCAAAATTCATTTTCATTTGCCATAGTTATCAACAAGTCAAAGCTGAACATCAAAGGTTGGGTGGCCTAACCCAAGACATAGATATTCCCACATGGAAGTGGGAGGTGATTGATATGGATTTTATGGTTGGGTTGCCTAAGACTGGGAAAGGTTTTGATTCTATGTGGGTGGTGGTTGATAGGATGACAAAATTGGGGTCACTTTCAACCTGTTAAGACCACATATGGAGCTGAAGAGTATGCAAGGTTGTACATCCATGAGTTAGTAAGGTTGCATCGGGTTCCTTTGACCATCATATCGGATCATGGCTCACAATTCACTTCACACTTTTAGAGGTCTTTCCGAAAGGGTATTGGTATGAAAGTTCACCTTAATACGATCTTTCACCCCCAAACGGATGGCCAAGCCAAAAGAACCATTCAAACACTTGAGTATATGCTAAGGGCTTGTCTATTAGAGTTGAGAGGTAGTTGGGATAACCATCTTACTTTGAGTTTGCCTACAACAATAACTATCACTCTAGCATCGGTATGGATCGTTTTGAAGCTCTTTATAGGAGACTTGTAAATAACCAGTTAGTTAGTTTGAGGTTGGAGAGATGGCGTTATTGGGACCAGATCTATTTATTGAGGTTCTTGAGAAGGTTACGATGATTAGGGAAATGTTGAAGACGGCCCAAAGTCGTCAAAAATCTTATGCCGATGTGAGAAGAGGAGATCTTGAATTCAAAGTGGGTGATTGAGTTTCTCCAATGGAAGGTGTGGTCCTTGAGTCCAAGATATGTTGGTTCTTATAAGGTCTTGAGGAGGGTTGACAATGTAGCTTATGAATTGAAGTTGCCTAGTGAAATGAATTTGATTCATCCAGTATTCCATATGTCTGTATTGAGAAAATGTGTTGGTGATCCTAATGCTATTGTACCTCTTGATGTTGTGGGTGTGGTTGAGGATAACTTGACCTATGAAGAGGTTCCAGTTCAGATTGTTGATAGGCAAGTGAAGATATTTAGGAACAAGGAGGTGGCATCCATTAAGGCCCTTTGGAGGAACCAACAAATCGAAAGTGCTATTTGGGAGGCCGAAGCGGTCATGTAAAAGTGGTATCCTTACCTTTTCCACTCTACTCAAGCCTAAGGTACCAATTCTAAGTCCCCTATGTGAATTTAAGTCTTATATTTCAGCCTTTATGTCATTCATATGCATTTATGTTTAAGTTGACAAATTTATGATTACTCTACACTTATGTCGAGGTTTTGAAAATGATGTTTTAAATATAATGTTACATTC
>JAABOM020000012.1:16049667-16065284 GCA_011800125.2 Solanum clarkiae | reverse complement strand
TTAAAGTGGGAAGTTCGGGTTAGTATGTGTCTAAGTGCCCAATCGGCACTGGTCACGGACCCTAGGTTGGGTCGTGAAATTTAAGCTTATATTATGAGTTGATTTATGTCTATTGAGATCATGTATGATTTGAGCTTTGAAAACTATGAACTACGGTGAATATTTGATATAGATTTCATGATATCCAAATTGGGGCTTTACTACAATATTGGTAGGTTGATTTTGAATTGATTTTTACTCCTCTTGTTTACTTTTGAATTGCATGATTTTAAACAAATATCATAAAATCACCATTTGTTTAACATGAATAGAATTCTTAAGTTTTTGATGGACTATTGTCTGATTTTACAAGTCTCGATTTTTGATGAGCTATTGAGTTCTTATGCTAAGGTTTATGCTCTTGTGAATTTTGAAGCCTACTAGAAGGGGATGAACTATGTTATATGCCTTACCCTCTAGTACAAGGCCAATATCTACATGTAGGGTTTATGAACTATTTTGTATGTCTCACCCTCATGTACGATTTAATGTTATGCAACATCTTATACTTGCATGAAGGGGTTATGAACTTTGTGGTATGTCTCATCCTCATATACGATTCAATATTATGTATTATCTCATGCTTATGACCTATGCTATTTATCTACACTCATATACTATTTGTTATCTACTAGAAGGGGTTATGACCCATGCTATATCCCTCACCCTCTAGTACAAGGTATTTGGATGATCTATTCATGTCACTTTATTGTGTTAAAAAAGTTATGCAAGTATGATTATTCTCAAGCATGTTTCATCCTACGCATTGATTACACGTGGCATATAGAGCTTATGTTCATTGATTATGATTTAGCATCTTGCTATTATGGCTTATGATTCTTGTTGCCTTGTGTCCCGTATACTTAGTATATTCAAACGTACTAGCGCATACTCTATGCCTATATGATATAACCATGTACGAATCGGAGTTCCTTTTGATCCTTCTCATCCACGTGGCTAGTTCGATTCTTGAAGAAAGCTTCGGTGAATCCTTAATTCCGAGGACAATATCTATTTTATCCATGTTATGTTGAGACTTCTTCTCTATATTGAATACTTACTATTATGAGGGTGAGCCCGAGAAGTGTCTTGGCTCCCGCTCCATTCTACGTAGTGGTGTTATTGGATATTATGGATGTCTATGTTCGAGTTTGATTCTTTATATGTTTATGTTTGAATAAAATTCTTCCCTTAGTCCCGCTTCCCTTTTTATTTTTATCACAAGTTGTTGTTTATTAGGCTTCCACGATCAAGGATGTGTGAATGATATGCTAAGAGGCTTGTTGAGGGTCCCCTCGGGGGAACCATTCGTGGTGTCACATCTAGGTCCTAGGATTGGGACATGACAATATAATTGGGCTTAATCCACTTCATAATTTCCATAAAATCCAATGTTCATGAATGCATATGCCATGAATGAAGTGAGAATAGCATAGGTAATTGAGATTCCATGTAAAATCAATAATATAATATGAAATTCAAGGGAAAACATAAGTAAATCGACATTTAAAATCATAATATAAATCACTCATGCACAAAGCAAGATTTAAATGGACATGCATATTCATAACTTCATAAATGCAATGTAATTCATAATATTATAGCTTAAATCAACTTAGAATCAGTGAATAAACATAATCAATATATTATTTGAATTTAAGGAATCACAATATTTAAAACTCCAATTTCAAGTAAGCTAACAATTCATGAACATCATTTGAAAAGAGTTTTTGGATCTCCTTGATTGGAAGGAATCAAGGATCAAAACACATATACCTTGCTAATAAAGAAGTTCCAAGAAGAAATTTGAAGGAGAAGGAGCCTTTCCTTGAATTCCAAGCTTAATTCCCACTAGTATTTCTTGAGAGAGCCTTGAGAGGATTTTCAAATTTGAGGAATGAATTTGAATATTAAGAATATGGTTTAGGTCATTTGGAGGTCATAAGATAGCATAGGAAGTCATAAAAGACCCTTAGGAAAAGCCACAATCACAAAAAGCCCATTAATGAAGAAAAAATCAAATTCCTTGCCAGGGGTCCATTAGTAGGTCTCACAGTCCGTACAAGGTTTCACAGACCGTGAAACTTTCCCGTGAGACCTCACTTAGGCAAATTTCAGAAAACACTAGACGGATGGGCTTTACAAAAACGGGCATAGCTTCTTCATCTGAACTCTAAATCAGGGAAAATGGTATAGTTGGAAAGTTAATTCAAAGAACTTTAATTTGATAGGTTGTGGGCCACCCAGTTCATTTTGCGCTAAGAGATATGCACATTTAAAGTTGATCCTTCTATCGGTACTCGTGAAAAACTTAGCCAACGGAATTTCTTTGAACTTGGCTTGATGTGGGAGACCCATGATGGACTTAAACAACATACATGATCTTGTATTGAAGGCTTGAAAATGAATTTAGCATGGGCTTGAAGGTTACATGGAAATCTTTCAACTAGAGCTTGAAAGGAGGATTTGGGAAGCGTTTTGAGCAAATGAATAAGAGACCAAATATTGTAGAGTGATATGAGGTGATATCAAAAGCTTAAAACTAATTTTGGAGGTTAAATAAACAGTCCTAATTAAATGTACCTTGGCAAGACCATGTCTAATCTCATTTTATCCTTATGAAGCCCGAATACTTGCAGAATTTCTCCCGGAAATGAAATTTCTAGCCTTTATCCAATCTTATAACTTGTGGGGTATTACAATTATATAATGCAACAAGTACCTCACATACTATCAAGATGCTTAATAATAAATGCAAGAATTTTAGTATTAAGATAGTAAAATTTCTCAAATCTCAACTCTTTTCCAAATCTTGACTCAAGATGATGAAAGGGGCCTGTGAAGAATATGATTCCACGCTTTAGTAAGTCTTACTTAACTAGAAATAGAATAAATAATATAACCTCAGTAAATCCTCGCACTTGAATTTAAAATCCTACCTTTTCTCCCTCATTTAATGCCCTGAAGAAATCCTAAGTGTGAAGAATAATGAATAATACACCTAGGGTTTGTTTTAAGGCTTTATTCAAGCCTAAAACGATCAAGGATTTATTTAAATAGGACTCAGATTGGACAAACATACCCCTCATTAAACTATCGTCTGAGTCTACGAGACACCGTCTACGAGTCGTAAATCATTCTATGAGTCGTAGACCACCCCTCGTAAACTAGTTATCTAAAAATCTGAGTTACTGGAAATTGGCATGAAACCCGTCTCTATGATACGTAAAACATTCTACGGGTCGTAAACTCCTCTCGTAAATAGGGGGTACTGAAACTTGAGTTACTGGAATTTGTCATGGAACCCCTCTATGAGTTCTGAAATACTCTACGAGTCGTATCTCATTTCGTATATAGGCCTCAAACTTAGAAACTTTCACCAAGTCATCTGGAGCTTTACGAGTAAGAGTCGTAATGTCCCTCATAAACCTTCTTCTGCGATTTTTCTCAGTCTTTTCTCAGCAATCTCTGCACATCCAGTCTAGATCAGGTAGAAGGAATTAGGGGTATATTACAACATACTAAGTCTAATCCTACAAATGAGGTTTGGAAATTATGAAGTTAGAACATAAATAATATAAATTTTCAATGAAAAACGTATAAACAGAGTTAGAACAATAAAACCTGACTCAAAAATTTGAAAATTTTATATTATGATTTTGAAATAGTGTTGCACTGAATAAGTTAATATATTGATATTATAGTAGTGTTGATTAATTGTATTGCTTGAAATTTGAAGAAGATACCAAAAAATAAATTTATTTTTTTGACAAACACATAACAATAGATTTTCTATAATATAGAAAGTTTGATCGTTTGAAAGATTTAAGAATATTCAATAATGAGATAATAGAAATAGCGAAAAGAGGAATTTAAAAAGAAAAAAGAAAAAAATTAGAAGAATATATAGTTTAAGACTTTTGTTAATAATATATGCATTATTATTTTCCTTAAAATGTATATATATGTTTTTCCCCTTAGAAAAGTAAATAAAAGAATACTAATATTACTTTACGATAACCATCATAACATAAATGAGGCAACAAAATAGATAACTACATAAAAAATGATGTTACAATTAATTAAACACTATTTCATTTCTCAATAATTAAAACAATCTCAATATTATATTTTTTATTTAATTATTTTTTAAACTTATCACTACGTGAAATTCTTTTAATAATATCACATATATGTACATCTGTGGGAGAAAGTCCCCTTCCCCTAAAAGATTGGGCCCCAAACGATTGCTTTAGTTGCCTTATGATCGAGATGGCCCTGTAAAACAAATGATGGACATAGAGTCACTATTTGTTGCTTTTTAAATATAAAAAATGATGGACAGTGTCGTTATGTCCGTCGTTTTTTCTTCCGTCATTTTTTGTTAAAATGTGACAATATTCAAAATTAGTGTAAAAATTTGGCAGGAAGATTTTTTATCCATTGATACTAAAAGTCATGGTATGTAATTTTTAATTATACCTACGTTGACATTTTTTGCATATGACAGAGCAAGAATTCACTCCTATAAATAGGTAGCTCTTGGTTCATTTGTAAGAAACCTCTCACTTGTCTTCTCATCTTCTAAGGCATTTGTTCTTCTTTCTCTCTTATAGTATTTCACTTATATTCTTTGGAGTGAAATAAACACTGGTTGATTGTGTTCGAGGAGCAGGCAAAAGGAAATAAAATTTTACTGAACCTCATAAATTTCTAGTGTTATTTTTTTTATTGCCTCATTTACTATTTATTAGCTATCTTCGATATAGCATCTGTGATATTATCATTCTCTATATATTCGACTTCCGCAATAATTGGTATCAGAGCGAAGATTTTGTTCGAGTATGTTCTGCAGTTTCATCATAGTCTGAATTCCACATCAGAAAAGATTTACTTTGGCATTTTAACATTGTTAGCTAATAAATAGTATTTTTAGCAAAATGGAAGACAAAAAAAAATGACGAGTCCACATCGAATGTCAACAATACGTCATTGACATCTTTGCTTATGACAAGAATTGTGTCAAATGGCAAAATTTGCAGTTAAATTTATTGACGGATCACGACATTTCGAAATGTGGAAAGGAGAGGTCCTTGATGTACTTTTTCAACAAAGGCTAGATATTACCATAGAAAAAAGGAAACCAGATAGTATAGGAAAAGAAGATTAGAAAGAAATCAACGGCATTGATTTGATACCATTCGAGCTTACCTTGCAAGAGAATAGAAGTATCTAGTCACAAAGAAAACTTCCGCAAGTAAATTGTAGAAGGCATTGAAGGTTAAATTTTTGAAGAAAAATATTCAAAATAAATGTTACATGAAGAAAAGAAGATTTCACTTTACCTATGTTCCTAGTAACGCAATGAATGATCATATCACCAGTTTCAATAAATTAATTACAAATTTACAAAATATACATGTAACTTTTATTGATAGTGATCTAACATTGATGCTATTAGGGTCCCTTCCTGATGCGTACGAGCACCTTGAAACTACTCTACTTGATGAAAAGGAAGGGATAAAATTTCTATGAAAGAAGTTTGTTCAGCTTTATATAGCTGTGAACAAAGAAAGAAAGAGAAACAACAGAGTAGAGAAGGAGAAGCATTAGTGACAAGAGGACGTTCTCAAAATCAAATGGGAACAAAAAAGGGAAGATCCAAGTCAAAGTCCAGACTTAGCAAAGATGAATGTGTCTTTTGTCGAGAAAAAGGGCACTAGAAGAATGACTATCCAAAATTGAAGAATAATGACAGAACTAACAAAGGGAAGACTATAATGGATTGAAATGTAGCTCATTGTGATGACTCTGATTTCTCACTAGTTATAATGGAGCCATCCATATTATCTAATATATGATTGATGGACTCATCTTGTAGCTATCATATGTATCGTAATCGGGATTGGTTTGTTGATTTACAAAAAGGAGAATATAGAGTCATTCACACTACAAATAATAATCTTCTTATCACATATGGTGTTGATTCAATCCGACTAAAAAATCATGTTTGATTTTGTAGAACGTTGATAAATATTTGATATGTATCGAATTTGAAGAAAAATCTCATCTCTATAGGAGCCGTAGAGTCAAAAGGGTTCAAAATTATTGCAAACAATTGAGTAATGAGAATATGCTCTAGTATACTGGTGATAATGAAGGAAATTCGAAGAAACAATAACGTGTAACACTATCAAGATAGTACAATTATTGGAATAGCAACAAAAATATATAGTGATGATAAAGAAATGACTAGGCTATGGCACATGCACTTGGGACATGCTGGAGGAAAATCCTTGAAAATCTTATCAGATGAAGGATTGCTAAGAGAAATAAAAAAAAATTGTAACTTGGAGTTTTGTGAGCATTGTGTCAAGGGAAAACAAACAAAGGTAACAGCTATCCATAATACTAAAGGTATTTTGGGTTATATGCACTCTGATATTTGGGTGCTTCCAAAACACCTTCATTGGATGAGAAACACTATTTTGTAATCTCTATTGATGACTTTTCCAAAAGAGTATGGGTGTATCCATGAAACGAAACAATGAAGTGCTAACAATTTTTGTCCAATAAAAAAAGATGATAGGAAATCAAACATACAGAAGGATAAAGTATCTTCACACAAACAATGGAGGTGAATACAAGAACGATCATTTCAACAAGGTCTGTGAAGATAATAACATTGTTAGACACTTCGCTGTCAGATATACACCACAATAAAATGGACTGGCAGAACTCATGAACTGGACTTTGCTGGAGAAATGGCTTAGGCAAAGAATTTTGGAATGAGGCAATAACATATGCTTGCCACATCATTAATCAGTTACCATCTGCTGCAATTGGTAGGAAGATAACATTTGAAAAATGGTATGGAAAATCTATTATATATTACGACTCTTTACATGTATTTGGCTCAACTACATACTATCATGTGAAAGAGTCAAAATTAGATCCGAGAGCTAAGAAGGCTATCTTCATGGGAATTACTTCTGGAGTAAAAGAATATCGCCTATGGTGTCTAGAGACTATAAAAGTAATACTCAGCAGAGATGTAGATGAAGATATAAAAGTAACTGATAGTGCTTCAAAGCAGGTAGAGTTTTTTGAGGGAAAGTTTATTTTTCCTTCACAAAAGGCAGATGAAGAAATAAATGATAATTTGGAAGTAGAGCCAGTTGAAATGCAGGTTCCAACTCAAGAATCTGAACAACAACTTGAGTCAATAGCAATCCATAAACCTAAAAGAATAGTAAAGAAGCCTATGCGACTCATAGAGACGATGGCATGCACAACCTCAATCATTATTGATAGTATTCCTACCACTTATAAAGATGTAATTCAAAGTTTAGAAGAAGATAAGTGGAGGATTGCTGTGAATGAAGAATTGCAATCCTTTCATCAAAATAACACAAGGACATTGGCCAATATGCCAGAGGGCAAGAAAGCAATTGGGTGCAAATGGGTATATGTAAATAAAGAAGGATTTTCTAATCAAGATGATGTTCGCTACAAAGCAAGATTGGTGGCCAAAGGATACGCTCAGAAGGAAAGAATTGATTACAATGAAGTGTTTTCTCCAGTTGTAAAATATTATTCCATTAGAATTATGTTGGCTTTGGTAGTGCAATTGGAATTAGAACTAGTTCATATGGATGTAAAAACATGGTGATTTGGAAGAGAAAATCTACATACTCAGCCAGAAGCATTCAAAGTTGTAGGAAAAGAGAACATGGTGTGCAAACTTGAAAAATCATCATATGGATTGAGAAAATCTCTTAGACAATGGTACAAAATATTTGACAAGTTTATGATGTGGCAGAAGTACGTGAGAAGCAAATACGATCATTGTGTGTATTTGTGGAAGCCTAAGGATAGTTCTTTTATATATCTTCTCATATATGTTGATGACATATTAATAGCTTCCAAATATTTGGCAGAAATTGAGAACCTGAATGCTCAACTAAGTAAGGAGTTTGAGATGAAGGATTTGGAAGATGCGAAGAATATTCTTGGCATGGAGATAACAAGGGTAGTCTTTCAAAGAAACTTTGTTTATCTCAGAAAGAATACTTGAAGAGGATGCTAGATCAATTTAGTATGGATGAGAAAACTAAACCAGTTAGCACTCTATTGGCTCCTCACTTTTAGCTTAGTGTTGATATGTCGCCAAAGAATGAAGTCGAAAGAGAATATATATTAAGAATACCATATGCAAGTGTTGTTGGTAGCTTGATGTATGCAATAGTTTGCACAAGACCTGACATTTCACATGTTATTGAGATTGTCAGTAGATATATGCATAATCCAGGAAGGGAACATTGGCAAGTTATAAAATGGATTTTGCGTTATATTCGTTATTTTTTGAGCAGGAAGAAAATTCATGTGTAGTTGGATATTGTGACTCTGACTATGTTGATGATATGGACAAACGAAGTTCAACTAGTGGTTATGTGTTTACTTTTGCAAAAGCACCAGTTAGTTAAAGGTCTACTTTACAGTCAAGAGTTGCTCTGTCTACAACTGAGGCAGAGTAGATGGTGATTACACAGGCTGTGAAGGATGCAATTTGGCTTCAAGGATTGCTTAAGGAACTTGGTATCAGACAAGAAACTATTGCAATATTTTGTGATAGTAAAAGCGCTATTCAATTAGCCAAAAATCAATTTTATCATGCAAGAACGAAGTATATTGATGTTCGGTTAACCTCATATGAGAAATCATAGAAGAAGGTGGAGTCATAGCGCAGAAAATGAAGACTACAGAGAATCTTGTTGATATGCTAGCAAAAGTGGTGACTGCGATCAAATTTGAACATTGTTTGAGTTTGATCAATATTGTTAGACATTGAATATTAATGTTGAAGGCACAATGAAAAATTTATTTTTGAGAGAAAGTTGAAAATGGAGAATCTTGTCAAGGTGGAGATTTGTTAAATTATGACAAGATTCAAAATTAGATTGAAGATTTGGTAGAAAGATTTTTTTTCTCCATTGATATTAAAAGTCATGGTAAGTAATTTGTAGTTACACCTACCTTGACATTTTTTACATAGTGATGCCATGGATGATATCAAGAGCAAGAATTCGCTCTTATAAATAGGTAGCTCTTGGTTCATTTGTAAGACACCTCTCACTTACCTTCTCATCTTTTAAGGCATTTGTTCTTCTTTTTCTCTTGTAATATTTCACTTGTACTCTTTGGAGCAAAATAAATATTGGTTGATTGTGTCCAAGGAGCAGGAAAATGAAACAAAACTTTGGCAAACCTCGTAAATTTCTGGTGTTCTTTTTTTTATTGTCTCATTTACTATTTAGTAGCTATCTTAGATATAACATTTGTGATATTATCACTCTCTATATATTCAGCTTGCACAATATTTTCCGTTAGTTTTTTAGTAATGATACTTGCATTAGTTATTCGGAGGTTATTTCTTAAATAATGTTTGAATTGGTGTACTAAAGATAGCATGCATTGCATAATTCTACGACAAAATATTTATTCACAAAAATATCTTTTATAAATATAGTGGAAAAGATGTGAAAAAAATTTTGAGAGGCAATTTATTTTTAATCGTGCTAATGCATGCAAACGATCCGTTAATACCAATAGAGTATATAACTATTGCTTATAGTAATTATAAAAGTATATCAAATAAGTAACTAAAATACAGAAAGCTAATAAACATGCATTATTTTTCCTAATGCACTTTACGATTAGAAATTGGAGTGAATAATGGGGGTAAAGTTTTATAAAAAGAATAGATAAGCTAATTGTAGGCACACGTTTGTAACGAGCAATATGTCCACCCTGTTCATACCAATCACCTTACCTAATTTAATTTATTCCATAAGTAGAAAGCTTCCCACTATATATATCCTACACTCCACTCCACTCACCAGCTACTGCTTTTGAGAAAATGATCAAATTGATGTCTTTTCTTGCTGTAATATTAAGCACTTTAATGGTGGTCATTCAGAGCGATAACATGGTGGGTTTGGACACCGGAGGTTTGTGCAGAGAGAGTTTTCCAAAGGGTTTTGTGTTTGGCACATCAACTTCTGCATACCAAGTAGAAGGTGCCGCTAGCAAGGATGGTCGTGGACCTAGTGTTTGGGACGCTTACGTCAAACAACCTGGTACATATATGTTAGTTTGACTTGGCTTAGAGTTTAAGAAAATATAAAAGATTTTTCAATTTTGTGATCCTAAATTAAAGTTACGTCTGATGTTTTTAATCTTGTCACTTTTAAACATGTCATGTTTAAACCAATTAAGAAAAAGTAGGTCAAAATATGTATTATCATAATATTTTGAACGATTTCGATTCAAATATGAGCTCTTTCCTTGGTGTTAAAACAGGACGTGAGCCAAATAATGCAAGCGGAGAAGTCTCTGCGGATCAATACCACCATTATAAAGTAAGTTGAATATTAGTGTTTGGTTAAACTTTGAAATCAACTAATTACCATATTTGATGAGAATTAGTTTGTATTTGATCAATAAATATAAAAAACATTTCTGAGCAACAATATTATTAGTGTTTGACCAGCTTTTTAAAAGTGCTTCTACGAATATATATTTTCTCAAGAGTGATATTCAAAAAAATATTTTTGTGAAAAACCATTTTTTTAGCTCCTGAAAAACAGGAACTTAGATATTCAGAATCCAATGACCCAAAGTCCCAACTATCCGCAGTTTTTGCATTTTTGAGGCTCAAATCAGGGCAGGAACTTGGTCAGATGAACGCCCTTTGTTGAAAAAAATTTTCGAATATATAAGTTAAATATAGATATTTTGATATATATTAATTGTTGAACACCGTCGAACAAAAATCATCCATCTATATTCTAAAAGTATGAACACCCTTGACGAAAATGCTAACTCCGCCATTGGCTCAAATCCGATATCTAATTAAAACTGTATCTATTTCAATAGTCAATTGCCGTTTGTCTGCGAAACATAGACAAAGAAAAACTTTACGTCTTACATGGTTTAATTTTTAAGGATAATATAGCAAATTTACGTAGTTACTTTGTCACAAGAAGAATTTGGGGAGAATGTGGTGCATATAAGTCGTAGAGAATTAATTATTTCCAATAGATTCATGACTGAAAGAACATTCTACAAAACATTGTTTTTTAAAAATACAAAAATAAAGAAGTTAAGATTTAAAGATCGTTCTAATTTAGAAAGTAAATCAAATAAGCTACTTTTGCTGATGATGTGGAAGTATATTAAATTCCGAGTGTGAAAGAATTGTCTTTGGGTAAAGTCTCTTTTAACCATCACCAACCATATTGACAGACAAAATGATTAGTACTATATTACTCTTTCATGGGATGTGACAGAATAATTATAGAGGAACAAAGAATCCAATAATTAGTCGAAAATGTCATTTAACTGTAGAGTTACCTTGTTAACGAATTAATTAATGGATAATGTGTTATGACAAAAATAACATATTCAATATAATTTAACAAAATAAGAATCAAGTTATTTCTGACAAACCAGACTTATGAAATATGACTGAATGGTACTTTATGGGTACAGGAAGATATTGATATAATGGTGAAACTGAACTTTGATGCTTACCGGTTCTCAGTTTCATGGTCCAGAATTTTCCCAAGTAATTTGATCATTCCTTTCTTCTTTCCACTTGTCAACTTTAATACCTAAAAACAATAAAATAAATTGTCTCACTTTTCTAATGTAGATGGAACTGGACAAATCAACTGGAAGGGTGTTGCTTATTACAACAGGTTGATTGACTATATGCTCAAAAGAGGTAATACTCAACCTGCTTAAATATGGAGCTTTTTGGCACTACATATAAACACACCTGTTATATTTGTCTCATATTATACGGATATACAGTATGTAGTTGTATGCTACACCCATCGGTTTAAATTGAATCTCTATTTTTGTAGGCATTACCCCGTATGTTAATCTTAATCACTACGATTTACCTCAAGCACTCCAAAATAAGTACAAGGGATGGTTAGGTCATGAAGTCGTGTAAGTATATGAAGAAAATTATAATTTCTTCTGTTGAAGAATACGATATGAGTTTTTTGCGATTTAAAAATCTTGCAGGAAAGATTTTGCGGATTATGCAGAATTTTGCTTCAAGGCATATGGAGATAGAGTGAAGAATTGGTTCTCATTTAATGAACCAAGAGTTGTTGCTGATCTAGGATATGATACAGGAATCTTTGCACCTGGAAGGTGCTCTAAAGCATTTGGCAACTGCACAGCAGGGGACTCTGCAACTGAGCCTTATATTGTTGCACATAATCTCATCTTGAGTCATGCTGCTGCAGCTCAAAGATACCGCGAAAAGTATCAAGTAGGTCACTGTATGTTGACGATTACAAGTAGTTATTTTCCAGTTACATGACAATGCAAACTACTTTTAGACTGTCATTATGGAAGTTGAAACTATTTTGTTTCAGCAAATCTTGACTTCATCTTCTAAATGCAATGACAGAAGAATCAGAAGGGGAAATTTGGAATTATCTTGGACTTTGTCTGGTATGAACCACTGACTAGATCGAAAGCTGACAACTATGCAGCTCAACGAGCAAGAGACTTTGAATTGGGATGGTACGATGTATATTAATAACTTAATAGAGTGGTCAATTCTCATTGATATTTGGTTTCCTTAAGCATTGGACTTGCAATACAGGTTTTTGCATCCTCTAGTATACGGGGAATACCCCAAAACCATGCAAAATATTGTTGGAAATCGGTTGCCCAAGTTCACAACGGAAGAGATTAAGATGGTAAAAGGATCAGTTGATTATGTGGGCATAAATCATTACACTACATTCTATGCATATGATCATTTATCCAAACCAAAAGCGCTTGCCTACCGGCAGGATCAGAACTGTGGATTTGCCAGTAAGTTTCTTACCTTTTTATTTCCAATATGCTATTAAGAAGCTCTGTTGATTCCAATTCATTTCTTTTCACTGATACAGATGATCGCAAGGGAGTACCAATTGGTCCGAGGGTAAGCACATTGGAGTTAATATTTTTGTACCTAAAAAGTACTCTATCTTGACAGTTAGCTTATTTATTGCCTATAGGCACACTCCTATTGGCTCTACATTGTGCCTTGGGGTCTCTACAAAGCTGTCAACTATGTAAAAGAATACTATGGAAATCCTACAATCCTTCTCACAGAGAATGGTATACTTGTATAACTTTGCAATTCCAGACCAACTTAAAATTCACTTTGAGGACTAACAGATGAATTTCAGGTATGGATTATGCAGGGAATATTTCCCTTTCAGACTCATTGCATGACACCGAAAGGATTGATTACTACAGAAGTTACTTGGCCGAACTAAGGAAGGCTGTTGATGAAGGAGCTAATGTCATAGGCTACTTTGCGTGGTCGTTGCTAGACAACTTTGAATGGAGAATGGGTTATACTTCTAGATTTGGTATTGTCTACGTTGATTACACAACACTTAAGCGATATCCAAAAATGTCAGCCTATTGGTTCAAGCAACTACTTAAGCGCCAAAAGCATTAAGCTCTGACCTTTTCCCTTGTATTACATCTTTTTTATTGAAAGTGTATGCTTGTTTAGGATATGCCTGGTTAGAGTAATAAGTTGGTGAAGCTCTGCTTAGAGGATAGAATATCTAGTCAGGGGTAGAGTTATTAGAATGTATGCGTCCATTATACTGGTCACTTGATATAGTAAATGTTTAAGAACAGAAAGAACAACTAAAGAAAACATAAGATTTTACATGAAAAACCTCCTTACTCATGGGAGGAAAATCCACAACCTATCTCATAGGCTTTCTCTACCAACTTCAATAAATATAAAGAGCAAAGGTTTTTTATCAAAAAATCTTGTAAACTAGAACTTAAATTCTCTACCTCTTCCTTATAATAACTCTATTACAAAACTTGAACCTAAGCAATATTTTTATGCCTACTACACAAACTAACTCTAGTTTATGTAGATTTCAACAACTTTGAACTGATCTTATAATGTTTAGAACATAAGATAAAACATTAAAACAATGAAACTAGGAATTCTCCTTGGATTGACTCTATAAGGTCCCTTCACTATGTTGAAGTTGTTCTTCCTTGAGAAAATGGCTTTTGCTTTGGATATTCTTGATTTTCAAAAATTTGATATTTTTTGGTCAAATACCTAGCGACAAACTCTTATGTTTCTTTCATTACAATATTTCTGAACAAGTTACTGAGTAACAAGTCTAATTGTTAATAAATTCTCTTTAAAAGAGAGACAAAAAGAAAACCTAGAAGCAACACCATTGGTCAAGCTCACCTGTCATTGTAATGCCTCTGTTGTTGTATCCATCAACTTTGCAAAAAGTACAGTTTTACAAATGTACAAAATTGACTTGTTTGCATGTCAAAAACTTTACGGACTAGGTCTTTTGATCAGGTCCCTTTACTCCATAGTTTGTTAACTCGTCAAATCCAAAGTAAAAAATTTTTTTTTATGATAACAAACACGTAAAGAAAATTTTTCCTATTAATTAAACTTCCAACCTGATTCCTCCTGAGAATCATACAACTGTATTTATGGAATGGATTAGGTTTTTCAGATAGTATATTTGATTCGTCAAAGGATTTGTTAAATCATCAAAACAAGTATAGTACTTCAACATCCATGATTCAACTGATTTTATTTCTGATGATGACAAACTAAATTCAGTTTCCATTTTTACCAACATTTCTCTTTCACAAACATATTCTATTGGTTCCCCCTTACACTAACAATTTTCCTTCAAACTTCAATCTTTTCAACCTTCTTTCTTTTGGTGACTGAACCTGGTCCCTCAACAGCTTATGGACTCAGTTCATTACCATGCTTCCTATCTAGCTTCAACCACAACAATGGCCACATTATTTGATTCAGCTTCACTATTAATTTTTATAATTTTCAAAAGAGACACATCCATCTTAAAGTGCCTTAAATGAGAAAAAGCTTTCATTTTTTCAATCATGTACTTAAAACCTCACTATCCATGAATCAAAATTAACTACTTACTCTTACTCTCTCCTATACAAAGAAATTACATGTTAGCCTTAGGAACCCATTTAAGCTTGAACTCCCAAAATGCAGACAAGGGGATAATCAGTACTTTCTTGGTCCAAGGGGTAGATTTTTCTTTCATTTCTGACATCCGGACTAGATCGCTTCTTTATATGCTCTTTCTGTTTAGAGTACCTTTGAATTTTTTTTCCTCAATATTTTAAAACACCTCTCAATCATTCATCATATTAAGGCTAGCAACGGACCGAGTAGGAATCCATCAAATCAATTTTATCAGAACTAGAATTGGTACTAGTTCTTTCAGTCCCTTTACTTTTTTCATAATCGAATCTACCAAACTCGAGTCTATTAGATTTTTATTGAAATTTTGACTTGATCCTATATATAACATGCTGGTGTCAGATCAGACCAGTACAGGAACCAATTCTTTACCATTTTGTATGATAAGTTATCAACTTGTATAATATATATATACACGCACACATAGAGACACGCATATAATATAATAATATTAAATTATTAACATATA
>JAABOM020000012.1:15979599-16042194 GCA_011800125.2 Solanum clarkiae | reverse complement strand
TGATTTAAAGTTGATTTACTCATGGGTCTTACTTATTATGAATTTCACTGCACACTATGTTGGGGTTTCATGAAATTATGATTATTTTAGCATGTTTTGAGCTATGAATCTAAGATCTATTGTGAGATTTGATGAAGAGTTTTGATGTATATTGCTTGAGGGTGTAACCAAGTATCTATTGATGGTTTTACATTGAATTTCTACCATGATTCTGCTCTTGAATTGCATAGTTTCACACTAGCATTACACACCCGCCAAGTGTTTGATAAAATGTCCAATTAATGTATTTTGAGGAATTGAAGATCTAATGCATGTCTTATGAGTTGAATAACTTTATAATGATGAAAGGAATGTATATATATGATATTCTCCTATACAGTGTTGGAATGTGACCATGCCGAGGGGTTTGTACCTTGATAGTAATCAAGGGGTTGTGCCTTGATAACCGAGTTGAGGGCTTAGTACCTCAATCACCAGGGGTGATAGGGTGCAACTATCTACCAACCAATCAAGGGGTTCGTACCTTGGTAACCGGGTTGCGGGGTTAGTTCCTCAATCACCAGGGGTGGTAGGGTGTGACTATCCACCAACCAATCAAGGGGTTCGTACCTTGGTAACCGGGTTAAGGAGTTAGTTCCTCAATTACTAGGGGTGGTAGGGTGCAACGATCCACCAACCAATCAAAGGGGTCTGTACCTTAGTAACCAACATGTTTTATAATGTTGGTCTCTTCTTACACCTTGTATTATATTCTATGTAAGCATGTTTTACTTAAGCATTGACCATACATGGCATATTGTTATTATATTATCTATTACTTACTATTATGCATTTTGGTTATAATACCCATCTCTTGTTGCATTGCATCCTACATACTTAGTACATTCAAATATACTAATGCATACTCAATGCATACATGATGTTACCATGTAGGAACTGGAGCCCCACTTGATCATCCTCCTCCACATGGCTAGTACGATCTCTCTAAAGCTAGTTGGTGTGTCCTCCCTTCCGGGTACAATGTTTATGCTCTTATATTATGTATTACAACTCTCTTTCTTTATTGTATATTGACTATGAGGGTGAGCCCGATTGCTTGTCTTGGCCCCCGCTAAGTTCTATGGTTAGAAGTGTTGTAGGACATCTTGTTATGAGCTTTGACTCTCTCTTGACTCTTGATGTTTATGATATAAAAGATGTCCCTTAGGCCGGTTATCCCTATTTACTACTCTTATTGTATTTTATTGCTTCTGCAACTAAGGATATGTAATGATATGTTAAGAGGCTTGCTTGGTGTCCCTTCGGGTTCCCCATGTGTCGTGTTACGTCTAGGCCCTAGGCTTGAGTCGTGACAATAAGTATTACAACATTGACAAAGGAAAAATATGCAAACCCATAGAAAGAATAGAGAGTCAATTGATTTATTTAGTAAGCAGTGAAAGAGTTTAGGTCTAAACTAGTGGAGAGCATGAATGTTAGAACTCGCTTAATTCTTACTGACTAAATCAAGGTAGTAATGAATAGAATAAGAGATTAATTAACAGGACTCAATGTGATCCCTCTCGTCTAATCAATCGAACTGGATCAAGGGGAGATTGTACTGGAACAATAGGTAAGGGTTAGTAATGTAACACAACAGGGATGGATCAAATCATGTAGTGAAATTCACCTCTTGCCTAAATCAAAGGATTTGGTTAACTTAACTAGCCGTTCTGCATGCTACACACTAGAAAAGATTATAATTATCTGGTAATACTAAGTTAAGAATTCATGGGGAACACAATACCCTAGTTACTTCTCTCAGTTGTTTTACAACACTTGTTTATAGTTTAGGTTTATTTTCTTGCAATTACAACCCCCCCCCCTTTTTGGGGATAAGTAGGTTATTCATTCGACTTTCTTGCAATGTTTTCAAGTCTAGACCATATTCCCTGTAGGATTCGATCCTAACCTTGGTTAGACTATATATCTTGACAACGACCGCTTGAACCTTCAAAAAGGAGACGTAGCTTGGGCGACACCACCCTCCTCGGGTAAAGAAATAATAGGTGGTGAAGTCAACAAATCTTTGAGCTTTTGGAAGCTCATCTCACAATCTTCAGACCACTGAAACGCCATAGCCTTCTAAGTCAATCTAGTTAATGGGGCTGCTATAGATGAGAAACCCTGAACAAAACGTCAATAATACCTCGGTAAACCAAGGAAACCCCGAATCTCAGTCATGGAAGTAGGCCTAGTCCACTCACGAGCAACTACGACCTTGTTCGGGTCGACCATAATACCCTCTTTTGACACAACATGGCTAAGAAATGCAACAGACTCAAGCTAAAACTTGCACTTTGAGAACTTAGTATACAACCTGTATTTCCTCAATCTTTGAAGTACGGTCCTCAAGTGCTGAACGTGATCTGCCTCGCTCTTGGAATAAACCAAGATATCATCTACGAACACAATCACAAAGATGTCCAAATAGGGCTTGAATACTCTGCTCATCAACTCCATAAAAGCAGCTGGAATATTAGTCTACTCAAATGACATAACCACAAGCTCATAATGCCCATAATGAGTCATGAGCTTTCTTCGGGATATTCGACTCCCAAACTCTCAGCTGATGATATCCAAACCTCAAATCAATCTTGGAAAAATACCGAGGCACCCTGCAACAGGTCAAAAATATCAGTGCAAAGCAAAAGATATTTGTTTTTGATGGTCACTTTGTTAAGCTGACGATAATCAATACACATACTCATAGTGCCATCTTTTTTCTTCATAAATAACACAGGAGCACCCTAGGGAGATACGCTCGGACAAATAAATCCTTTCTTTAACAAGTCTTCTAATTGTTCTTTCAACTTCTCTAATTCAGTCGGAGCCATCCGATAAGGGGCAATAGTATGGGCTTAATACCTGGCTCCAAATCAATAGCAAAATCAATATCACGATATGGAGGAACACCTGATAAATCAGTAGGGAAGACATCCACAAATTCTCTAGCAACCTTGGTGTTCCTCCTGAGAAACACTTTGAACATGAGCTAAGTAAGCTAAGCACCCCTTCTCCATCATCTGACAAACATGCATATAAGAGATAACACCCTTAGGATAGGAACTAACTGCTCCAGTCCATACCAACTGAGGCACGTTGGGGCAAGATAAGGTCACAATCTTCACATGACATTCAAGAATAGCATGATAAGGCGACAACCAGTCCATGTCCAATATCACATCAAAGTATACCATATCTAACAAAATCAGATCAGCAACAGTATCTCTCCCATAAAAGTCATAAAACAACCCTGATACACTTGATTCACCACTAAAGATTCACCTACTAGGGTGGATACACATACAGGATCAACAAGTGACTCACACATAATATCAATATCAGAAGCAAAATAGGCCAAAATATAGGAATAAATAGAGCCTGGATCAAATAAAACTAAATCTGAACGATGGCATACTGGAACTATACCTATGATGGCTCCATCAGAAGCCTCTGTCTCGGCTCTATCTGGGACCGCATAGCAAACTCTATAACCACCACTAGCCTATAGACCTCTACGGACTCTACCTCTCCCTATACCACGGCCTCCTCTAGCATCACCCCTGATGTCCTGAGATGTGTCTCTGGCTACGATCGAGATCTTGATGTGTGAGTACGAAACACCTGATATGGACAACGGTTGGAGAAGTGCCCAACCTCATCATAAATATAACAACCCTTGGGGTCTCTCCACTGAGATGACTGTGCCAAAGAACCACCACGTCTAGCTTAACCAAGGGAGCCATCAAGACATGCTTGAGTAGTGCTAGACATGTCACCACTGTCAGATGCTGGAAAAGAAACCTGAACTACCTTACCCTGATGGCCCTATCTTTGAAATCCTCTATCATGAAGCTAGGGTACACTAAACTGACCATGCTGACGGGATCTCTTGCCACCACCCTGTCTATCATGCCTGAAGTGCTCTATGATACAAGCGTTATCCATAACACTCTGAAAAGTGTCTCTAGCCAACACCCAAAAAGTTGTTGCCTCTTGAAGATACCTTGTCAAACCCTTGGCAAACCATGGAATCCTCTCAAACTTAGTAGGAATACTAGACAAGACATATCTGGACAATGTATGAAATCTATCCTCGTAATTAGAAATGGACATAGAACATTGATGTAGCCTATCAAACTCATCTCGGCGACTGTCTCAGAGGCTGTATGGCACGAACCTCTTTAAAAGTATCTCAATGAACTACCTTGAGGTCATAGATGGAGATCTAATAGGTCTACGAGCTACAACTGTCCTCTACAACTCCTTAGAAAGGCAGGTGAGCTGGTATGAAGTGTAGGAAACTCCAGGCAACTCAAGAATAGCGAGGTTACACAACCGATCCTAGCACTTTGACAGAAAATCATAGGCTCTATAGCCAGGGGTTCCATCAAATCATGGAGGAGCCAATCGCACAAACCTCTCAAAGCTCTTTTGCTCCACTGTAGACATGGCTGGGCTGGTAGAAGATGGTGGCACCATAAATAAGAGTAGTCCAATAGACGGAGCAACATCCAAACTCAGTACCCGGACTTGGCTTAGATGTATGAGGTGGAACTATAACAGTCATAGGAGAATCTATCGGAATTGTCAAAGGACCACTGTGAATCATAGCTGGCTCGGATAGGGCTATAGAAGGGCTAACTGGTGTTGTAGTAACTGATACATCAATAGTAGCTAGGGCAGGAGGTTCTCCGTCCAATCTAGCCAATATCCTTAAGAGTAACTCCTGAACCGAGGGTGTAGTCTCTAGGGCTGATGATAGTGGAATAGGATCTGTAGGCCCCTCTGGCTCATAAGTAGGCACTGGAGAAACCGATCTAGAATGTCCCCTGGGTGGAGCTGCCCATCTAGCAAGTCCTCATCCCCTAGCCCTATCTTGAACCTTACCTCAGCCTCAAGTGGGAGCCGCAACCACTGCCTCAGGCTCTCCAACTGATTGATGGGATCTAGTAATTGGCATTTGCACAGAAGGAGTAGATTAGACACTTTAAAAATGGGTAAAACAAGGAAATGATGAAGAGAAGAAAGATGTGAAAACTTTTCCTATTAAGTATCGCGTAGCCTCCTGAAGATAGGTGCAAATATCATACATCGATCCACGAGACTCTACTAGATGCCCTATCCTTAACTCACAAGCACAATGAATCTAGAGCTCTGATACCAAACTTGTCATGACCCATAATGAATCGCAACTAAAAGAAGAGGAAACAAAGTAGAAACCATCTCAATATAACAAAACAATTCCAAAATCTAGAGTCATTAGTACAAGATAGTCTAAAGTAAGTACAATAGAACCTAACTAATTGTCTCAAGAGGAATACAAAATTGTCTCATAATATCGTATCCAAGTCTAAGATAGAAAACATATAAAGAAAAGCTCAAGATCCACAGTGACTCGGAGTCTAAGCCTCACCGATGTGATCTGGATAGATGAATAGTAACTTAGCTAGAGTGATAACTACCATGTACAGGTCCCTTTGCTCGATATGTAGAGAGAAAACAAAGTAGGGTTGAGCACACCAAAATATACCCTGTAGGTTCAACTGACTGGGCAAGAGGAATCAAAACAAGCATGTAATAATGAAGAACCCTTCCCTGCATCCAAAAAGGTTAGCACCCTAAAATATGCATAATAATAATGAGCTAAGATATCCTCAAGAACCCATAATGCAATATAACTATAATATGAATATGATGCACAACTCATCAATCCAAATACCAAATGTGTCATAGCTTTGCCACCTGCCCGTGGTCAACAGATATCAAAATTCCATAACCTTTCCACCGTGGTTAAAGGATATCAGAATGCCACAACCTTACCACCTGTCTGTGGTCAAGGGATGTCATGATGCTAATTCCTTGCCACCTGCCTGTGGTCAAGGTATATAAAGTATGAGTCTCACACTTGCCTCTTGCCTGGGTCAAGGGAGTGGTACCAATGTGAAACATAATGCCCTTACCTCTTACCCAAGTCAAGGGATGATATAAGCAAAACCAAATAGATGTAATCAACGGTGCAATCCAAATATGCATGTAGACATGTAGAATAACATTAAAATAAGAAATACTAATGCACGAAACTTATAATAATCATATGTACTGATGGAATAATATCAAGTGTCATAGCTAATGCCCAAACCATCATCACGTTTTAGATCATCACAATTATATTAATAGTCAAGAACATCAATAGTGTCAGACCTTACTAATCCCAAATAATTATAAAACCATGTTCTACACAAAAAATAGAGTTCATGGGTGAAAATTCTATTAAAATCAAGCTTAAATTGAATAAGAAATTTACATTTAAAGTTTAAAATTTATGGTCTGAAACTCCCCAATTTTGGACATTGAAAATCATGAAATAAAATGCAAAATCAAGATAAACCTTATGGAAAATACTTACCCAACAAAAATCTTTGAAAACTTTTCTTCAAAATCGCCTAAAAAATCTTAGAAGTTCGAAAATGGATTAAAAATGATTTTTCCCAATTTTAATATTGTCTAGTTACAAAATGTTCTTCGCGAATATGGAGTAGATTGCCAAAATGATCTTCACGATTGTGGAGACCAACTCGCAAATGTGGAGAATTAATGGGAGGGGGCCACTCACACACACATTCACTCGACAAACTCGGACCAGCCCTCCATGAATACGGAGAAGGAATTACACCTGTACCAGATATTAGCAAAACCAACAATACTAAGTCCAATTCCCTACTGGAATGGACCCTCATAAATTATCTGGAATCAGAATTTTATTAATCAAATATGTATCCATATCAGAAGCAACGATTTGGACTTAACGGAATCATCAAAAATCAGTTTCAATGCCTCCTCGCCCCATTAGCTATGCAACTCGATAAAACTAGTTTAAAACTCAAAATAACAAAACTACCCTCGGCAACTCCAAAAATTACAGTGAGACTATTTCTAGCATTAGTTTCACCATTCGAAACTACTAAATTGTCAAAATTTTGATCCGAGTTTCTGAACTTTGAATGTTGACCAAAGTCAAACTTTGGTTCCGAAAATAACTAAAATCATGACTTTGGGCCTAAAAATCACATTTTAACTCCTAATTCATCTCTGCAATTTCTCATAGCTGAGTTTTGACATTCTGGAGCTAATAGAATCAACAAATCTTTGATTTGACACTCAAAATACAGAATGGTACAAAAACTCACTTTTTCAACAACATAAATTTCTAAAAAAATGCCAAAACTCATATTTTTAAATTTTAAAACTCAAGATTCAAATTCCTGCCATACAAATAGTTGGAATTAGGCCTAAAACAACTTATGAAAGGGTAAAATAGAAATTTTCACAAGTAAGGCCAAAAATGACCAACCAAGTCATTACACCTTAGCAATCAATTCCCTAGCCTTAAGCAAGAAATTAACCTACTCTTAATAACCAAATAATGACCTTCCCACTAGATGATGTGTTCATCAGGAAATTGGAACCTATCCTAACAGGTCTATAATCGATAGAGGCACGACATATATAAAACCAATTCATCCCAAGAATAATATTAAAATGTACTATGTCAAGTTCAACAAAAATCACAAGGCAAGACTTTATGCTATATGGACACTAGGCAACTCCTATAGACTCTTCTAGCAACAATAAATTCACCAATGTGAGTACACACAACAAAGGGTTCACACAATATTTCAAGACATATACCAAACCTACTAGCAATAATCAGGGATAAAAGATAAAATGGCACCCGAATCCAATAAAGCATACACATCATAAACCTTTAAAATATTTATGATAATATCAGATGTCTCATCCACCCCTTGCCTCCCTTAAAGAGCGTAAAATCAATTATAATTCTTGTTGACCTCCTTGTGCCCCTTGACCTCCATGAGAACCATGTCCTTGAGGATGACTATCTCTACCCTTGTTTGGAGCATTTGGGAAATCAACAATCATGTGGCCCATCTTGCCACACCCATAGCAAGCACCTAACTCTCTCAAGAATGTACCACCATGATTTTTCCCATACTTTGGACAACTATGAGAGATTGGTCCACCATTTCCACCTTGAGCATTAGGGTTAGGCACCTAATCATTGAAGAACCTTTTATTTGGAGCATTTGAAGACCCTTGGCTTTAAAATTTATGGCCTTGTTGGAAATGGCCACTCCCTCCACCCTTAGCACCTTTGGATCCACCCTTATAACAAGCCCTCTTAGACTTCCCTACCTTTCTCTTTCTAAGCTTCTTTCCCTGAAGTTTCTTGGCATATGTCATGAGCTGATATATCCGTATCCCCTATGAGCATGATAGTACAGAACACTTTATTGACCAAATCAGAACTGCCGACACAAATTTGTTCATTCTTGTCCGGGGATCAACAATTAAGTGAGGAACATACTTATAGAGTTTGTTGAATTTGAGGGAATACTCATACTCATGGAAACTTGTTTAAGGTTCAAAAATTCCATCATCTTTTCCTCCCTTAGTTCAGTAGGGAAGAAGTGGTCAAGGAAGACGGCTTTGAATTCCTCCTTGGAATAGGCTCATTATCCACCCTTTCCATGTTTAATTGGGTGAACCATATTTTTGCAAGACCTTTGAGTTGAAAGGCAGTAGTTTTTCTTTCTCCTTTGAGTTTACCCCTATGATGGCAAGAGATTATATACCTCATCAATGAATTCTTAAGGATCTTCATCGCGATCTAAAATAAATCACAACTAAAGAAAGATAAATAAAGTGGAACCAAACTCATATGACATAAGAAATCTCCCAAAATCTGGAGTCATGAGTACAAGAGCATCTAAAATAGTACTGAAGGATAAATACAATATCTCAAAAGAGAATACAATGTTGTCTCATAAAATCTGACACAAGTATGAAAAGAAAGTAAAGAAAGTTTCAAAGATCCATGACAACTCGAAGTCTGAGTATCACTGGTAAGATCAGGATGGCTGTAGAAAAAGCCTAAAAGAGTGAATCAACTACCCTATGTGGGTCCCTGTGATTGATCTATAGGGTTGAGATAGAGTAGGGGTGAGTACAAGAAAATGTAACCAGTAGGTTTAACCGACTATGTAAGAGGAATCGAAACAGGTATATAATAATAAAGAACCCAATCCTTATATCCAAAAAGGTTAGCACAATATAAAATATATGCAATAATAATGAGCTAAGAGATCCTCAAGAATCTATGATGCCATATAACCACAATGTGAAATGTAATGCACAACTCATCAATCCATATGCTAATGATTTCATACCCTTGGCACCTGCCCATGATCAAGTAATATCAAAATGCCATGTCATGACCCAGACCTAGGGTCTAAGAGTGATATAGCAAATGAGAACCCGAGAGTCCCCAGATAAGCCTCATAGTAACCACATTCACATTATCGGTTCGAAAGCATATAATAAAGTAATAAACACATAGTTCTAAGGGATGGAAATGTATGACTCACGCTATGGGGATGTCATAGGGATAAAGATTTGCATGGATTCACATAACACAAAACACATAATAACTAAGGGATAGGCAAGTATGACTCACGCTATGGGGGTAGAATGGGACTTAGGACTTTCTATATCTCATCATAAATACATATTATCATACTTACAATACTCGATGGATAGCCATAATCATGATCTCTATAAAACGTTGCATGGCATATCGTGAATCTGCACAAGAGTCTGCATGTTGTCCAACAATGCCTCTAAGTCATAGAATAGGATAGGGGCCAAGACATGTTCTCGGATCACCCTCAAAGTAAATGAAACATAAGAGGAAGCAACAATAGGTAGATGGATGATGGCTTGTCTTTGGATGATATGACTCACCACAACAACCTTCACAATCCGAACTAGCCATCAAAAGGTGGATGAATGAAGTCTTCGGTCCGCACATGGTTAGATCATGTAGGTAAAAAGTATGTGTTAGTATGTTTGACTGTACTAAGTTTGCGGGCATGTAATGCATATGAACTCATTAATCCTGCATTCAATGTTAGATGACAAGGGCACATACATAGAAAGAAGTATATAAGCAAGATGAATAATATATCAATATGCCATAAAATACATGATGCATGAATGTCAAAATACTTTGTACATAACGAGGATGGGACCTTAACCGACATAAGAGCAAATGATTTAAAACATGAAACTTTGCCATCTTTCTCATAAAGAGGTACCCTACTTGCCAAAGGTAGATCCATTAACATTTATCATCCCTTAAAGGGGCATAAAGATGAACCTATGTTATGCACATAGTTATAAGAAAAGAGTAAGGACCCTTGGTGATGGCCCTTCCTGCCTCCAACCTAATTCGGTGCTAAGTCATCATCCCATGAGAATGCATATAAATATACGTGCTTATAAAAGAGACTTACGTCCGTCAAATCATTTACGTGCATACTTAGGCTTAAAGGCCAAATCATATTTCATAATCATTCATACTTAGGCTTAAAAGCCAAACATACTATAATCATGCATACGTGGGCTAAAAAGCCAAATCATACTTTATGTCATACTTTCATGCATAGGAATAACTCCTTCATCATAGTGATGTAAAAACTCATAATTGATCAATGAGCCATATCATAGACATTATGTAATCACATTCTTGTCATACCCATACTTTACTTGAAAATATAATCATCATCATGATTGCAACTTATCCCGTATCATAAACTTCATGAAAATAATGCTCACGTATGCATATGTCATGAATGATGAGAGAATAATATGAGTAATAGAGATTCAAACTTAAATCAATAATGCAATATGAAATTCAAGTAAATCCATAAGTAAATTTCACATTTAAATCACAATTTAGATTACTTATGCTTAATTCAAGCACTAAGGAGATGTGACATTCAAATCTTCATAACCTCAATGCAATTGATCCTGTTAGGGTTTATATCACTTTAAAAGCAATAATTAAACATAGTCCATATCTCAATTGAATCAAATAAATAATAATCTAAAAGACCCATGTTTAAAGTAAGCTCAATTTCATAAAATCAAGTGTAAAAGAATTTGGGGTCTTCATGGTTGAAAGGGACCATGAATCAATCCCACATACCTTAACTAATTAAATCAAGAAGAAATTGATTGAAGAAGATGACCCTTCCTTAAGCTCCAAGCCAATCTTTTAATGGTTCATGTGAGAGGAGTTCTTTTGATGAAAGTTTGAATATTCTAAGTGTATGAATTGAATTTGAATGAGAATAGAAGAGTATAGGTCTTTTGAGAGGTTTAGGATAGGTTAGAAAGTGATAAACAACCCTTAGGAATAACTAAAATTACAAGAAATCCATTAATGAAACGAGTGTCAAAAAGTTACCAGGGCTTCCATAAGGGAGTCTCACGGATCATATGATGTCACATGAATCGTATGGCTGTCCGTGTGACTTCACTTAGGAAAAATCTTCACTGGTCCAATTCTGAGACAGTGATTCCATACTCAGAAAATTTTGGTAGCGATGCCCATACGGGACACCATACGACATGTGTAGTGCCACACGACCCATGTGGGGTTTCATATGTGAGTTGCCTTAGCCAAAAATTTGGTGTTCAAGGCACAAGCTGCTCACACTAGCTACCACACGGCCAGTGATGAGCCGTACGAACTGTGTGGTGCTCAGTGAAGGGTACCTTAGTCTTGAACTCAACTAAGAGCCCAAGCATACTACACACAAGGTCAAGGGCCACCTCAAGACTTCTCAACACGACCAACAAGGTGTCACACAACCCTTGGAGGTGCCCTTGTGGTGTCACCTTGGTCAAAAACTTTGTAGAACCAAATTACCATGCACCATTAAGGCCTTACAAAGTCTGGGTCCTTATATCATCTCCCCCTTGAGAACATTTGTCCTCGAATGTGCTAGAACAAGGCTTGAAAGGCTCGACTTGAACATAAAACATTTCAACATGAAGACATAATGCATAATTCACCACTTGAAAATCATAAAGCCATTAAAACTCTTATCACAAACATCTTTTAAATCATTTCCGTGCACATGTATGCATGTCATGTCATTAAACACAAGAGTGAAAGAATTATGACCATTAGAATAGGAAGAACCTAATACCTTAGGCTTGAGTAGATTGGAAAAGATAAGGGTAACGTTGTATGTCCAACTACGCCTGGCATGTAGCACTCTCCACATATTGATTCTTCCAAAGTACTTTAACCGAAGTTATATCCTTATTGCAAATCCGCTTTACTTACCTATCCAAGATCTCAATCGGAACTTCATCATAAAATAAGGTTTCTTCAACCTCAACACCTTCCAAAGGTACAATTGAACTAGGATTACGAATCAATTTCCTTAACATAGACACATGGAAAATCGGGTGGATAGAACTCAAATCTGGAGGCAAATCCAACCTATAAACTACATTCCAATCTGCTCCACAATCCTATAAGGATCTACATACTAGAGACTTATCTTTTTACCAAAACGCATTACACCCTTCATGGGTAAAACATTCATATACACCCGATCACCAACAGGAAACTCAAGATCCCTCTTCTTAACATCCGAATAAGACTTTTAGTGACTTTGAGCCATCTATAACCTCTCCCTAGTAAACTTCACCATTTCGATGGTGTCCAACAACAAATCTGGGCCAATCAATGCCATCTTATCTAACTCAAACCATCCAATAAGGGACCTGCACCTCCTACCATGCAAGGCTTTTCAAATGGTGCCATACCAATGCTAGCATGAAAGTTGTTTGTTGTAAGCAAACTCGATAAGTGCTAGATGATTATCCCAGTTGCCCTTGAATTTTAACACACAAGTCCTCAACATATCCTCCAAAGTTTGAATTTTCCTATTGGCTTGCCCATCGATTTGAGCATGGAAAACGGTACTTAACTTCACCTTAGTAGCAAGTTCCTTTTGAAATGACTTTCAAAAGTGAGAAGTGAGTTGAGGGCCATGATCTGATATGATAGACCTATGTACACCATGCAACCTCACCAACTCTTGGATATAAAACCTTGCATAATCTTCGTCATTGAAGATAGTCTTGATCGGTAGGAAATGGGCAAATTTAGCCATCCGATCAACAATAACCCAAATTGAATCAAATTGCTTTCTAGTTTGGGGCAAATCAACCACAAAATCCATGTTCACATCTTCCTCTTCCAAGTGAAAATCTCAATATCTTGAGATAAACCACCAAGCCTTTGATATTTTACCTTCACTTGTTGACAATTAAGACACTCAGATTATAAACTTGGCTATGTCTTCTTCATAACATGCCTCTGATACACTTCCCTCAAATCTCAATACACTTTGGTAGATCATGGATATATGGAATAATGAGAGTTATGGGCTTCACTCATGATCACCTCTCTAAGACCATTGACATCCAGAACACACAATCAATATTGATACAGAAGTACACCATCTCTCCTTGAGAGAAAACCTCTATCTTCTTTTTGGAAACCAACTTCTTCAACTCAACCAAGGACGAGTCTAAATCTTGTTTAGCCTTGACATCAACAACCACAGAAGATTCAACCCTGTTATAAACATGAATACCACCATCATTAGAGTTAGTCAACCTAACACCCAACCTAGCCAAATGGTTAACATCTTTTATCAACTCTTTCTTCCCTTCATCAACATGAGCCACACTTTCCATAGATACTCTACTAAGAGCATTGGCTACAACATTTGTCTTGCCGGGATGATATTGAACACTCATGTCATAGTCCTTAAGAAGTTCCAACCACCTTCTTTAGCTCAAGTTAAGATCCCTTTGCGTGAACACACATTGCAAACTCTTGTGATCTATGAAGACATCAACATGAACCCCATAGAATAATGTTTCCAAATCTTTAAAGCAAACACCACAACCGCTAGCTCAAGATCATGAGTCGGGAATTCTGCTCGAGTTTCAATTGCATTGATGCATAAGATATCAACATACCATGTTGAATAAACACATAACCCAACCCAATTCGAGAAGCTCATAATGTAGTACAAACCCATCTAAGCCATCCAGTAGAGTCAAAACAGGAGCCGATGTAAGCCGGTCTTTCAAAGTCTAAGAACTCTTCTCACATTCATCCGACCATACAAACTTGGCTTTCTTTTGAGTCAACTTAGTTAATGGAGAGGTAATGGATGAGAAACTTTCAACAAACCTTCTATAATAAACAACCAACCCAAGAAAACTCCGAATATACGAAGGAGCCAATGGTCTAGGCAAATTCTTCATGACCTCAATCTTCTTTAAGTCAACCTTAATACCATCACCGGATACCACATGGCTAAGAAAAGCTACTTCACCAACCAAAACTCACATTTGCAAAACTTGGGATATAATTGCTTCTCCCTCAAAGTCTGCAGAACCAATCTCAAATGATCTATGTGCTCCCGCTCACTTTAGGATTAAATAACGATATCATTGATGAAGACAACCACAAAACTATCCAAAAATGGCTTGAACACTCGATCTATGAGATTCATAAACACCCAGTGCATTAGTCAAACTAAATGAGATCACCACAAATTCAAAGTACCTATATCTAGTACAAAAAGCCATTTTGGGAATGTCATTCTCCCTGACCTTCAATTGATAATAATCGGAACGGAGGTTAATCTTTGAGAAATGGGTGGCCCCTTGGAGTTGGTCAAACAAGTTGTCGATCCTTGGCAATAGATATTTATTCTTGATAGTTACCTTATTCAATTGCCTATAATTGATACACATCTGAAGGGACCCATCTTTCTTTCTTACAAATAATACCAGAGCACTCCATGGCAATATACTTGGTCTATGAAGTCTTTCTCCAACAAATCCTTCAATTGATATTTCAACTCTTTCAATTTAGCCACTTCCATACGATAAGGAGGAACAAAGATAGGTTGAGTATTCGGAAGGAGATCTATGCCAAAGTCTACTTACCTTCCGGGAGGAATGCCAGGCAAATCTTCAGGAAACACATCCAGAAACCTGTTAACCACCGAAATTGATTCAAGAGTGGATGGCTCAGACTCCACATCCCTAACCCTCATAATATGATAGATACACCCCTTAAGAGTCATCTTCTGGGCTTTGACATAAGATATAAATTGACTCTTGTTAGCAGAATCACTACCCTTCCACTCAAGAATTGGCTCATCCGAAAATTGGAATTTGACGTTTCGGGTCCTAAATTCTACCAAAGAATACGTTGCATGCAACCAATCCATCCCGAGAATAATATCAAAATCAAACATCTCAAGTTCCAGAAGATAACATGGAAGAACTTTATGCAAGACAGAGACAGGACAACCCCGATAGGCCCTTTGGGCAACAATAGATGCACCCATGGAAGTATAGATTGAGAAGGGCTCCCTCAAAATTTCAGTCGTCAAACCAAACTTAACAGCCAAAAGAGGAGTCACAAAATATAAATTTTCACAAGAATCAAGAACAACATAAGTATCAAAATTAAAGATCTTTAACATACCAGTCACAACATCAAGAGCTTCCTCTATTTCTTGTCGAGCATGCAAAGCATAGAACCTGTTATTTATGGGGGCACCACCTTGAGGAACTCTTGGTTGGACTTGGTCACCTTGAGACATCTGACCTTTCTTTGGTGCTTTTGGGAAATAACCAAGCTTGTGCCCATCTCACGACACCCAAAGAAAGCACCCGAACCTCGCAAGCACTCTGAGGACCATTTATAAACCTAGTGCTCCGATACCAAACATGTCATGACCCAGACCTAGGGTCTAGAAGTGACATGGTGAATATGAATCGGAGAGTCCCTAGACAAGCCTCATAGTATTCATATTCACATCATCAATTCAGAAGCATATAATGAAGCAATAAACACATAGTTCTGAAGGACGGAAAGGTATGTCTCACGCTATAAGGATGTCATAGGGATATGAATTTGCATGGATTCACATAACACATAACACATAATAACTAAGGGGTGGGTTAGTATAACTCACGCTATGGGGGTAGAATGGCACTTAGGACTTTTCACATCTCATCACAAATACACATCATTATTCTAACAACATTCGATCTATAAACATAATAATGATCTGTATAACAAGTATCATGACACATCATGATTCCGCACAACAGTCTACATGTTCTCAAATAGTGCCTTTAAGTCATAGAATAGGAAGGGGCCAAGACATGTTCTGGGATCACCCTCAAAGTAAATAAAACATAAGCGGAAGCAACATAATAGGTAGATGGATGACAACTTGTCCTTGGATGATAGGAGTCACCACAACAACTTTCATAGTCCAAACTAGCCATCAAAAGGTGGATGAATGAAGTTTCTTGTCCTACATGGTTAGATCTTACAGGCAAAAACTATACGTTAGTTCTTTTGAATATACTAAGTATGTGGGCGTGTAATGTATATAAACTCATTAAACCTGTATTCAATGTTAGATGACAAGGGCACATATATAGAAAGAAGTATATAAGTAAGAAAAATAATATATCAATATGCCATGAAATACATGATGCATGAATGTCAAAATACTTTGAACATAATGGAGATGGGACCTTAATCGACATAAGACCAAGTGAGCTATAACTTGGAACTCCGTCGTCTTTGCCACAATGGATAATGAGGTGACCTACTTGCCAATGGTAAATCCATTAGCATTCATCATCCCTTAAAGGGGCATAAACGTGAACCTATTTTACGTATATGAGAAAGGAGTAAGCACCCTTGGGGATATCCCTCCCAGCGTCCAACCTGATTTCGTGCTAAGTCATCACCCCACGAGAATACGTATACATATTCATACTTGTAAAAGAGGCATACGTCCTTCAAATTGTTTACATGTATACTTAAGCTTAAAGGCCAAATTATATTTCATAATCATGCATACTTAGGTTTAAAAGCCAAACATACTTCATAATCATGCATACTTGGGCTAAAAAGTTAAATCATACTTAATGTCGTACTTTCAAGTACTGGAATAACTCCTTCATCATAGTGGTGTAAAAACCAGTAATTTCTCAAAGAGCCATATCATAGACATTATGTAATCACATTCTTGTCATACCCATACTTTACTTGAAAACATAATCATCATCGTAATTGCAACTTAGCCCACATCATAAACTTTATGAAAACAATGCTCACGTACACATATGCCATGAATGACGAGAGAATAGCATAGAAAATAGAGATTCAAACTCAAATCAACAATACAATATGAAATTCAAGTAAATCCATAAGTAAATTTCACATTTAAATTACAATTTAGGTTATCCTTGCTTAAATCAAGCTTTAAAGGGGACATGACATTCAAATCTTCATAACCTCAATGCAATTGATCCAATTAGGATTTATATCACTTTAGAAACAACAATTAAACACAGTACATATCCCAATTGAATAAAATAAATAATAATCCAGAAGACCCATATTTAAAGTAAGCTCAATTTCATAAAATCAAATGTAAAAGAGTTTGGGATCTTCATAGTTGAAAGGGACTTAGCTAATTAAAAAGAATCAAGAAGAAATTGATTGAAGAAGATAACCCCTTTGAGAGGAGTTCTTTTGATGAGAGTTTGAATATTCTAAGTGTATGAATTGAATTTGAATGAGAATATAAGAGTATAGGTCTTTTGAGAGGTTTAGGATAGGTCAGGAAATGATAAATGACCCTTACGAATAGCCAAAATTATAAGAAAGCCATTAATAAAATGAGTGTCAAAAAGTTGTCAGGGTCCCGTGAGGGAGCCTCACGAATCGTGTATTGTCATACGGACTGTATGGCTGTATGTGTGACTTCACTTAGGGAAAATCTTCACTGGTCTAGTTTACAGACCGTGATTCCATACTTAAAAAATTTTTGGACCAACGCCCGTACGAGAAACCACATGACTCGTGTGGTGGTTCGTATGTAAGGTGACTTTTCAAAAATGTAGTCTTTAAGGCCAAGGCTCCTCTCGCAAGCCACCACACTGCTAGTAATGAGCCACATGACCCACGGTGCTCAGCGAGTGGTGCCTTAGTCTTGAACTCCACCATAAGCCCAAACACACTACACACAAGGCCAAGGTGCCACCTTAAGACTCCTCCACATGGCCAATGAGGTGTCACGCGACTCATGGAGGTGCTCTTGTGGTGTCGCCTTAGTAAAAGACTTCTTGAAACCAAATTTCCATGCACCATTAAGGCCTTACAAAGTCTGGGTCATTACATGCCACAACCTTGCCACCTGTTCGTGGTCAATAATATAATGCCAAGTCCTTGCCACCTAACCTTGGTCAAGGTATATGAAGTATGAATCTCACCCTTCCCTCCTGCCTGGGTCAAGGGTGTGGTACCAATATGAATCATAATGCCCTTGCCTCCTACCCGGGTCAAGGGATATTACAAGCCACACACAATAGATGTAAATCAACAATGCAAGCAAAATGTGAATGTAAACATGGAATAGCATTATAACAGGAATATCAATGTGTGAAACACATAATATTCGTGTGTACTCAAGGAGTAATATCAAGTATAACTGTTAATGCCCAAACCATCATCATATTTTAGATCATCATAATTATATCAATAATCAAGAGGATCTAGAATATCAGACCTTACTCATCCGAAGTATGCAAGAATATCAATATTACCCGACCTAACCCATCCCAAATATGCAAGTATGACAATGATACCGGGCCTAACTCGGCCCAAATATATAACTATTACAATGATAAGGACCTAGCTCATCCCAACAGTGCAAGCATATCAATAATACCAGACCTTACTCATCCCAATCGGTCTCATAAGTTTCATTTAGTCATATTCTATCTCAAGTCCTCATCATTTCATTATAATTCATCTCAGATCGTCAATATGGATAAGAATTATACCACAATTCGGCTCGATCGGAACCACTTTCCCATCATCATTTCAACACGTTAATGCAATTACATAGTTATCCATCTACATCTTATAATTATCACACGGACAAGATCAATAACTCAAATCCAGTCCCAAAAGGTTAGCCGAACCTACCTCGATGCCGAAAACACACTCGGACAAGCTTTCAATCTACTGAAGTCCTCAAATAGATCCCCCAATTCATTCAACCACTATCAACAATAGATACTACTTATCAAGAGAAGCATTTTAGTACCCATATTTGCATAATTTAGGCTTAGGGGCAAAATGGTTAAAATTACAGCTAAAATTTGGAAGTCCTAAATCTGGAAATTAATTTCGAAATCAAGTTCTACATGAAAAATAGAGTTCATGGATGAAAATTCCATTAACATCAAGCTCAAATTGAAGGAGAAATCAATAGTTAGAGTTTGGAAAATATAGTAAAAAAATCCTTAGTTTTAGGTGTTTAATTCATGAAACCAAAGATAAAATTCATCTAAAATGATTTGTTTAGTGTTAGAAATACTTACCCAACAAAAATTGGTGAAAACCATCCTTCAAATTCTCTCCAAGAAGCATGGAAGTTTGAAAATGAATTAAAAATAGTGTTTTATGAGTTTAAAACTGTCCTGGTATAAAAACTACTTTGCGATTGTGGAACCCATCCCGCAAACGTGGAGACCAATATGCCACAACTCTTTGAATACCGAGCTCAATAGGCTATACCCTCCGCGAGCGCAGAGGTTTCACCACAAAGGCGAAAAAGAAAATTCACCTGCACCAGATATCAGCAAACCAGCAATGTCAAGTCCATTTTCCCTACTCGGAATGGACCCCCGAAGCTCATCTGAACTCAGAGTTTCACAAAACAAATATGTTTCTATATCGGAAACAGTGATACAGACTCAGTGGAATCATCAGAAGTCAGTTCTATTGGTCCTCGCCACATTTACTCATGCAAGTCGATAAAAGTAGTTAAAAACTCAAAATACCAAAATTGCCTTTGGAAACTCCAAAAATTATTCCAAAACCATTTCTAGCATTAGTTTCACCACTTAGAACTAGTGGAACGATCAAAATTCTGATCCGAGCTTTCGAACTTTGAATGTTGACCAAAGTCAAACTTTGGTCCAAAAAATGATTAAGAAATCACAACTTTGGGCCTAAAAATCTCATTGTAACTTTAAATTCAATTATGTAACTTCTCATTTTGGGCCTAAAAATCTCATTGTAACTTTAAATTCAATTATGTAACTTCTCATAGTTCAGTTTCGACATTCCAGAGCTAATGAAATCGATGGATCCCCGATACGACCTCCAAAACTCAAAATGGTACAAGTACTCACTTTTTCAATAATTTAAGCCTCTAAGAATGCCAAAAAATTCATGTTTTTAAGTTTTTAAACTCAGGATTCGAATTCCAACAATTCAAATTGTTCAAAATAGGTCCAAAATAATTTTAAAAAGGGTAAAATAGTAATATTCACAGATAATGCAAAAAATGACCAACCAGGTCATTACAATCTTTCTCTATTTTAGAGCCATAAAACTTCAGAGGATTCATTCTAGTGAAGTTCCTCACTCTTGAGGCCAGAGTAAGAGAATGAGGAACTTGGGCCCCTTGGTTGACTTGGTTGGCTATGGATTAGGCCAAAAAGGTGACAACATGTCTATATTTGGCATGACTAACCCCTTCTTCTTAGGAGCTTGAGGGGCCGGAGGGGCCTGATCCTCTTCGAGAATAGGTTTCTTTGGTAACATTCTTCTTAGAGTCGTTGTCAAGAAGTGTAAGAGCGTCACTATACATAAGAAATTCTTAGGACTAATTGTAAAGCACGACATAAATCATGAAGAAGTGAGTTATTTCCTAAATGCCTCATAACCTCTTATTCATAGTCATGACGTGCTTCACAACCATGAAGAAAACTCTATTTGACATGTTTGTTGTATTTCGGAGGACCATTTATTAACTTAGTGCTCTGATACCAAGCTTGTCATGACCCAAGCATAGGGCCTACGTGAGACATGGAGAATAAGGAACCCCAAGGTACCCGAGACAAGACTTATAACATACTAAAGCACATATTTTATTAAGAAGCATGAATCAATGATCAAAAATTCATAATAAGGAGATTAGGGACTTTGGACACACTCTATGGGACAAAGGATAAGAGATTCTCATCATCTTAAGTGCAACATGTAATTCTAAGGGAAAGGGAACATGAGATGTACTATATGGTGTATAGGGACTTAAGATGTTCACCACCTTTCAATTGTCATAACACACTACATCATATATGGGATAGGGACTATGAGGAATCTCTATAGATACAAGCCTCACATGAGTCATACAGAACATGTCATCCCACAATAACTCTAGTCATGAGTTGAACGAGGGCCAAGACATGTCCTAGGCTCACCCTCAAAAGTAAATAACAAAGTAGCAATTTCTTAACATAAGCAAGATAGAGAATGGACCCTTGGAATGGATGACTTGCCACAAGAAAAGTCTTTAAGAAATCGTACTAGCCACGAGGAGGCGGATGAATTATAGCTCTGATGCCTACATATTTAGATCATGTAGGCAAAAAGTATGTATTAGTACTGAAATGTACTAAGTATGCGGGATGCAATACAACAAGGATTCATAATCATATACAAAGGAAATAAGCTTAATATGATGTGAATGATCAATGTCTTAGTAATGCATGAAAGGTAAACATAATCTTATAACATAGCATATATATGTCGGAAGAGACCTTAACCGACAGTTAAGACCATGCGAGCTACTAGTGGAATCCTGATATTGCCTCCACACCAAAAAAAAGTAGTCTACTTGCCAAGATTTACTAGCTTCACCTTACATGAACTCACCTATTTGAACGAGTGCTATATAAATGCCTGATCATGCCCAAATTACACCTCCCAATTAAGATATAAGAAGTTGTTGTTTCAAATCTAGAACCTAATAGCAGTTAGGGTCGATCCCACGAAGGAATATATTCTAGACTTGGAATAATTAAAGAAATTTCAAAGAAGTAACCAACATATTTCAAAAAGAGGGATTTATGTAGTAAAAACCAATAACAAAAACATATACTAAGAATAATTAGGATGTAGGTATTACGTATTCAATGAGTGAAGTTAACTAGGATATTATATTCCCCATGATTTCCTAATGCAGTGTAACCTCATAATTGTAACATTTTCTAGTATGTAACATATATAACTGGTAAATTATGCTCACCTAAGTCCTTAGTCTAGCAAATAGAAAAATTTCACCACGTAACTTGGTCCGTATATGGGTTTCGCATTACTAAGCCTTACCTTAGTCCTAGTACAACCTTCCATTGGTCCATTTAGGTTGATTAGATTAGAACATTCACATTGAATCCTATTATTTATCCCTTATCCCATTCATTATCCCCTTGGTCCGACAAGTAAGAATAAGGCGAGTTCTAACATTGTCCACCATCAAAATGCAATCAAAATGAAGAGGTAAGTAATACATGTATGCAAACTTTTCAAGAGTTACAAGTTATTCAATTGTAACTTTATTAATTCTTCATGGTTTCATCAACCCTAGTTTTGGATTTAGCTACTAAAGTTCGTTGTAGATGAAGAAATCATGTTTGATGTTTGCATAATTAAATACTTACACCGAAGAATTGAAAATAAAAAAATCTCTTCATAAATAGCAACCTCAAGACTTGAAAAATAAGATAGTGTGTTTTTCAAGAACAAACTCAAACTAGAAGCAATAATGTCTTCTCTGGTAGTCTATACATCCAAAAATAAATAAAAACCCTCTTTATAGACATAAAAATCTAAATCCTAAATGGATAAGGAAAACTTGATTCAAGCCCGACCATAAGCCAATGTACAACCCCTGAACTGATCCGGGGCTCATGGTCAGGGTGTCATAGACTACCTTCTTTGATATTGGGGACCATTTATGAGATCTCATCCGTGGTTATGGACTATGGGTCGTGGTCTCCTCTGTCCTGCTAACTTTTTGGAACTCTAAACTTTTATTCTACGAACAAGTATATGGGTTATGGAATGAGCCACAACGTATGCTGTTAATCGTTACTTCAATCTTCAGAAAATCATCTAAACTCTGGATCACGACCTTGAACCTCCACCTATGGGTCGTGTCTTAAACCACGACCCGTAGGTGGTCTCTAACTAAGCAAAAGCTGGAAAACTTTGGCAATCTTCACTAAAACATCCTAAATCCCGTAATCCTATAAAAACAACACAAACACACATCAAATGTACTAAAATCGATAGAGGACACACAAAATTCTAAGTTTGAAGCATTTAAAGTATCGTAATTTGGCAGCACATCATCACCCTCAACTTAAAAATATTGCTCGTCCTCAAGTGACAGACTCAATCTATCATAAGTAGTAAAGTACGCATACAGACATCAACCACATGGCATATTTCGTATCTACGATAAGTAGTACAGTACGCATGCACAGATCAAGCACATGGCATATTTCGTATATCAATCAATGATACTTTCACAAACCTTTAGTTCATACATGTCACAACCCAAGCGTAGGGGCTAGACGTGATACAATGCATGGGAACCCAAAGGGAACCCCAAGCAAGCCTCTTAACATATCATTACACATCCTTGGTCACAAAAGCAATTTAATAACAATAAAAGAGTAGAAATAAGGGGGCATGGGGCTAAGGGACATCTTTTATAGCATAAAACACCATAGAGTAAAGGGAGTCAAGGCTCATAGCATCAATCTATATCTTGTCCAACAACACCTCCAAACATAGAACTTAGCGGGGGCCAAGACAAGCAACCAGGCTCACCCTCATAGTCAAGCATACAATAAAAGGAAAGTGAATCTTTATACATTGCAAAAGTTAAAGTCAATGTCCCCGAAGTTGAGGAGTCATCACTTGCTTTGTAGAGAAATCGCACTAGCCACGTGGAGGAAGAGGATGATCTAGTGGGGCTTCGGTTCCTATATGGTAAAATCATGTAGGCATAGAGTATGCATTAGTACATTTGAATATATTAAGTATGTTGGATGCAATGCAACAATAGATAAGCAATATAGTTAAAAATGCATAATTAGCCAATAGATGAGCATAGGACAATATGGCATGTATGAATGATACTTGAAGTAAATATGCTTGTATATAAAGCATATTACATGTGTAGGATAAGACCATCAAGAGTAACCAAGGCCTACTACCTTCTTAGCGAGGCGACTGGGGTACAATCCCCCTAACAAGGTTTTACGGGCCTACTACCTCTCGAGTGAGGCAATTGAGGTACAAACCCCCAACAAGGTTGCACGAGCCTACTACCTCCTGAGCGAGGCAATTGAGGTACAAAACCTCCAACAATGTTTCACGGTCCTACTACCACCTGAGCGAGGCAATTGAGGTATATATCCCCCAACAAGGTTGTTCGGGATTATTACCTCTCGAGCGAGGTTGAGGTACATACCCCTCGACAAGGTAATTCGGGCCTACTACCCCCCGAACGAGGCAATTGATAAAATTCCAACACTGTAGATACTTTTCATGAAATTAACACATTTATACCATCTTTTTCATCATCATCATGTCATACAAGTTGTAGTTCATGCAATAGAACATCAATGGCTCAAGAACACGAAACTAGTGTAAAACCATGCAATTAAAAAGTGAAATCATGCAAGAAATCTTGAAGTAATCCATCCCACCAATACTTTGTATCATCATCATACAATACACATCAACACCCTTCATCAAATCTTAAGATATGTCAAAGGTTCATAGTTCAAAACATGCTAAAACAGTTATACTTTTACAAAACCCCAACATAGTTCATAGTGTTATTACCCAAGCCTATGGCCTAGACGTGACACGACGCATGGGAAACCCGAAGGGATCCCAAGCAAGCCTCTTAACATATCATTACTCACCCTTGGTCGCGAAAGCAATAAAATACAACAAAAGATAGTAAATAGGGATAACTGTGGGTAAGGGACAACTTTCATATCATAAACATCAGGAGTCAAAAGAGAGTCAAAGCTCATAGCATAATATAAAACATGTCCAATATCACCTCAAAAACTTAGATACTTAGCAGGGGCCAAGATAAGCAATCGAGCTCACCCTCATAGTCAATACATACATAAGAGAAGATAGTTTTAGTACATAGCACGAGATCATAAACTTAGTCCCCGTAATGGAGGACTTACTAACTAGCCTGAGGGACAATCATACTAGCCATGTGGAGGAGGAGGGTGATCAAGCAGGGCTCCGATTCCTAGATGGTAATATCATATAGGCATAGAGTATGAGTTAGTACGTTTGAATGTACTAAGTATGCAGGATGCAATGCCATGAGAGATAAACATCATAATCAAAATGCACAATACTAAGCAATAGATAACATATTAGCAATATGACATGTATGATCAATGCTTAAGTAAAAAATGCTTACATGGAATATAATAAATGTGTAAGAAGAGCCCATCATTATAAAACCTATAGGTTACAAAGGTACAAACTCCTTTGGTTGGTTGGTGGATCGTCGCACCCTACCATCCATGGTGATTGAGGAACTAACCCCTCAACTCGATTAGCAAGGTTCGAGCACCTTGATTGGTTGGTGGATGGTCGTACCCTACCACCCCGGTGATTGAGGTACTAACCCCTCAACCCAGTTATCAGGGCACAACCCCTTGATTAGTGACAAGGTACAAATCCCTAGACATGGTTACTCGGGCTCTTAAACCCCCGAGTAAGGCATGATAACTTTCCAACACTATATAGGAGAATATCATATACATACGTTCCTTTCATCATCATAAAGTCATTCAACTCATAAGATATGCATTGGACCTTCAATTCGTCAAAATACATTAACCGAACATTTTATCAAACACTTGGCGGCTATGTAGTTCTAGTGTAAAACCATGCAATTCAAGAGTAGAATCATGCTAGAAAATTCAGTGTAAAACCATCAATAGTTACTTGGTATAACCCTCAAGCAACATATATCAAAACCCTTCATCATCTCAAAACAAATCGTAGATTCATAGCTCAAAACATGCTAAAATAATCACAATTTCATGAAACCCAATATAGTGTGCAGTAAAATTCATAATAAGTAGGACACATGAGTAAATCAACTTTAAATCATGCAAATTTTACGTAAACGAATGCTTGGGCATCAAGAGTGAAAGGAACCCATGAAAGAAACCCATATACCTTGACTTTGGAGAATCCTTGAAGAAGATTGGAGATGGAGAATTGAAGCTTGAATGAGATCATTAAGATCCAGATAAGTTTTAGGACTTGAAATTTAGAGGTGAAATATTGTCCAAGTGTACGAGAAAGTATTTGGGAATGTCTTAAATGATATAAAGGTGAAATATGGCTATGTATAGGATTTTCATGCATGGGAGGACTTAGGCCCAAGACTAAAAAGTGTTGGACCAAAAAAGGAAAGCAGTCAACAATATACACCTCTGTGGGCCCTGGCCGCATCGCGCTGGGGGTGTGCAGAGCTCACTGGAATTTGATTTTTGGGAAATGAAATTGCGATTTGTTTGATCTAAAATTGGAGTTAGACCCATTTCCCACTTAATTTGACCTCTTGATCACGAATATAAAGTCGAATTTTGGATATCACACACGGATTTTGATATATATGAAAATTACGATTCCAGGCACTTTCGAGACACATTTTCTGGCACTTTTCGGGGTCATTTCAATATCTTCCCCTTGGTAACATTCGTCCCCAAATGTTTAAGAAACATAGATGAGAAGAGTAATCATGAAGAAATCAGTCCAAACAATAATGCTATAATACACTTTAACACCATTTTAAAAATCTCAACATAAGTGTAAAAAACCACCATGAACTTTATCAATATAAACATGAATGCATGCAAATGACTTAGGGGCTGGAACATGAGACATGAAATCACATAGAACACTTAGAATTAGTACCTTAGGCTTGAGTAGGGTGGAAAAGATAAGAATATCATTTTTGCATGTCCACTTCGCTCCCATGTAGCACTCTCGACTTCTTGATTCCTCCAAAGGACCTTAACGGAAGCGACATCCTTGTTCCTCAACCTCTTCACTTGTCCATCCAAGATCTCTACTAGAACCTCTTTGTATGTCAAGTTGTCTTTAACTACCCCCATAATATCAAGAGGCACAATAGCATTATGGTCACCATACACTTTCTCAACATAGACACATGGAAGATAGGATGAACAAATTCCATTTCACTAGGAAATTCCAACTAATATGCCACTTTCCAATCCTCCTCATCACCCTATAAGGACCCACATATCTAGGGATTAACTTACCCTTCTTACCAAAACGAACCACACCCTTCATGGATGAAACCTTAAATAAACCCAATGACCAACTTTAAACTCAGGCTCCCTCCTCCTCACATCGGCAGAAGACTTTTGGCGACTTTGGGTTGTTCTCAACCTTTCTTTAATCATCCTTACCTTCTCTATAGCATCCATATCCAGATCCAGACCCAACAAATCTATTTCTCCAATTGCAAACCACCCAGCTAGTGATCTATAATGTCTACCATAGAGGGCCTCAAAAGGAGCCATACCAATGCTAGAATGATAGCTATTGTTACAAGCAAACTCAACCAATGGAAGATGATCGTCCCAACTACCCTTGAATTCCAAAATACAAGCCTTAAGCATATCCTTAAGAGTTTTGGATAGTTCTTTTTGCTTGACTATCGGTTTAAGGGTGAAAGGCCGTATTAAGTTTAACTCTTGTACCAAGACCCCTTTGGAAATACCTCAAAAAATTTGAAGTAAATTGAGCACCACGATCCGATATAATGGACAAAGGAACCCTATGAAACCTCACCAACTCATAAGTGTATAACTTAGCATAATCTTCAGCCCCATATGTAGCCTTAACTGGTAGAAAGTAACCCAAATGGAATCAAAACCCTTTCTAGTCTTGGCAAACCCAACCACAAGATCCATATTAATCTCTTCCCACTTCCAAGTAGGAGTCTCTATGTCTTGGGCTAGTCTACCTAACTTTTGATGCTCGACTTTGACTTATTAGTAACTATGACAACCAAATAGAAATTTGGCAATTTCCCTCTTCATGCCTCTCCACTGATACACCTACATCTCTCTCAAATCTCTATACATCTTAGTAGACCCAGGGTGAATAGAATAGGAAGAACCATGAGCCTCATCAAGAACCTTTTCTCTCAATCCATCAACACAAGGTACACATAACCTACTGTGGTACCTAAGGATACCATCTCTCCCTTGGGAGCAAACCTCCACCTTACCATCTTTTACCAATGCTTTCAATTCTAACAGAGCGGGGTCAAGATCTTACTTAGCTTTGACCTCCTCAACCAATGATGATTTAGAACCATCAATAACAACAACACCATTATCAACCTCTTCTAACCTAACTCCAAATCTAGCTAACTTGTGGACCTCCTTAGCCACCTCTACGCCCCCATCATGAACACGAGCTAAGCTACGCATAGACACCTTACTCAAAGCTTCTGCCACAACATTAGCCTTACCGAGATGATAATGCACACTCATATCATAGCCGTTAAGAAGTTCTAACCACCTCCTTTGCCTCAAGTTGAGTTCTTTTTGAGTGAACACATATTGGAGACTCTTATGATCGGTAAATACATCAACATGCACCCCATACAAATAATGACGCCACATCTTTAATGCAAATACCACAGCAGCTAGTTCAAGATCATGGGTAGGAAAATTCTTTTCATTCACTTTGAGTTGTCTAGAAGCATAGGCTATCACCTTACCATTTTGCATTAACACACAACCCAAACCAACTCTAGAAGCATCACAATAACAACAAATCCTCCTATCCCTTCTGGTAGTGACAACATAGGAGCAAACACAAGTTTATCTTACAATGTTTGGAAACTCTTTTCACACTCATTGGTCCACACAAATTTTACTTTCTTTTGAGTCAACTTGGTCATAGGAGAAAGAGAAGCCATTCACAAACCTTCAATAGTAACCCGCTAAGCCCAAGAAGCTCCTCATATTCGACGGGGTCAATGGTCAAGGCAAATTGCTAATTGCATCCGTCTTTTTAGGATCCACCTTAATACCATCCCTCGACACCACATGGCCTAGTAACACAACCTCTTTTAACAAAAAATCACATTTTTCATACTTGGCATACAATATTTCTTCCCTCAATCTTTGTAGAACTACTCTCAGGTGGCCCATATGCTCCTCATCACTATGTGAATAGATCAAAATATCATCAATGAAGACCACAACAAATGAATCAAGGTAGGGTTTGAAGACCCTAATCATAAGATCCATGAAGATAGCTGGTGCATTGGTCAACCCAAAGGACATCATAACAAACTTATAATGTCCATACCTAGTCTGAAAGGCCATCTTAGGAATATCACACTCCATCACCTTCACTTGATGGTACCCGGACCGAAGATCAATCTTAGAGAAGCGGCTAGCCCCTTGCAATTAGTCAAACAAATCATCAATTCTTGGAAGAGGATATCTATTTTTGATGGCGACCCTGTTAAGTTGCCGGTAGCTAATACACATCCTAAGGGACCCTTCCTTCTTCTTCACAAACAAATCGGAGCACCCCAACGTGATTGGCTAGGCCTAATAAAATCCTTCTCCAACAAATCCCCTCAATTGTTCCTTCAACTCCTTTAACTCCGCTAGGGCCATACGGTAAGGGGGAATAGAAATATGTTGAGTATTGAAAAAGAGATCTATACCAAAATCTATGTCCCTTTCAGGAGGGACACTGGAAGGTCATCTGGAAAGACATTAAGAAACTTATTTACAATCGAAACCAACTCTATGGGAAGGACTTTGGACTCTACATCCCTAACCCTTACAAGATAATGAAGACATCCCTTAGAGATCAACTTACGAGCTTTAATGTAAGAGATGAACCTATTTATTACCACCACATCATCACTCTCCTGCTCAAGAATAGGTTCATTTGGGAATTGGAATTTGGCCCAATGGGTTTTACAATCAATAGTGGCATAGTATGCATGCAACTAATCCATCCCAAGAATGACATTAAAATCAACTATATCCAACTCAACAAGATGGCAAGGCAATATTTTATGCAAGATGCAAATGGGACAATTTCTATAGACCTTCCTAGCAACAATAGATGCACCAATAGGAGTAGACACCTCATATAACTCATACAACAATTCAGGCTCAACATGAAACTTTTTGAAAACAAAAGGGGAAACAAAAGAAAGAGTGGCACTCAGATCAATCAATGCATACACATCAAAATTAAAGACTTTTAACATACCGTTAACAATGTCAGATACCTCATCTACCCCTTGCTTCCCATATGAAGCGTAAAATCGATTATGCCTTGGTTTGCCACCTTGTCGACCATCTCTTCCCCAAGTAAGCACATTTGCACCTTGTCGACAAACCTCCTTACCCTTGTTGCGGTTATGAGGACAATCAATCTTTTTGTGACCAACTTCTCCACACCCATAACATGTATTTGTGTCTCTCAAACATGGGCCTCCATGGCCCCAAACACATTTTCCACACATACTATTAGGGACCACACACCAACACCTTGGGCCCTTGGGAAGTCTTTGGCAAAACCCCTATTAGAAGAATGAGAAAACCCTTGACCTTGATGTAACCGAGTATCCTTTCGACCTTGGAACATACCCTCAAAGCGGGCCCTTTTGGCCTCATTACCCCTCCTCTTCCTCAAATTTTCCTCCTCCATTTCCTCAGCATAGGTCATCAAACAAGACAAATCCATGTCACTAATCAGCATAGTGGACCGACATTCCTCACTCACCAAATCGGAAACACCCATTACGAAAAGCCACCTTGAACTCCTCCCAAAACACCACATTGTTGATTCCCTTCTCCTCCTTCCATTGATTAAACCATATTTGTGCCACCCTGTTGAGTTGGTAAGCTGCCAACTCTGCCTTCTCTTTTGATCTAACACCCATAATTGCCAAAACATTATAGACCTCATCAATGAACTCTTGAGGGTCCTCATTCACCTTTGACCTATAGAATTCTTAGGGATTCATCATCATGAAGTCTCTAACTCGAGATGCCAGTGTAGGAGCATGAGGGGTTTAGGCCCCTTGATTGGCTTGATTAGCCATAACTTGTGCAACCAAAGTGAGACCAACTCGGAGCTGACCATGAGCCGATTGTTCCTCGGGTGTGCGGGTTCTTCTTCATCCCAGAGCTCACCAAGAGATGGTTGTTCCTCGGGTGTGCGGGCTCTTCTTCCTCTTGTGTTAGGCATGATCTAGCATAGCAAGGAACAATCGTTAGGGGGGCCGAACCTTACCTTAACTTCTGTAGCACGGCATAGAGCAAGAAGAAGGGAAACCTTTCCTAAAATGTCCCATAGCCTCTTACTCATAATTGTGGTGCACAACAAAACCATAAATAAGAATCTAAACAATGCGGTGTGTTGGATAACAAGGACCATTAACAACCTAGTGCTTAGATAACAAGTTTATCACAATCGAAGACTAGTGCCTAGACGTGACATGACGCAAGGGGAACCCAAAGGGAGCCCAAGCAAGCCTCTTAACATACCATTACACATTATTGGTCGTGAAAGAAATAAAATACAATAAAAGATAGTAAATAGAGATAACCGGGGAAAAGGGACAACTTTCATATCACAAACATCAAGAGTCAAGAGAGAGTTAGAGGTTATAACATAATATAAAACATGTCCAATAACACCTCTAAGACTTAGATACTTAGCGAGGACCAAGACAAGCAACCGAGCTCACCCTCATAGTCAACATATATATAAGAGAAGATAGTTTTAGTACATCGCACGAGATCATAAACATAGTCCCCGAAATGGAGGACTCACTAACTAGCCTGTGGGACAATCGTACTAGCGACGTGGAGGAGGAGGATGATCAAGCCGGGATCCAGTTCCTGCATGGTAACATCATGTAGGCACAGAGTATGCGTTAGTACATTTGAATGTACTATATATGTAGGATGCAATGCAACGATAGATAGGCATCATAATCAAAATGCATAATAGTAAGCAATAGATAACATATTAGCAATGTGGCATGTACGATCAATGGTTAAGTAAAACATGCTTACATGGAATATAATACATGTGTAAGAAGATCCCATCATTATAAACTCCTTTGGTTGGTTGGTGGATCATCGCACCCTACCACCTATGGTGATTGAGGAACTAACCCCTCAACCCGGTTAGCAAGGTATGAACTCATTGATTGGTTAGTGTATAGTCGCACCCTACTACCCCTGGTGGTTGAGCTACTAACCCTTCAACCTGGTTATCAAGGCACAACCCCTTGATTAGTATCAAGGTACAAACCCCTCAACATGGTTACCCGGGCTCTTAACACCCCGAGTAGGGCATGGTCACTTTCCAACACTATATAGGAGAATATCATATACATACATTCGTATCATCATAAAGTCATTCAACTCATAAGACATGTATTGGACTTTTAAATTCCTCAAAATACAATAACCGAACATTTTATCAAACACTTGGCGGGTGTGTAGTACTGGTGTAAAACCATGCAATTCAAGAGTGGAATCATGCTAGAAAATTTAGCGTAAAACCATAAATAGTTACTTGGTAACACCATCAAGCTATATACATCAAAATCCTTCATCAAAGCTCACAATAGATCTTACATTCGTAGCTCAAAACAAGCTAAAACAATCACAATTTCATGAAACCCCAATATAGCGTGTAGTGAAATTCATAATAAGTAAGGCCCATGAGTAAATCAACTTTGAATCATACAAATTTTAGGTAAAAGAAAGCTTGGACATCATAGGTGAAAGGAACCTACGAAAGAAACCCACATACCTTGACTTTGGAGAATCCTTGAAGAAGATTGGAGATGGAGACTTAAAGCTTGAATGAGAACACTAAGATTTGGATGAGTTTTGGGACTTTAATATGAAGGTGAAATATTGTCGAAGTGTTTGAGAGAGTATTTAGGAATGTCTTGAATGATATGAAGGTAAAATATGGCTACGTATAGGTATTTTCACGCATGGGAGGACTTAGGCCCAAGACTAGAAATTCTTGGACCGAACAAGGAAAGAAGTCAACAAAATACACATCTGCGCTACCTGGCAACGTCGCGCCAGGAGCATGCATAGCTCACAGGAAATTGTTTTTTGGGAAAATAAAATTGTTCGTTTGCTCTAAAATCAGGGTTAGACAGATTTTCCTACTCAATTGGACCCCTTGATCACGAATATGAAGTTAGAGTTTTGATATCATACACAGATTTTGAGATATATGTAAATTACGATTTCGAGTACTTCTGAGTCACATTTTCGGGCACTTTTCAAGGTCGTTTCACTTTGTCAAATTCATAATAGAAAACCCATATGTAAAATAAACCTAGAAACATGTATTTTAGATAAAAAGGAAGCTTGGGCACCATGCGTGAATGGACCCAATGGTTGAAACTCACATACCTTAGCTTTGGAGAATTCTTGATGAAAATCAAAAATGGAGACTTGAAGCTTAAATGAAATCTTTAAGATCCGGATGAGTTTTGGGACTTGGAATTTGGGGTGAAATATTTGTCTAAGTGTTTGAGAGAGTATTGGGAAATGTTTAGTATAATATGGTGTTGAAATATGGCTAAGTGTAGGTGTTTTCATGCATGAGAGGACATAGGCCCAAGTTCCACAAGCCTTGGACCAAGATAGGAAACTGACAGCCAAAATACACTATAACGCGCCCTTGGCGCGTTGCGCCAGGGGAGCGAATGCTATCTGGAAGTTGCATTTTTGCAATTTTTAAATTTTATTGTGGTTACTCTTAAATCGGGGTTATACCCATTTCCTAGTCAATTTGACCCCTCGATCAAGAATCTGAAGTCGAATTTTTGATATCGCACACGGATTTTGAAATATATGAAAATTAGGATTCCGGATACTTCTGAGGCACATTTTTGGGCACTTTTTTTGGGGTCATTTCAATACACAAGATATTTATCAAGCATACTCATGCAGATCAATACATGACAGAGTAATTTTTACAGACAAGGCAATGTACACAAGCAATAATTTTGACAGACAAGGCAATGTACACAAGCAACAATCACTGAAATAGTCCAACACTTAACAATGTAAATTCAAGTTCCCTCACAAAAAAAGAAGTCCCGTTCCTCACACAAATTGGTGTATTTCTATTCAAATTCCAGGTCTAGAATGAATACACTCACACCCACAACTAATATTCAAGTGCCATAGGCTTGCCCCTATATTATCGATTGTGACATTCAATTAGTTAGACTAGGATCACTATAGAACTTTCTTGACTTGCAACGTAGGCTCGGGGGAGGGGGGCTTGGTATGCTATATATAGAACATAGTGACTAATTTCCCTCCTTGACACTATGCTATTTTGCACTATCCCTATCGCCAGTGATATTTTCATAACTCATTATTCGCTTTTCATGCTTTGAACATTTTTGGGTGTATTCATATATTTCTCACGCTCTTTGCCTATTATTTTCTCTATTCTTTTTCTTTTTAGCTCTCGTTTTGGCATATATTCTTTTTCTCACACCTATTTTATATTTTTCCTTTTTCATTATACTACTTTGATTCTTATCCCGAGTTGTTGTGATTACTTTGCATTAGCCACCCTTAACTTAGGCTTTTGACCTAAGTTGAGGTGTTTGATGTCCTACCCATGAACCATGGCCACTTTTGGTAGGCATCCTCAACATAGGCTTTTAGCCTGATCCAAGGTGCATAATATTCTAGGAGGGACCAGGGCCAAATTCAAGATTTACACAGATAAAGGGGTTGGTGAGTTAGGTATTTACAAAGAAAAGATACATGTAGGGCTCAAACATTTGGATCAAGGGATACATGATGTATTTGATTGGTCATTTAGGCTATGTGGACTATTATGAACAATATCCTCTGGTCCTTTCTTAACCAACTAACCTACAACTTCAATTAGACTAACAGTTATGGATAGAAACACAATATAAGAACTATGCAATTAAGCTAACACACTTGGGTACTGATTAACACTGTCAGTACAGACATCCAGATCTTGTTTTTTTTTAATCATAATTTAGCCCTATCCTATCAGAATACACAGTGTCATATACATATCTAGCATGGTTACTATCAAAACTATCTACAGGCACCTAATCCAAAAGCAATTTAAAAAATAGAGGGGTATCATTTTTTCTAACTAAATCAACAATGCCATACATATCAATACAATATGCTACTGATACTACACATACATCCTAAACACGCTAGTTTCAACAGAAAATAAATGTCCTTAGGGAAAAAATACAGGTAAGAAAACCCCGCGGACTGAAAATATGAGTAGATATAGCCCTTGGTTACTTAGACCTTGCCGAGGGATATAACTACCCACACCTTATCGAAAAAGCTTTGCATTGTCCTCAATGCACCAAAATAATTCTGAAAACACATATTGGGGTCAAACAGAAATTTACTCAAGCAAGTAAGCGCCAGTGTTAGTCTGGGACTCACCACCTAAAACCTCCTGGGTGGTTTCCTCAGTCTTAGCACCTGGTATAGAGCGTCTAGCGCTCTGTGCTATCTCACACTCACGTGCAAGCCACATATCCTCATCCAAAATTGAAGCCCATCTTGAGGGCTCAAGCTAGTTGCACGCAATCCTCTGATTGCATCGCAATGTTGCCTTTGGATCATCCTTGTCAGTACATTACCTCTTCCTAGAGGCGGGAATAGTGGGATCCTAAGCAAATAAGTCTAGCACCGGTGGACCAACGGTAGGCATGGTAATGGTCAATGATGTTGGTGCTGTTGCTCTTATCTCCTTACGGAGTTGCTGGATCTCCATCCAGATAGCAGACAAGCTTGGAGCCTAAGTCATGCTGAGGTGATTCTTCAAATATGTCTCATATGTATCTACCATGCCATGAAGAACTCTCATCTACTAATCAAGGGTTATCGTGTAGCACTCTTTCATACGCTCCTTTGACTCAGTAATGACCTTACAAACCCAAGGCCTAATCTGTTGGACCAATTGAGACAATAAGGACTCAGTATGAGCTTGGTGCTGCACTGAGGCCTGAGTAGACTCCATAGATAAGTAAACCGTACCTACGGGATGAGGATGTGTCGACTCTACCTCTAGTTCAGTGGAGGATGTAATAGTAGGGATGTCTCTATATTATCACCTATTGGTGAGGCTCTCTCAGACTCTATAATAGTAGTAAGGGCAGCCTTAGGATGTGGAGGCTCAACAAACATCTCTGGAAGTTTGACGGTAGGCTGTGGTGCTCGTCAAGGTGAAATAACATTTTCATTAACCTTTATCAAGCCAACATCCTAATTTCATTATTCATCAACTATCCAGTCAATGTTAGGGCTTATATCTATCCTTACATCAGTGTATAACCTGTGGACAAAGCAAGGAAAAGGAATAACGCTCGCTCGTGGTTCTCCTCAACAATACAATGAGTAAAATCAATACCATAACCAACAATGATGCTGGCTACTAGCATGGTGAAATCTGCTATAAGTGTATTATCTACCTACGTTGGACAGATGTGCGTGTGTACCACAACCCACAAAAGCTTGGCGGTGAAATTGAGCGAGGCCTTAATAATAGGCATAGGGTTAGATACCCAGTTACCGTCCATACCTCGCTCAGCTATGTAACCCACGATCCATCAAAGCAAAGTATCCTTTTGAGCTGGGTCTCTCATCATAACACAATCCTATACCTGCCCTAGATGATAGACAAACTTAACTATGGAATGGGATTAGTATTCAGGACCGAATATAAACCTTCGAATAGTGTCCTCTAAAAGATCAACAAAAACATCACAGACCAATTTGTGTATGTCGGACATGGTTGGGCGACAAGCTTGGCCTTCTTTGGAGTAGACTCAATAATGGTAGAAGTGTAAGATGAATAGAACTCTCTGACCAATGCTGGGGAATGCTTCCCCAATGGTGCTACCATACACTCAACTTGGTACCGAGTAAAAGTGTCATGGATAGCCGACACCATATCAAATTTTAATGTCAGTATCTGGGCCTACTTGTAGATAATCCTCGTGTGCTGGCATCTGTCATGCTGTGAAATACCACCATTGTATATGGGATAGAAATCCTTGATGCACCATCGTCTAGGCTAGTTGGAGACATGTACAGGAACTGTGATTGATTTGTCCAAACTCTCAGACTTTGATATGAACTTCTTCTCTGAGCCAGAACTATCATGATTAGGGGAGCAAGATCGAGACCCCTCTTAACTAAGAGTTAGAAAACTATATGGAATCACTCTGTATAGGGCCTGCATCCTTAGATTAGGGAGGTTCTGCTGTGATGATTGGGATCTGAGCCGGTACTATCTATTGGGACACTGACCCATGTTTGTCGTGGCTCGACGCCCTCTTTAGGATTGACATCAAGATCCTCTAAAGAGCCACTAGTCTTGAACTCTATTGTCTCATCACATACTCTCTCTCTCATAGCTCGAAGCTCTACACATCTAGCTACATGAGCTTTGGGACCCATGATATATTTACTATAGAAATAGGAATAGAAGATTCCAAGGAAGTGCAAAAACAAAAGTAGACACTTACAAAAATAAATCACAGAAGGATGTATGAAAGACCATCTATAGACCATAGAGTGAACTATGGTAGTAGAAAGTTGTCATCGAAATAGGGTAAGAGTAATTCAACACATTGGAAATGCAACTAAGAGACCTATTATGACCCATGGATGGAACCATGGGTCATACACTGGGGTCATGGTTGCATAACTAGAAAATACCTTTTGTACCAGGTGAAACGCCCCAAAAGTGCCCCAAAATGTACCTCAGAAATGCCCATAATCATAATTTTATGTATCTCAAAATCTGTGTGTGATATCAAAAATTTGACTTCAGATTCATGATCAAGGGGCGAAATTGAATGGAAAATGTGTATAACCCTAATTTTAGAGAACCCATAGAAAAAATTTAATTTTCCAAATTTGGGGATACTAGAGACGATCCGCGCCTTGGCCGCGACATGCCAAGGGCGCGGATCAGTGTTATTTGTTCCTCCAAAATCTTGTTTTTGGCCTAAGGCATTAGGGTCTTGGACCCGTGCCCTCCTATGCGTAGAAACACCTATATTAGTTAATTTTAAACTCTATATCACTCAAGAAACTCTCAGAACCCTCTCTAACATTTAGCCAAATATTTCATCCAGAATTCAAGTGTCCCAAGCTCAATTTTGGATCTCAAGAACTCTCTTCAAGGTTCAAGCTTCCTCCAATCTACATCAAGGAATCCCCAAATTTGAGGTATGTGAGTTTCAACCATTGGGTCCTTTCACCCATGGTGTCCAACTTTTCTTTTTGTGAAAATTGCATGTCTCCAAGTTGTGTTACTTATAGGTGTTACTTATTATGAATTATGATTATAAATTATGTTGGAGTTTTATGAAATGTTGATTGGAATCACATGTCCACCTATTTCAAGCTTATACGATGAGATGGTTTGTCTATTGTGACTATGCATGTTTTGGGTTATTAAACTATGATCTATTATGAGAGTGGATGAAGGATTTCAAGGTATCTTACATGAGGTTTCTACCATGTGTTGGTGGGTTGATTTACATTAAGTTTTCTCGCATTATTTTACTCTTTATTTGCATTATTTTTAACTAGCATTGCACACCCGCCAAGTGTTTCATAAAATGTCTTGACAAGTATTCTTGAGCTAGTGATGATCTATTGCATGAGTTATGAATCAAGTGACTCTATGATGAAGATATTGGATGTGTTTATTGATTTCATGAAAGTATCTATGATGTTGCAAGTTGACCACACCTTGTTCGGGGTGGCATGCCCAACCACCTATTTGAGGAGGTGATAAGCCTCAATCACCTTATCACGGGGTGGCATGCCCGTAGTACCACGTTGAGTGGTATGTACCTCAATCACCTTGTCGGGGGTGGCATGCCCGTACTACCATGTTAAGGGGTACGTACCTCAATCACCTTGTCGAGGGGTGGCCCGTACTACTGTTGAGGGGTATGTGCCTCAATCACCTTCCAAGGGGGTGGCATGCCTTGGATTTCAAGTGAGTTTGCTTGGACTATGTTAGTATGGTCTCTTCCTACACATGTAATCTATATTTGCAAGTTATATGATTTACAAGCATGTTTTACTTCAAGCATTTATCACGCATGCCATATTGATATTATACTTATCTATTGCCTATTACTATGCATTTTGACTATATTGGATTATGTCTTGTTGGATTACATCCTACATACTCAGTACATTCAAACGTACTAACACATACTCTATGCCTACATGATGTTGCCATTTAAGAACATGAGCTCCTCACAATCATCCTCCACATGGCTAGTTTTGGCATCTTGAAGATAAGCTTTTGGTGAGTTCTCAAGTTCAGGGACACTCGCTGTGCTACTCTTGTGTTTTTTATCTCTTATGTTGAACATTTGATACTATGAGGGTGAGCCCGGAAAGTGTCTTGGCCCCCGCCCAGTCTGTGTGTAGAGGTGTTGTTGGAACAATTGATATATCTATGCTTTGAACTTTGACTCTTTATGCTTTATAAATGTCAAGACTTCCCTTATCCCCCTTTCCCTTGATTATATTCTTGTTGTTATTTCCTTTTCTTCCGTGACCAAGGATGTGTAATTGATATGCTAAGAGGCTTGTTTGAGTCCCTTCGGGCTCCCATTCACCGTGTCATGCCTAGGCCCTAGGCTTGGGTCGTGAAATACTTGGTATCAGAGTACTAGGTTGTTAATGATCGTCGTAATCCAACACACCACATCGATTAGAGTCTTGTTCATGGTTGTGAAATGCACCACAACTATGAGTGAGAGACTATGAGGTATTTTAGGAAATGTTTCCCTCCTTCATGATCTATATCTTGTGATAAAATTAAGTCCTCTAAGACTTATTCTCATTCTTAATCATAGCATTTCAGAACATGTCTCAATCTATTCAGGGTGGTGAGCAAGGTGGTGATCATCCCTCATTTGAGGGTCAACTCCCCAACGGTGACATGTGAAATGTGGAGGTTCGTAATACTCTATGGCTATTGGACAAAGCAGTGACAATTCAACTCAATTAATAAGTGGGTGTTCTGGAGACTTCAGGGGATAAGAAGAGGGAGAGTGAGGCTAAGAGGGCCCGAGTTGGTGGTGTCTCATCTTCTACTAGACTATTGTGCCCAAATACACAAAGGAGACGATCCCTTTTGCCACTTGTTGGAAGTGTGGCAAGAAATATCAAGGAAGGTGTTTGGAAGGAATCGCAGATTGTTTTAGGTGTGGTGGTGATAGGCATAAGATAAGAGATTGCCTGGTGGCCTCAAAGGAAGAAAGAAAAAGAGTTCAAATTGGGGGCAGGCTTCTATATGCTAAGCCCGGTAGCGGTGGTGGAAAGACTCATCCTAAGTGCCCAACATGTAACCATAATAGGTCATGTAGGAGAAACACGGGTGCATGCTTTGGGTGTGGCAAGATGGTCCACATGATTCCTAACTATCCATTAGTTCAAGAGAAAGGCAAGCGCGTTGGTGTTCAAGTTTTCGTTACAAGTCACAAATGTGGAAGGTACTATCTGAGAGATCGTGTGGCTGGTTCGAGTGTATGTTTCGAGTGTGATGCAAAAGATCATGAGTCGGGACATTGTCCATGGGTTCTGGGGCTGATAATCGACGTTTTCAAACATACCCCTCTAGGGGTCACACTTGGCATGGTGCTTTATAGGTATGTTAAGGTTTGATGTATATGCATTGATAGACTCGGGTGCCATACTTTCTCTTATTACTCCTTTTGTTTCCAAAAAGCTCCATGTTAGTCCTGAATTATTGTGTGGACCTTATGAAGTGTCTACTTCCATTGGTGAGTCCATTGTTGCTAAAAGAGTCTACAGAAACTGTTCTGTGTTTATTTTGCATAAAATCTTGCCTTGTGATTTTGTTGAATTAGATATGGTGTATTTTGATGTCATTCTTGGAATGGATTGGCTGCATGCATATTATGCTTCCATTGATTGTAAAACCCATAGGTTAAATTCCAATCCCTAATGAACCCGTCCTTGAGTGGGAAAGTTATGATGTGGTGGTCCAAGGAAGATTTGTTTCTTGTCTTAAAGCCTAGAAGTTGATTTCTAACGGTTGTCTGTATCATCTTGTGAGGGTTAGGGATGTTGAGTCCAAAATTCTTCCTATAGAGATAGTTGCGGTGGTTAATGAGTTCCTTGATGTCTTGATACTCAACCCATTTCTATTCCCCCTTACCGTGTGGCCCCGACAGAGTTGAAGGAGTTGAAAGAGTAATTGAGGGATTTGTTGGAAAAGGGTTTTATACGGCCTAGTCAATCACCTTAGGGTGCACCAGTGTTGTTTGTGAAGAAGAAGGATGGTTCTCTTAATATGTGTATTGATTACCGGTAACTCAATAGAGTCACCATAAAGAACAAGGACCCTCTACCAAGGATTGATGATCTTTTTGATCAACTTCAAGGGGTTAGTCACTTCTCTAAGATTGATCTTCGGTTTGGGTATCACCAACTGTAAGTGAGGGGGTGTGACATTCCCAAGACAGCCTTCCAGACTAGGTATGGGCACTATGAGTTTGTGGTTATATCCTTTAGTTTGACTAATGCACCGACTGTATTCATGGATCTTATGAATAAGGTCTTTAAACCCTACCTTGACTTGTTTGTGGTGGTTTTTATTGATGATATTTTGATCTATTGGCATAGTGAGGAGGATCATATGGATCACTTGAGGGTGGTGTTGCAAATCTTGAGGGAAGAGAGCTTGTATGCTAAGTACGAAAAATGTGAGTTTTGGTTGGAAGAGGTTGCTTTTCTAAGTCATGTGGTGTCGGCTGATGGCATTAAGGTGGATCCTAAGAAGGCAGAGGTGATTAGAAATTGGCCTAGACCTTTGACTCTACCTGACATTAGAAGTTTCTTGGGTTTGGCAGGTTATTATCGGAGCTTTGTGAATGGGTTCTCCTCTATTGCTTCTCCTATGACTAAGTTGGCCCCAAAGAAGTCAAAATTTGTGTGGACCGAGGAATGTGAGAGGAGTTTCCAAACTTCTAAAGATAAGCTTATCTCTGCTCCTATTTTGTCTCTATCGGAAGGGTGGGAAGGGTTTGTTGTGTATTGTGATGCCTCATGAATTGGTTTGGGTTGTGTTTTGATGCAAAATGATAAGGTGATAGCATATGCCTCTAGACAACTTAAGGTACATAAGAAGAATTATCCTACCCATGATCTTGAATTGGCTGCCGTGGTAATTGCTTTGAAAATTTGGTGTCATTACTTGTATGAGGTTCATGTTAATGTGTTTACCAATCATAAGAGCCTCCAATATGTGTTCACCCAAAAAGATGTTAACTTGAGACAAAGAAGGTGGTTAGAACTTCTTAAAGATTATGATATGAGTGTGCATTACCACCCCAGTAAGGCTAATGTTGTGGTCGATTCTCTAAGTAGGGTATTTATGGGTAGTCTAGCACATGTTGATGATGCTGGCAAAGAGGTGGCTAGGGAGGACCATCGATTTGCTAGATTGGAGGTTAGGTTGGAAGAGATTGATAATGATGGTGTAGTGGTTGTTGATGGTTCTAAGTCTTCATTGACTGAGGAGTAAAGGCAAAATAATATCTTGCCCCTGCCTTGCTAGAATTGAAGGCCTTGGTGAGAGATGGTAAAGTGGAGGTTTTCTCCCAAGGGGGAGATAGTTCGCTTAGGTACCAGGGTAGATTGTGTGTGCCTAATGTCAATTACTTGAGGAAGTTGATATTAGATGAGGCTCATAATTCATCCTATTCTATTCACCCCGGTTCTACAAAGATGTATAGAGATTTGAGAGAGGTGTGTTGGCGGGGTGGTATGAAGAAAAATATTGCCAAATTCATATCTGGATGTCACAATTGCCAACAAGTAAAGGCCAAACACCAAAGGCCGGGTGTCCTAGCCCAGAATATAGAGATTCCTACTTGAAAGTGGGAAGAAATCAACATAAATTTTATGGTTTGGTTGCCTAAGACTAGAGAGCCGTTTGATTCCATTTCGGTTGTTATGGATCGAATGACAAAGTCGGCTCACTTCCTACAGGTCAAAACTACTTATGGTGCCGAAGATTATGAAAATTGTATATTCATGAGTTGGTTAGATTACATGGGGTGCCTTTGTCTATCATTTCGAATCGTCATGCTCAATTCACTTCTCACTTTTGGAGGTCCTTCCAAAGAAGTCTTGGTACCAAGGTTAAATTTAGCACGACCTTTCACCCTCAAACGGATGGCCAAGATGAAAGAACTATCTAATCTCTTGAGGATATGCTTAGAGCTTGTGTTTTGGAGTTTAAGGGTAGTTGGGATGAACATCTCCTAATCATTGAGTTTGCTTACAATAATAGTTATCATTCAGGCATTGATATGGCTTCTTTTGAGGCCCACTATGGTAGACGTTGTAGATCCCCGGTTGGATGGTTGGAGGTGGGGGAGATGGCTTTGTTAGGTCCATATTTAGTCATGGAAGCCTTGGAGAAGGTGAGGTTGATAAGGGAGAGAATGAAAACAGTCCAAAGCAAGCAAACGTAATATTCCAATGTGAAAAGAAGAGATCTTGAATTCAAGGTTGGTTATTGGGTTTACTTGAAAGTCTCATCCATGAAGGGTGTAGTCCATTTTGGCAAGAAGGGTAAATTGAACCCAAGGTTTGTGGGTCCTTATAGGGTGTTGAGGAGGATTAGTAAAGTGGCCTATGAGTTGGAGTTGCCCATTGATATGAATATGGTTCATCTAGTCTTCCATTATCTATGTTGAGAAAGTGTGTGGGTGACCTAAGTACCATTGTATGTTTGGATTTTGTGGGTGTGATAGACGATAATTTGACTTATGAAGAGGTTCTGGTAGAAATTTTGGATAGACAAGTGAAGAGATTGAGAAATAAAGATGTAGCTTCCGTCAAGGTCCTTTGGAGGAATCAACAAGTTGAGAGTGCCATATCATGAGAAATCGATATCCATATCTCTTCCATTCTCTCAAGCCTAAGGTATTAATTTAAGTCCCATACATGATTTCATGTCTTAAGTTTCAGCCCTTGTGTCATTTGCATGCATTCATGTCTATGTTGACAAGTTTATTTTGATTTTTGACATTCATGTTGAGATTTTTGAAAATGATGTTTAAGTGTGTTTTTTGAATTCATGTTGGAGTGAGATATTCATGATTACTTCTCTTATGTATGAATCTTTGACATTCAGGGACGAATGTTCCCAAGGAGGAGATATTGAAACGCCCCAAAAGTGCCCGAAAATGTGCTTCGGAAATGCCCATAATCGTAATTTCCAGATATCTCAAAATTCATGTCTGATATCAAAAATCCGACTTCATATTCATGATTAGGGGTAAAATTTAGTGGGAAGTGGGTATAAGCCCGAATATAGAGCACCCGCAGCTAAAATTTAATTTTCTAAATTTGCGTATACTAGAGATGATCCACGCCCTGGCCGCGATGTACCAGGGGCACGGATCAGTATTATTTGTTCCTCCAAAATGCTGTTTCAGCCTAAGACATTAGGTTCTTGGGCCCATGCCCTCCTATACATAGAAACACCTATACTTAGTCATTTTTCAACTCTATATCACTCCGGACACTCTCAAACCCTCTCTAACACTTAGCCAAATATTTCATCCAAAATTCCAGTGTCCCAAGCTCAATTCCAGATCTCAAGAACTCTCTTCAAGCTTCAAGCCTCTTTCAATCTACATTAAGGAAATCCCCAAATTTGAGGTATGTTGGTTTCTACCATTGGGTCCTTTCAGCCATGGTGCCCAACCTTCCTTTTTATGAAAATTACATGTTTTCAAGTTATGTTACTTATGGGTATTACTTATTACGAATTATAATTACAAATTATGTTGGAATTTTATGAAATGTTGATTGGAATCACATGTCTACCTATTTCAAGTTTATACTATGAGATGGTTTGTCTATTGTGATTATGCATGTTTTTTGGGGCTATTAAACTATGATCTATTATGAGATTTGATGAAGGATTTCAAGGTATCGTACATGAGGGTTTTACCATGTGTTTGTGGGTTGATTTACATTAAGTTTTCTCACATTATTTTACTCTTGAATTACATAATTTTTAACTAGCATTGTGCACCTTCCAAATATTTGATAAAATGTTCTGAGAAGGATTCTTGGGCTATTGATGATCTATTGCACGAGTTATAAATCAAGTGACTATATGATGAAGGGATTGTTTATATGTATTGATTTCATGAACGTATCTATAGTGTTGCAAGTTGATCACACCTTATTGAGGTATGGTATGCCCAACCACCTTGTTGAGGGGGTGACAATCCTCAATCACCTTATCGGGGGGTGGCATGGCTGTACTATCATGTTAAAGGATATGTACCTCAATCATCTTGTCGGGGGTAGTATGCCAGTACTACCATGTTGAGGGTTGTGTACCTCAATCACCTTGTCGGGAGGTGGCAAGCCCGTACTACCACGTTGAGGGGTATGTAGCTCAATCACCTTGTTGGGGGGTGGTATGCCCGTACTACCGCGTTGAAGGTTTCTACCTCAATCACCTTCCAAGGGGGTGGCATGCCTTGGATTTCAGGTGGTAGATTGCTTGAGATATGTTGATATAGTCTCTTCCTACATATATAATTCATATTTGCAAGTTATATGATTTATAAGCATGTTTTACTTCAAGCATTGATCATGCATGCCATATTGATATTATACTTATCTATTGCCTATTACTATGCATTTTGACTATATTGTCTTATGTCTTATTGCATTGCATCCTACATACTAGTACATTCAAACGTACTAACGCATACTCTATGCCTACATGATGTTACCATGTAGGAACTGGAGCTCCTCACGATCATCCTCCACGTGGCTAGTTTTGGCATCTTGAAGATAAGCTTTTGGTGAGTGAGTCCTCAAGTTCGGGGACACAAGCTGTGCTACTCTTGCTTTTGTTATCTCTTATGTTGAACTTTTGATACTGTGAGGGTGAGCTTGAAAAGTGTCTTAGCCTCCATCCAATCCATGCTTATAGGTGTTGTTAGAACAATTAATGTATCTATGCTTTGAACTTTGACTCTTTATGCTTTATAAATATCAAGACTTCCCTTAGCCCCTTTTTCCCTTGATTATATTCTTGTTGATGTTTACTTTGCTTTCGCGACCAAGGATGTGTAATTGATATATTAAGAGGCTTGTTTGGGTCCCCTCGGGTCCCCATTCGTCGTGTCATGCCTATGCCCTAGGCTTGAGTTGTGACACCCAGATTGTAGCCTAAATAATGACCCACAAACAGGTTTGTTCCATTGAACTTGAAATTTTCAAGTCACCAAAACCCATCTACGAGGGCCAATAATAGCCCGTGGATTGAACCATGGATCATAAAAGACCCTCATGGATTTGGGCATGCAGTTTGAAAGAGTTAAGTCCAATTCTAGTATCAAAACATGAGTATAAACTCTAATTTGTAGCTAATGACCTAGTTAACAATGTAAAAAGTAATGTCAAAGCATACAACCCAATACAAGTCAATAGAATTTAATAAGATCTAGTCTAAAATAAAGACTAATAACATGCCAAACATAGTCCAAATTTTTCAACATATACACACAATAATTTTGCAGCCCAAATCCAATCAAAACAAAACAATTACCCAACCCAACATATGTCAACCCAGTCTAAGTATTAAAAATCCCCGTAATAACCAATCACAACAAGACATAATGGACCAATATTGTACATGGTATGTAAAATCAACTCAATTTGCATTTATCAGTCCAACACATGCCATGTCTATCCTGTCAACCCCCATTTCATCAATTTTCACATCACTTTACAACTACAATACTTCATCACCCAAACCATTTTCTCAAAACATACCGCAAAACATAAAAATTCAACAGAGAGTGGCATTTGCATAATGATTTGACATGTTTCTCTCACATGTAGAGATGACTACAATCGACCCATTATATTGAAATGCCAATTTTTTTCAGTCATTCTTGAAATGGTCAATTTCACATCAATGATCATGTAACAATGTGATTAGGTCATGCAAGCATCATTCCATACACTCCAATATCCATAAATTAAAGTCCTAAGCTGGAATTCGAGTATAGGTTTAGGAAAACATATCAGAATTTGCAAAGTGGAGTGATTTTAAGAGAAGAATCAGTCAACACAATTGGGGGACCCAAGGGGTGATGGGGTACACTCATCCAAATAATGAGTACGATGTTAGAATTTCGGTCGGAGAAAGGGTTGGTGGTTGAAGTTAATTGGAGGTGAGGAAGAAAAGGGTAGGGTTGCTAATTTTACTTGTGTGGGAAAATAAGGGTAAAAATGATTTTACCCCTTTTTAATTTTTTTCAGGTCAGGTTAATTTTAGGTGGTTTGATTTCATGGTACCACGATTACGAGCCCAAGAAGGTTCTACGGCCTATAGTCTTGGTTTTATGGATTCAAATTGCCATTTTTAAGACCAGGGATCCACGAATGCCATCCACAAATTGTAGAATGTTCTACGTGCCATAGATAGTGTTCATGGGTACCTTTGATACTTAGCAAATTTTCAAAAAACTTATTTGGAGTCCATGAACCCCATTCACGACCTGTAATTTTTTCTATGGGCCGTAAAGTTAGTTTGTGGAAGTAAAGTCGAAAATTCTTGCTCACTGTAATTGGTACCACAAGCTGTGATTGGAACTATGACTCGTATACTTGCACGTAGAATCACCTTTTCTCACTTTTTGGACTTGTTTGCTATTTTCATCTTGTTCCTGCATGTACGTATAAAAGTAAATCATTACCGTATAACTTTCATGACTATGGGTACAAATACACAAAGAAAACTGCAACATGTTGAACTACCTATGAGGCTAAAATCAAAATCAAACACAAATACATGAAAGCTACAACTAATATCTTGTGTTGTCTCCCAAGTAGCGCCTATTATTGTCATAATGTGACTTAGATTACTTGATTATTGAGACTTCACCAAGCATCTATATTTCTCCCGTGTTGCCAAAGTATGGTTTGATTCTTTAGCCATTGACTTTACACCTCATTCCATCACTACTTTCTAACTCAACAACCCCGTGTTGTAAGACACGTGTGACCTTATAGGTACCCAACCACTTGGACTTGAGTTTTCCAAGAAACATACTTAGCCTTGAATTGAACAACAAAACTAAGTCTCCTGGAGCGAATTGACGGTGTTCTGTGCGACAATTATCATGCAACTTCATCCTTTGTTCATATAATGCTGAGCTCTTGTATACCCTCAACAAAAACTAATTGAGTTTGTTGAGTTGGTTCAACCTCAAAGTAGCAACATATTTCTAATCCAAGTTTAGCTTTTTAAGTCCCCACGTCGCCTTGTGTTAAAGCTCTATAGGTAAGTGACAAGCTTTTCCAATAAAAATTTTGGAAGTAGACATACCTATGAGAGTCTTGAATGCAGTCTGGTATACCCATAATGCACCATCTACCTTTCGCAACCGGTCTATCCTATTTGCATTCACTGTCTTAGAAAGAATCTACTTAATCTCCCAAATAGATACCTCAACTTGCCCACTTATTTGTGGATGGTAAGGCATTGCCATACTATGTCTCACTCCGTACTTCTCTAGCAGTGCTTTAAGCAACCTATCACAAAAGTGGGAACCTCTATTGCTTATGATCGCCCGAGGAGTGCCAAACTGCGAGAAGATGTTTTTCTTGAGGAATGCTGTGATACTCATACCTTCATTGTTATGAAATACCACGACCTCCACCTATTTTGAAATGTAGTCCATAACAGCTAAGATGTACTTATTCCCATATGGAGTGATAAATGGTCCCATGATTTCTATACCCATATGTCGAACAACTTAATAACCATAATGGGGTTAAGTGGGAGCTCATGCTTTTGGGAAATTCCACTTTCTGTTTGGCACTTTTCACATGCTTTGATTTAGTCGTGGGAATCTTGTGGATTGTTGGCCAGTAGTATCCATACTGCAAGATCTTATGTGCTATTCGAGTACTACTATGACTCCCATTGACAAATGAACAATGACAAGCTTCAAGAATTCTCATCATCTCCACCTCAGGAATATAATGATGAATAATCCCATTTGCATAGACAAAAAAGTACGGTTCATCATATAAAAACTTCTTCACATCAGAATTAAACTTATGACACTTGTGGGAAGTTAAATCTAGTGGCATAACATCACTGACTAAGTAATTTACAAAATTCGCAAACTATGGTACCAAATCATTTGATGCAACTAATACTCTATATTAGGGAATGCATCATTGATCCATCTTCAAACTTATCCATAGCCTTATCCTTAAGTCTAGATAGATGGTAGCAACTTGATTCTTTATCCCCTTTCTGTCAATAACCTCAAAGTCAAACTCTTTAAGAAGAAGTACCCAGTAAATCAACCTTGGTTTAGCATCCTTATTTTCCATCAAATATCTCATTTCCAAATGATCAATCTGTACAATGACTTTGGTTCTCAACAGATCGACTAGAACTTCTCAAGCACAAAGACTACTCGAGTAACTGTTGTTTAACTAGTGTAATTATTTTTTGTTGCATTAAAGGCTTTACTGTCATAATAAATGGGATGTCATATCTTCTCTCTATGCTATCCCAATTCAACGTAGAGTGCAGCCTCGCTTGCATCACATATGATTTTGAAGGCTTGAATGCAATTTGGTGTTACAAGGATAGGTTTGGAAATCAACCTTTGCTTTAACCCCTCGAATGCCTTAAGACAACATTATCAAACAAGAATATAGAATCTTTCTCAAGTAGCTTGCACAAGGAATGTCTAATCTTTGAGAAGTCTTTTATGAATCTTCCATAGAAGCCTGCATGTCCCAAGAAACTCCTCATTCCTTTTATAGAGATACATGGAGGGTGCTTCTTAATGATCTAAACCTTAGCCTTATCTACCTTTATACCTTTGATGGAGATTCTGTGTCCTAAAAAGATACCTTCCTTTACCATAAAGTGACACTTTTCCTAATCCAACACAAGGTGACACTTTTCATACTTCTTTAACACGTTATGTAGATGTTTTAGACAATCCTCGAATGAATCACCAACAACATTGAAATCATCCATGAACACCTTAATAGAATCCTCCACCATATTTGAGAAAATTGATATCATGAAGCTCTAGAAGGTGTCTGGTGCATTACACAATCCAAATGACATCCTCTTGAATGCGAAGGTTCCATAAGGATATGTAAAAGTGGTCTAAAGTGGTCTTCTCCTAGTATTTTAGAGCAATAGAAGTCTAGTTTTGTCTTGAATAACCATTAAGAAAATAGTATCAACCTTTGCCTGCCAATCGATCTAGCTTCTAGTCCATGAACGACATAGGAAAATGATCATTTTCTATAGAATCATTGAGTTTATGGTAATCCATGCAAACCATTAAAAGAGCAACTAGTCTCATAAGGATCAACTTATTACTCGCATTAGGAACCATAGTACACTAGAATGGACTCATCCATTCATTGTCAGCAATTGGACATATCACACCCGCGTTTAACCACTTAATGATCTCCTTGCTCACAACATCTTGCATTGGTGGGTTAAGACGTCTTTGGTGCTCAATTTTCGGCTTATAGTCTTTAACAAGCTAAATCTTATGAGTCCCGATGCCCCGTCGGATGCCAATAATGTCTGCAATTGTATATTGCACTTGTAAATCTTTTGAGAACTGAAACGAATGCCTCTACCTATTTGTCATCAAGATCTACAACAATAATCATATGTAAAGTATTGTTAGGCTCCAAAAATACATACCTCATGTGAGTTGGAAGAGCCTTCATTTCCAATGTTGTGGCTTTTCAATGGATGGTCTAGTAAGTGGTATCTCAAAATTCTTTAAGTCCAACTTAAGATTGAGTTAGTTTTTAAGTTATTTTTGTGATTGAAATGCTTTAACTGTCTAATCATAGTCTGGAATGCTGTCATTCTCAAAATTTATCAATATAGCCCTTCTGGTTGCACTTTCTTAACACTATCAATCACAGAGACAATCTTCAAATCATTAGATAACTTCATGGACTGGTAGACATTGAAGATAACTTCTTCATCGTTTAATCTAGACTTGAGTTATCCCAACTCCATATCTACTAGTGCTCGCCTAGTGGCCAGAAAAGGGATTCCCAATATAATTGGGACAATGATGTCCACTTCATAGTTAAGTATCACGAAGTCTTCTCGGAAAATAAAATTTTCAACTCTGAAAAGAACATCATATAGTATCCCTACAAGCTTCTTTACAGTCCTGTTTCCATTAACAATTCCATTGACATCAGAGTGAGGGCTTCCAATCCCAACTACTTGAATACTGCAAGAGGCATAAGATTATCCTAGCTCCTAAATCGCATACTACCTTTGTAAAACTAAAGAATCCAATGGTCTAGGAAATGGTGAATGCTCCGAGGTCCTCCTTCTTTTGTACTAAAGACCTTGTTGCAATAGTTTCGCAATAGTGAAGATCTTGGGCAAGCTCGTGACTCACCTTTCTTTTTTTCATAACTAGGTCCTCCATGAACTTCACATACCTGGGCATTTTCTCCTATGAATAAATGAGAGGAATATTGATAGGAAACTTCTTTAACATTGAGATTAAATTTTGAAACTTTCCTTCCTCATTCTTCTGCTTTAGCCTCTGAGGGAATGGTGGTGGAGGCCTCGATATAGGTTTCAACTTTATCAGTGTTACCACATCTTCATCCACACATCCATGGCTATTCTATCTCTAGACTCTGCCTCTGTACTCTTAGTTATCTTTTCTCCAACCACATCATCAACTACTGGCATTGGTGGGTTGACTGTTTGCTTGCAACCATATGTGGTAACTGCCTACAATGCCAGTCATTGGAACTGCACCCTTCTGGAATTGGTTTAAATATGTTGACATCTGAATAAATTGCTACTGTAACTAATTAATAGCCACCACATGAGACTCAATCTTTTGATTAATTATTGATATATCACCTTTTATCCCTTTCAAAGTCTCATCCTGTGGATCCGCTTTCTTGAGCAACTTTTCAAACACCTCCTCAATCCAAAAGTACTAGCTTCAGAATTGCTATTTTTCTGTGCTATATATACATTATTCCAATTATTTCGATACCTATCTCTGCATGCCCAATCACTATCTCGATCTTGGCCCCTATTTCTATCATAGTAACCTCCTCAGTTGTTGTAGTCTCTGTAAGTGTTATCCCTATTGTAATTTTGACCTTGATTTCTTGATCTTGGTGCCAATAATTCTGATTGGATCTATAATGACCCCATATTTAGGCACCTTGAGTGTGGAAAATTTGACCTAAAAAGTGATCTAGAGTCTGGTTTACGAGACCACTTACAACCCAAGTTGATATACAACATATAGGTTTTGGTTCTTAAACATAAAACTTCAGGAAGAGGAAAAGTCTCCAAGAGCAGGGTAACCCATTGACCAAGTAATGGCTTATAGGATACCTTAGGGACTATATAATATTTTGTGAGTGAGACTCTAGACATGAAGGAAATTTGGAGTTTTTAGGAAAGTAGTATACGAGTAATTGGACAGCTCGTGGAAACCTTTCGCAGGTAAGGCCAAGGAAGTGAGGAAAAATGGTTAAGTGTGGGAGGCCTCTATAAGTGCAACCAACAAATCATAAGAGCATTTCACCGCTCATACTATTATTCATGGTTTTTGATTTAGCAAAGTCATTTTTCAGGATTTTTAGATGTGTCATCAAATGAGGGTACTTATAGCTCGAAGTCAACCTATAGCCCGTAATCGGTGTTCTGTAAGTCACTTCTGATAGTTTTTGATAAGGACTAATATTGTCATTTTTAATAATTCTATTCCTATACTATGTAGTTTTGGGGACAAAAATGGACCTATAGTAGCCTTCAAGCCCTAGTTTCTATCTTTCTTCACTCTCAAATTCTGTAATGCAAAAGAGGCTCTCAAGACTAGGTAAGAACAAGGATAGGGTTTCCAAGGTTTCTTCCCCAAAGGCTTCAATTCTGTTTCTCCTTAGTTCTCCAAGTATCTGAGTTAATTTATGAGTATTCTTTCACTCATGAAGTTCCCTATTAAGTAGTTTTACCTTTTCTTTGAGTTCCTCATATTAATGTGCATGCTTATGATGATTTCAATACTCTTTATAATATTATATGATGCCTATGAAATTTAGCAACCATTTTACCAAGTAAATATATGCACATTTGAAGTATGGTATGGATTCCATGATGATTTTTGATATGACCAAGGATGGGTGTTTTTGATATCTTTTTAAAAGAAATTTCCTAAGACTTATGTGATTTATAATTGTTCCATGCTAGAAGCTAAGCCGACCTTGTTTTCAATGAAAATTTTCTTTGATTTATGATTATGATTAGGGAATTTATGAAAAGCTACAAAGCTAAGTTTACCAAAGATATATATATAACATTCATTGCCTTAAAAGATGTTTAAGAATGATTCTTAAGTTCTATCTAATCCTGATTGCTACTTATGAATTCTATGAGTACATTTCAAAGATTCCATGGGATGACTTAGCATTGAGAGGTCTAGAGATTGGGGCTCATTTCGTTAGTTGAGACATGATCCCATGAAGTTAAATCTTGATGTCCCTAACTATGTGCCACAATAGGAGCTTTAAAGGCTAGGTTAGTGGATCCACGTAGGCCCAAAAGTTATGAAAGATGCAATTGCAAAGTTACTAAGTTTTGGATATCTACCTTGGCAGGTAGATTCCTCTTTTCCCAATGGAAGGAGAGCATTGGCTTTTTCCCAATGGAAAGAGTTCATTGGATTCCATGTTGCAGCTCATATGGTATTACTATCATTTATGGTCCATTCCCACAAGTTTTATGATCTCACAATATGCTTTCACGTTATGTGCTTTTTTATTCATTGTCTCATAATTAATCTTGAGCCATATTCCTTGTGCATATTTAAGCTTGCTTGTGTATCCCTTATGTTATGTATCCTTATATGTTATGTTTAATAATGATAGAATTACAATTTCATCCATGCATTGCATCTCACATACATAGTACATTCAAATATACTAATGCATATTTTGCTTGCATGATTTAACCATGTAGGGACAGACACTCCTGCACCAGTTTGACGCTAGTTTTCGATGTACAAGACTAGTAGCTTTATTATGATGCGCCCTTAGTTTGGGACTCCTCTACCTTTTCATCTATCTTGTATCTTTGCTTTGACTTTTAGACGATGTATTTGTTGCCCTCCTGAGACTTTTACTTTCTATGTTTTCTTATTTTGAATTCTTTTCTATTGATGGAGATCGACCGATGCTGGTCTCATCCGTTTATGATGTAGTTGGTATGTGTATGGAAAAACTAATCGATTGTAGTTATTCCACTGCTTCTTTTATGTTTCTTTATTGTTAAAAATGGCCCATAGTCCCTTCCCATTATATTTTCCACAAAAGTTTCAATTTATTGTCTATAAATGCTTAAGATGCATAGATGGCTTGGGTGAGGTGCCTTCGGGTGTCATATACATCATGTGACAACTACTCCCCTAGGTCAAGTCATTACAAGATACTTGGGTGTTGGTTCAGAAATACCCCATCTGATCAGTCACAAATCAAGCATCCTCCTCATAACAAAAGATATCGTAAATGGGCGATCTTGGTGGTTGTTGACTAATTGTATTAACCAACTCTTGATTTTGCTTCATCAATAGCCCAATATTAGTACTAATCTAGGCTAACTCTTGTAATACTTCTTGCTTGATTGTAGCTTGCTCTGAATTTGTACTGAATAAGAAAGAACTCTTTGTTGTCTCTGAGTCTCTCGTGCCTCATGCATGATTGGTCTTGTCTACTCTCTCTAGCCTTTGGGCTATCTTAACAAAAGTGGAGTCCAAGAATGATTCTCCGGTTGTTGTGTTAGCTACTTCTTTTTTGTTATCATCTAATGCTCGATAGAAGATCTCCACTAGAGAGTCATCTATAATATTGTGATCTGGAACAATCTGCAAGTACTTAATGAGCCACTCCTATGTAGCGCTGATGGACTCCCTATGTGTCTCTGAAAAATTGTTGATACGATCTTTAAGCTTCAAATTTTTTATTTGGGGAAGTATCTTTCTAGGAGGGCAATTTGCATCTCTGCCTATGTAGATATACAACTATAGGAAAGCTACGATAACCAACCATAAAGTTGCTTCATCGGTAAGAGATAACGGGAAAACACGAAGCCTAACAATATCCATGGACAAGTTTTGATTTCATATCATACTTTTATAGACAAAGACAACATTGTGTAGATGTTTATGTAGATCCTCTGATGGTAAGCCTAGAAACAAACCTCTGGATATAACAAACTTAGTATTTGGTGGCAGTAGAGCTAACATGATGGCTCCTATGACATCCACCTTTGTTGGATTAAGTCTTTATTGATTCCACCTATTTACTCCTGCTTGCCGAATGGTTGATTAACCACCACTCATGTTAATAGTGATGGATTTTTCTTGTTCAAATTAAGAGCATTATTCACAACATTATTGGCATTTTCTTGGGCCATTCTTCTCAACGTTCTTTATATTTTTGGAATGAATGGAGCTAAGGAATTGCCTCGATTACGTATACATTACACCTGTATGCTAAAAAAACAAAAATAACAAAAAATACGTACAATAAGAAATAAGGATTAGCTCTCTAATTACCCTAATCAAACCTATCTAAGAGTCGTGTTCCCTGGAAACAGTGTCAAAATTTGATCATGCTAAAATTACACCTCCCAGTTAAAGGATAAGTGATCACTGTTTCAAATATAGAACCTAACAATGGTTAGGGTCGATTCCATGAGGAATATGGTCTAGACTTGGAATAATTAAAGTGATTTTGAAGAATTAACCAACTTATTTCAAAGGGGGGATTTATGTTGTGAAAAGAAATAACAAAAACCTATTCCCAGAACAATTAGGATATAGATATTACGAAATAGAAACCTCAAGATCTGAAAAATAAGCTCAAAGTGAGTTTTTCAAGAACAAATTCAAAACTAGAAGAAATAATATCTTTTCAGATTATCAAAACGTCCAAAAATAAATAGAATTCCTATTTATAGACGTAAAAATCAAAATCCTAAATGGATAAGGAAAACTAGATTTGGGCCCAACCATGAGCCAGTGTATGGCCCATGAACTGACCTATAGCCTGTGGTTGGTGTGTTGTTGCCTTCTTGAATATTGGGGACCATGTACGAGACCTCATCCATGGCTCACAGTTTGGACTAAGGGTCTTGGTCTTCCCCATCCTACTAACTTCCTGAAATTCTAAACTTTTATTCCACAAACAAGTATACAGGTCATGGAATAAACTATGACCCATCTTGTTTATCATTACTTCAATCTTTAGAAAATCATCTATAATCTGGATCAGGACCATGGACCTATCTTGTGGATCAAACCACAACCGTATGTGGTCTCATACTGCGTATAAAGCTGCAAGACTTTGGCAATCTTTAGAAAACATCCCGAATCCTATAATCATGTAAAAATAACACAAACACACATCAAATCTACTAAATTTGGTAGAGAACACATGAATTCTTAGTTTAACGCATTAAAAGTGTCATATTTTAGCAACAAATCAATGCCTTGCAGGAACTTCCCCATTTCGGTTAATATATGACAAGGGCCTTATGGGAACTTCCCCATTTTGTTTATTATTTTGCATATACCTTACAGGAACCCCGCCCATTTTGGTTAATCATGAAATATGAACTATATGGAATCCACTAGCAAATCACAAACCTACAGTGGCAATGTAGTTAAATTTTTCAAGGTCTTCTCGGTGCTATATCAACATCCCATGGAATACTTAAAGCATAAGTATAATCAAAACATGCATAAGCTTATAAATTATAATTTCATAATAGGAGTAGCTCATTCAAACTATAGCAACATAATAGGTCTCAATATTCTTGTATACTTTTCATAGCATTTCCATGGATTTATAAGATATTTGGTGGCCCTTAATCATTCATAATATTCATAGTCTCTCATACTTATCATGATTATATATCATTTAAAACCATAATTTAACTAACCCGTAATAAGATTCAAATACCCATAATAGTTATGATAGAGTATTTTCACAAAATCCATCAACTTATGCAATTAGATGGCAATACATACTTATTTTAATGTAATATTCATTATTTAGACCAAAATATAATATTTGGGTAAAGAGTTAACAAGACCCCTTTAAGAAATCCTCAACCAATGTAGTAACGTAAAGGGTTTATAAATATCAATGCATTTCATGCATTTCAAATGAATAAATAATGATTTCTAACATGAATCATGCATATAATTAGGAATAGGAAGTACTCATAATAAAACAAAACTTGAAATTCAAGATTTGATTGGAAAGGATTTTGGACTCATAGGTAGAATGACCCATGGATGAAGAAACCCACATTTCTTAGAGAAAAATAGATAAAAAGGCTTAAGAAAATCTTGGATTTGATAAAAAGCTTGTAAGAAATTGAAGCTTGTTCTTCAATGGAGGATTTGGATCTTCTTCGATGAGAGAGAAATTTTACATAAGTGAAGGAGAAGGTTATTAGGGCATAAAAGTAGGCTTAGGAAGGTGTATTTAGGTTAAATAGGTTGAAACCCCTTTTTGAAAATGTAAAAATATCATCAAAATTAAAAAAAAGACATTATAATGAGTCCCAATGGAAAAATCAGCGGTCCATTGATCCCTAGCCAAACCATTTGGTGGTAACGACCTGGGCCTAGGGTCTAGGAGTGACATGGCAAATGGAAACTCGAGGGTCCCCAAACAAGCCTCATAGCATCCATATACACATCATCAATTTGGAAGTGCATAATTAAACAATAAGCACATAGTTCTAAGGGGCAGGTAAGTATGGCTCATGATATGGGGATGTCATAGGGATAGAAATTTGCATGAATTCACATAGCACATAAGAGCTAAGGGACAGATAAGTATGACTCATGCTAGGGGGATATAAGGGATTCAGGATTTTCCACATCTCCACATATCATCATGAACATATCATCATAACATCAACAACAAGAGATAGACATAATTATAGTCTTCATAAGAAAATAACATAACCTATAGCAAGCCCGTACATAGATTTTACATGATATCCAACATTGCTTCTAGTTCATAGGACTGGGCCAAGACATGTCCCGGGTTCACCCTTAAAGTAAAGATATAAGATAATTATAACACAATATAGGTAGATAGAAGGTGAATCTTGTTCTTGGAACAAAGGACTCACCCCAAGAAAACATGTAAAAGACAAATCTAGCCATGAAGAGGGGGATGAGGAAAGTCTCTAGTCCCTACATGGTTTGATCATGTAAGCAGAAAGTATGCATTAATAAGTTTGAAAGTACTAAATATGCGAGCATGCAACATGAAAGAAATATAATGTTAACCTATACAAAATGTCACATGAAAACCATAGAGTAGCCATAGCCCACATATGTTTGCACTCAATAAGTCACTCCTTGCGTGATTATGTAAAGGGAGGGTTGTACCCATCCTCGTCAATACACATGTGCCTCATGATATGTCTTTATATAGGAAATGTTGTACCTGTCCTTATTTATACATTGTTAAAATATAATGTGCGTACGGAAGGCTGTATCTATCTTCATCTACACATTATGTAAGGGAGGGTTGTGCCCATCCTCATCGATACACACTTAGCTCTTATATATATGAGCATCGGGAAGGTTGTACCTATCCTCATCTATGCATTGTGTAAAGGGAGGTTTGTGCCCATCCTCATCAATACAAAAACTTAGCTCATATGTGCACCTATGTAATTCATGTTCATGTGGATGTCAAGTTCATATCACCCTCAAATTATTTCATAATGGTATTCAAACTCATATCATACTCATGTTTATAGATTCATGCTCAATTCATGTTTATATATGAAAAATCAAGATTGATCCAAACTTTCAATCATAGACCCACACTCAACACATACCCACATTCTAGGCATATTCATGTTCATAACCAAATTCTCATGGATAAGCCTAGTTCACGCATGATCATGGCATGGGGAGAGAGAGAGAGTAAAGCATGAGCAATTAGAGTTCATAATTAAAACAATATAATTGGAAGAAATCATATGAAATCCATAGATAAATCAATATTTGAAGCTTACTTGATGTTACCCATGCATAGATTCATAAATTAAAGGGGTATGCATTTTCAAACCTTCATAATATCAATATAGTCCAACATAATTGGGATTAAATCACTTTAAGAACATCAATTAAATATAGACTATAACTCAATTTAATCACATCAAAACTAATTTAAAAGACCCGTATTAACAGTAAGTTAATAATTCACAAATTAAGAAGTAAGAAGTGATAAGGGTCTTCATGATTGAAAAGGATCATAGTTCAATCCCACATACCTTGATGAATTAGAATAAATTAGAATGAATTTTTCTTGAATTGAAATCCTAGCTTGAATTCCCCAATACAAGACTTGAAGAGAGAACTGAAACGACCCCAAAAGTGCCCAAAAATGTGCCTCAGAAATGCCCATAATCGTAATATCCATATATCTCAAAATTCATGTGTAATATGGAAAATACAATTTCGTATTCTTGTTCAGGCGGTAAAATTGAGTGGAAAATGGGTCTAACCCCGATTTTAGAGCAACTGTATCAAAATTTAGTTTTCCAAATTTTTGCCAAAATAGTGAGGGTCTGCGCCCCTGGCGCGACTAGGCCAGGGCACGGACTAGTGTATTTTGTTGCCAGTTTTTGTTAATTCAATCTAAGGCATTGGACTCTTGTGCCTAAGCCTTCCTATGCGTAATAACACATATACTTAATCATTTTTCAATCCCATATTATTCAAGATATTCCCCAAAACCCTCTCTAACACGTAACCAAATATTTCACTCAAAATCAAGTGTCCTAAACTCATTCCAATTCTCAATAAATCCATTCAAGCTTCAAGTTTTCATTTAAATCTTCATCAAGGAAATCTCCAAAGTTAAGGTATGTGGGTATCAACCATTGGGTCCTTTCACCCATGGTGTCCAACCTTCATTTTTACAAAAATTATATGTTTCTAAGTTGATTTACTTATGGGTCTTACTCATTATGAATCTGGTTATAAACTATGCTTGGGTTTCATAAAATTGTGACTGTTTAACCATATTTTGAGCTATGAATTTAAGATCTATGATGAGTTTTGATGAGGGGTTTCAATGTATTTTGAAAGATGGTATTGCTAAGTATTGGTGAGTTGATTTACTTCGAGTTTTCTTGCATGATTTTAGTCTTGAATTGCGTGGTTTTATACTAGCATTACACACCCGCCAAGTATTTGATAAAATGTCTGGTATATGGTTCTTGAGTTGTTGATGGTCTATTGCATGGTTTACGATTTAAGAAACTTTATAATTTCATGATTTATCTGAGTCTCGGTTGTTGATGATTTATTGAGTCCTTATGCTAAGGTTTATGCACTTATGAATTGTGAAAGCCTACAATATGGGGTTATGAACTATGTTATATGCCTTATCCTCTAGTACAAGGCCAATTTCTTCATGAATGTGTTATGAAATACGTTGTACACCTTACCCTCATGTATGATTTGATGTTATGCAATATCTTATACTCATATGAAGGGGTTATGAACTATGTGGTACATCTCACCCTCATATATGATTCAATATTTTATATTATCTCATTTTAACATGTAGGGGGTATGACCTATGCTACTTTTATACCCTTATGTGCTATTATCATCTCATGCTTATGTGTAGGGGTTTTGACCTATGTTATTTCTTTAACCTCATATAATACCCATTATCTACTAGAAAAGGTTATGATCTATGCTATATCCCTCACCATCTAGTACAAGGTATATGGATGATCTAATAATGTAACCTTATTGTGTTAAACAAGTTATGTAAGTATGACTATTTTTCATGTATGTTTTACTTCAACCATTGTTCATGTATGCCATGTTGCTAATATACTACTCTTGCTTATGATTATGCATTTCGATTATGTTGCCTATCTTTTGTTACATTGCATCCTATATACTTAGTACATTCAAACGTACTAACCCATACTCTATGCCTACATGATGTTACCATGTAGGAACTGGATCCCCACTTGATTATCTTCCTCCTCCATGTGACTAGTACTATCTTTGAAGCAAGTTTGGTGAGTCCTCAACTCCGAGGATGATATTGTTTGATCTTACGTTATTCAAGAACTCTCTTTCTTTCATTGTGTGCTTTTGACTATGAGGGTGAGTCCGAAAAGTTGTATCGGCCCCTACTCAATTCTAAGTTTAGAGGTGTTGTTGAACAAGTTATATAATGATGCTTTGAGCTTTGACTGCCTTGACTCTTGTATGTTTTAAGTTATGAAAGATTCCCTTAATCCCTTTGCCCTTATTTCTATTCTCTTAATCCTTTTTAATTGCTTCCCTGACGAAGGCTGTGTAATGAAATATTAAGAGGCTTATTTGGGGTCCCTTCGGGTTCCCCATTTGTCATGTCACGTTTAGGCTATAGTGACCCCAAATAGTGCCCGAAAATATGCCTCAGAAGTTCCGAGAATCATAATTTCCATATATCTCAAAATTCATGTGCGATATCGAAAACCCGACTTCATATTATTGTTCACGGGGTCATTTTGAGTGGAAAATGGGTCTAACCCTGATTTAAGAGTTAATAATTAGCAATTTCAATTTTTCAAAAAATGATTTCTAGTGAGCTTTTCGTGACCCTGGCGCGACGCGCCAAGGGCACGCATAAGTATACTTTCTTTGGCCACTTTTAACTTCGGTCCAAGACTTTTATGTCTTGGGCCTAAGTGTTCCCCGACGTGAAAATACCGATACTTAGCAATTTTTCACCCTCATATCATTCTAAATATTTCCCAATACTTATTCAAACACTTAGCTAAATATTTTACTCCTAAATTCAAGTCTCAAAACTCTCCCCGGATCTAAGGATTTCCTCTCAAGCTTTAAGTCTCCATCTCCAATCTTCATCAAGTTCATCTCTAAAGCTAAGGTATGTGGGTTTCTTTCATGGATTCCTTTCGCCCATGATACTCAATCTCTTTTTACTCAAAATTGCATGATTTAAAGTTGATTTATTCTTGGGTCTTATTCATTATGAAATTCATTCCATACTATATTGGGGATTATGAAATTGTGACAGTTTTACTATGTTTGGAGCTATTAATCTAATGTCTATTGTGAGAAATGATGAAGGGATTTGATGTATATTGTTTGAGGGTGTTACCAAGTATCTATTGATGGGTTTACACTGATTTTTCTAGCATGATTTCACTCTTGAATTATATAGTTTTACACTAGCATTACACACCCTCTAAGTGTTTGATAAAATATCCAATTGTGGATTCTTGAGGAATTAAAGGTCCAATGCATGTCGTATGAGATGAATGACTATATGATGATGAAATGATAATGGAATGAT
>JAABOM020000012.1:15944145-15974535 GCA_011800125.2 Solanum clarkiae | reverse complement strand
TTTCATCATCATATACTCAATTCAACTCATAAGACATGCATTAGACCATCAATTCCTCAAGAAATCATAACTCGGATATTTTATCAAACATTTGGCTGGTGTGTAGTGCTAGTGTAAAATCATGAATTTCAAGAGTGGAATCATGCTAGAAAATTCATTGTAAAATCATTAATAGATACTTGCTAACACCCTTAAGCAATATACATCAAAGGCCTTCAGCAAATCTCACAATAGATTTTAGATTCATAACTCAAAACATGTTAAAACAACCATAATTTTATGAAATCCCAACATAGTGCGCAGTAAAATTCATAATAGATAATACCCCATGAGTAAATCAGCTTTAAATCATGCAATTTTAGGTAAAAAGAGCTTGGGTATCATGGGTGAAGGGAACCCATGAAAGAAACCCACACACCTCAGCTTTGGAGAATCCTTGAAGAAGATTGGAGATGGAGACTTGAAGCTTGAATGAGAATCTTTAGTTCCGCATGAGTTTTTGAGACTTAAATTGGAGATGAAATATTGTCTAAGTGTTTGAGTGAGTATTGGGGAATATCTTGAATGATATGAGGGTGAAATAAGGCTATGTATAGGTATTTTCAAACATGGAACACTTAGGCCCAAGACCCAAAAGTCTTGAACCGAGATAGGAAAACTGGACAAAATTTACACTGAGGCGCACCCTTACGTGAAAACCTCACTGGAATTCAATTTTTAGGAAATACACTTGCGATTCATTTTCTCTAAAATTGGGGTTAGACCCATTTCCCACTCAATTTGACCCTCTGAATAAGAATATGAAGTTGAATTTTTTATATCACATACGGATTTTGAGATATATGGAAATTACGATTTTGGGCACTTTTGAGGCACTTTTGGGGGGTCATTTTATTCTGTGATCAAGGATGTGTAAATGATATGCTAAGAGGCTTGCTTAGGGTCCCTTCGGGTTCCTATTCGCCGTGTAACATCTAGGCCCTAGGCTTGGGTCGTGACAACAGGTAGGTGAGAGGCTCTTACACCGATAACTAGAGTCCTAACTTGGGTTCGAGGTCAAGGTCGATCTAGACACTCCAAGCCATACATACGACTTTCATAGAATACAACTTTTTCTATATTTATCTATGAGATCGAATATGGAATTTATTTTACTCACTTTAAATTGAGTATCTGTTTCCCTCCCTTTCCTGTTAGGATTGGAAATCCTATATTTTACATATCCATGCATTGAGTCGTTGGGTTTCCGAAATAGTGTAAAAAGAAGTTCTTTGAATCATTGCTATTTGACTCAGACCTGATCTAAAAAAGTCAATAGAGCAAAGCCCAGGCCATAGCACCAACTCATGACTAGAAGTGGGCACCAAAGCCTAATTTTAAGTGTCACAACCTGGGAGGGTACACTTGGCGTGGCCGGTACTCAGAGAATATTGCTAGCCCCCGAGCAAACTTGGCCTCATCGCCACATCAGCTCAACAATGGAACAAAGAACTCATATAAAAAACATTATCTGAATAAAATATAACACTACTACATTATAGTTTTCTAATGAAATAAGTTGGAACACAAAATGCTCATTGAATCCTCTACTCAAATGTACAAAGCCTCTACTCCACAATCTGGATGGTGTCATGATAGGCCATGGACACCCAAATCAAAGAAAGGAAAATATAATAAATCAACTCATAAGATAAAAGAGCTCCTGTGGAAAGCAAAGAGGGCTCACCAACTCTGGAAATGTACTGATCTGGACCTCAACGATGCGTGGGTTGAAGTCCTCTATCACCTGTATTTGTATCATAAAATGATGCAGGCCTAAATGGACATCATTTCATAAAATATACTGGTACGTAAAATAGCTCAATAAATTAAATCTCAACTCACTCACCTCGACTCAACATCTCATGCTCAACTTAGTACATGTAAGTTTAAAATTACAGTAAATCATCCTTTTAAAATATACTCAGTAGAAATAAACTCAGTTTAAAATCTCATGTTCAATAAATGTTTCTCAGGAGTTTCTCTTAATTGACATCCACATCCTATCACCTTTAATTTGATGATGCACAAAGAAGGCGACATTATTGCCACATCTTTCCTACATGTGCTATGATAAAGGATGATCAACTCTCTCTTAATCCATAATAAACGTCGCCTTGCGAGACAAGAGTTGCTAGAATGAGCTGGACGACTATCCTATGCTGGTAACGTAGTTCTGTGGCTTAAAGTAGATGTTTACTCGCTCCTGGCTCGGTGCTCGATACTCCTCCCAAGACAAAATCATGTTCAATTCATCAATTAACTCAATACTCAATACTCAATCAATTAACTCAAATCTCAACCTCATTAGGTTATCTTATCTCAACTCATCTCAGTTACTCATCAACTCAGTCAATGAAGTAAGGCAATAAACTCGACTCAGACTCATATGGTCATTTAGGCTTGCTCAATTTGATTCATCATGTAATGCAAGCAAGAGAATCATACATAGTGATGTATGTGACTCAACATAACATACTTCTCATACTTAATCATACTCAATTTACTCGACTCAAATGCTTAATTTATTCAACTCAAATACTACAGTTACTCTACTTAAATACTCAATGACATGCATAGAATTTCATAAAATTATATAATTTAGGGTTCATGCTATTAGGTGTATAACTTTACCCCGAGTTCATATAGAAATTATATAATGTATCAAGTACCTCATAAATTATCAGGAGAGTTCATAAAAAATGCAAAATCTCATTATTTGAAGGATAGAATTTCCCAAATCTCAACTTTTTCCCAATCTTGACTCAAGGGCGTGTGAAAAACATGATTTCACACTTTAGTAAGCCTTACGTACCTGAGATGAAAGAAATAATCAAATCTAATCGATCTTCGTGCTAGAATCAAGAACTCTTGCTCTTCTCCCTCCTCTAGTGCTCTCGAGAAAGCCCTAAGTGTGATGAATGGTGAATAATACACCTAGGGTTCTATTTTAAGGTTTTATTTAAGCCTAAAAAGACTAAGGATTAATTAAATAGGGATTGGAATGGAAAACATACCCCTCATTGAACTGTCGCCTTAGTCTACGAAACCCCATCTACGAGTCATAGATCATTCTATGGGTCGTAGACAGCCTCTCGTGAATAAAAGGTCTTAAAATCTGAGCTACTGGGAATTGGAGAAATACCCTCTCTATAATTCGTAAAACATTCTACGACTCGTAGACTCCTTTCGTAAACTAAATGTCCTGAAAATTGAATTACTGGAATTTGTCACGAAACTTTCTCTGCGAGTCCTGACATACTTTATGAGTCATATACCATTTCGTATATAGGCCTCAGACTTAGAAAATTTTACCAAGTCATTTGGGGTTTTATGAGACCCATTCTACGAGTCATAAACCTGACTATGATCATATATATCCCTCGTAAACTTTCTTCTATAGTTTTTCTCAATCTTTTCTCAACAACCTCTATACATCCACTCCAGATCAAGTAGAACGAATTGGAGGGTGTTATATTATCTCTTTCTTGGGATCATTTGTCCTCGAATGAAGAGAAAATTAGGAAATTAGGTCAAGGCATGAATCTCCCTATGTACTCTAACAATCAACCAGCTCTCACCTCACTCATGCAACCAATTAATTAAGAAATTTAGTAAGTAAAACAACCAAATAATCAACAAATCACATCAATCATCACCCGGACTCTAGAACTCTATCGTGTACATATTGAGAAGAAAGGAGAACTTAAGGAATGGAAATTCAAGAAAATTTAGAGAAAATTTATTACCATTAGCTCTCTCATCATCAGCGGGCAAGAACAAATGAGGGTATTTGGTCTTCATGTCCTCTTCCGCCTCTCAGGTAGCTTCTTCTACAAATTGGTTCCTCCATAGTACTTTGACATATGCAATATCTTTGGTTCTTAACTTGGGAAGCTGATGATCAAGGATTTGGGTAGGGATATCTTCATAACTCATATTGTCTTTTACTCTAAGACTCTCGACAGACACAACCAATTGTGGATCTCCAAAATATTTCTTAAGCGTAGAAATGTGAAAGACTGAATGGATAGCCTCTAACTCTGATGGTAGTTCTAACTCATATGCCATAATGCCCACTCTCTTTATGGATTTATAAGGCACAATGTATCTCGGACTTAGTTTCTCTTTCATCCCGAACGTCATCACCCCTTCATGGGTGACACCTTCAAATACGGTCAATCATTGACCTCAAACTCTAAATCTCTACTTCTAACATCTGTGTAGGATTTCTGTCAACTCTGTGCAGTTCTTCACCTTTCTTAAATGATCCCCATCTTTTCCATAGATTGGTAAACGAGGTTTGAACCAATCAAATCTGCTTCACCTACCTCATACCATCCAACCGACGACCTACACCTCCTTCCATAAAGTGCCTCATATGGGGCTATCAAAATGCTCGAATGGAAGTTGTTGTTGCAAGCAAACACTATCAACGGCAAGTGGTCATCCCAAATACCTTTAAAGTCAATAACATAGGCCCTCAACATATCTTCCAACGCCTAAGTAGTACTCTCTGCTTCACTATTCATCTGCGGGTGAAAAGCAGTGTTAAGGTACACGTTCGTACCCAAACCCTTCTGAAATAATCTCTAAAACTGAGCAGTGAATTGAGTTCCTCTATCTGAGATGATAAAAAAAGAGACTCCATGTAGTCTAACAATATTCTTTATGTATAGTCGAGTATAATCCTCTATTGTGTCAATTGTCTTTACTGCTAAGAAGTGAGCTGATTTTATCATCGAATCAACTATCACCCAAATTGAATCAGGTTGCTTGCGGGACCTTGGTAAACCTGCGACGAAGGCCATGTTGATCATCTCCCACTTTCACTCTGGAATCTCAAAGTTCTGAGCTACTTTATATAGCCTTTGGTGCTCAACCCTAACTTGTTGGCAATTCGGGCACTTGGAAATAAACTCAACAACGTCTCTCTTCATTCCACACCACTAGTAGACTTCTCTCAGGTCATGGTACATTATGGTAGACCCTGGATGGATGGAATATCTAGAACTGTGGGCCTCTGCCATAATCCTCCCTTGAACATTATCAACATCAGGAACACACAATCTGCCTTGATGCCTCAATACTCCATTTCCCCCTTTGGTGAAAGCCATCACCTTCTACTTATGCAAACCCTCCTTCAACTGTAATAAGATAGGATCTTGGTACTGTTTCTCTTTCACCTCCACTACTAGAGATGATACGGATCCATTATACACAAGAACTTCTTCTTCGCTTGATTCATCTAATTGAACTCCCAATCGTGCCAATCTATGAACTTCTTTAGCTAACTCTCTCTTCCCCTACTCCACATGGGCGGTGCTCCCTATAGATAAGCTACTAAGAGTATCAGCAACCACATTAGCTTTACCTGGGTGGTAGAGGATGCTTATGTTGCAGTCTTTGAGCAACTCAAGCCATCTCCTCTATCTCAAGTTAAGCTCCTTCTAGGTGAAGACTTATTGCAGGCTCTTGTGGTCTGTGAATACATCAACATGTGCTCCATATAAATAGTGGTGCCATAGTTTGAGAGCAAACATCATCGCTGCCAACTCCAAGTCATAAGTGGGATAGTTCTTTTATGTACCTTAAGCTCTCTAGAAGTGTAGGCAACAACCTTCCCCCTCTACATCAACACACATCCTAACCCACTCTCGAAACATCATAGTAGATGACAAATCCATTCATCCCATTAGGCAAGGTCAACACTGGTGTGGTAGTTAATCTTGTCTTCAGCTCTTGGAAACTTCTCTCACACTTGTCAGACCATTGAAACTTGACCTTCTTCTGAGTCAGTTTAGTCAATGATGCAGATATGGACGAGAACCCATCAATAAACCTTCGGTAGTAGCCATCCAATCCTAGAAAACTCCTTATATCAGTTAGAGAGGTTGGTCTAGGCCAGTCCTTGACCGTCTCAACCTTTTGAGTATCCACTCGAATTTCATCTCCAGAAACCACATGACCCAAGAAAGCCACGATTTGAGCCAAAACTCACACGTAGAAAATATTGCATATAACTCATTATCTCTGAGTGTCTGCAAGGTGATTCTCTGGTGATTGGCATGCTCCTCCTCATCTCTGGAATGCACTAGAATATCATCGATGAACACGAACACGAACATATCAAGATATCATCTGAATACTCTATTCATCAGGTCCATGAAGGCTGCAAGTACATTTGTCAACCCAAAAGACATCACTAAGAACTTGAAGTGACCATATCGTGTTTGAAAAGATGTCTTTGGGATGTCACATTCTCTCACTTTTAATTGGTGATAGCCTGATCTGAGGTCTATCTTAGAGAAAACAATAAAACCATAAATTTGGTCAAACAAGTCATCAATCCTCGAAAGGTGATACTTATTCTCGACTATCATCTTATTCAATTGATAGTAGTCAATACACATCCTCAACAACCATCCTTCTTTTGTATGAACAAGACCGGAGCACCTCGTAGAGACACACTCGGCCTTATAAATCCCTTTTCTAGCAAGTCCCTTAACTGCTCCTTCAACTCTTTCAACTTTATGGAGACCATCCTATAGGGTGGAATGGGAATAGTTTGGGTTTCATGAAGAACATCAATTCTGAAGTCGATCTCCCTATCAAGAGGGACTCCGAGTAGATCCTCAGGAAATATATCAGGAAACTTGCTCACGATTGGACAGAATCAAGAGTAGGGGACCAAACATCATCAGACTTGACTTGCACGAGGTGGTAGATACACCCCTTACTGATCGGTCTTTGGGCCCTGAGGTAAGAACTAAACTTACCCTTCTGTGTAACAAAATCTCCCTTCCACTCAATAATAGACCCATTCGAAAATCCAAACTTGATAGTTCAGGGTTCTGCAATCAACAGAGGCATCGCAGGTGTGACCCCAGTCCATACCAAGGATTACATCAAAATCAACCATCTCAAACTCAATCAGATCGGCAAGAGTATCCCTACGATAAATGGACACTGTACAATCTCTATAGATTCTCTCGGCTCGAATAGACTCACCAATAGAAGTAGAAACAGAAAATGGCTCAAGTAAATACTCAGGAAGGATCCTGAGTCTACCAACTACATATGGCGTCACAAAAGAACAATTTGCACCCAGGTCAAGTAAAGCATAGCAAGGAAAGGTAAAAACTTGAAGCATACCCATCACAACATCTGGTGCAACCTCTTATTCCTATCGATTCCACATCGCATACAGACATTTTGCCTCACTGCCTGCCCCTACTGCAGCACCTCTCTAGTTATCCCTCACTGGTGGTGTTCTGGTAGAAGACTGGTCCTTATTGCCCCACAACAGACACTCACTCTGAAAATGGCCCGGTTGGACACACTTGTAGTAACCATTCCCTCCATCTCTACATTCACCCAGATACATCCTGCCACATTTCCCACCAGGTGGCTTCCTTTTAGAGCCAAGAGTCATACTTGTTTGAGACTGTGCACCCTATGGCCTAAAGTTTGGCTATCCTTGGGACTTGGGATACATGTGACTCGGGGTCGGTGCACAGGCTGATGATGGTACATAGCTAGCAGATCTTCTACGGAAATAGGACTTATCTCCTTTACCTAGCTTGATCTGACTGGGCTCAGGCCCTGCTGACTTGGCCTTCTTACTCGGATGTTCTTCTTTGTCCTTCTTCTTATCTTCCTTAGTTTGATGGACATAAAGCATCATCCTAGAGATATCCATACAGATAATCAATGCCTTCTTGTACTCCCTCTTAGCCTATTTTCCTAACCCAGATACGAATTTCCTCATCCTCGCTATCAAATCTTGGACCATCTCTGGGCATGCCTAGATAATTGGATGAATTTCAGGCTGTATTCCTTAACAATTAGCCCCTTTTATTTCGGATTCACAAACTCCTTGATCTTTGCTTCTTTCAACTCCTGCGGAAGAAGTGATCGAGAAAGGCACTCTCGAACTAATCCCAAGCAGTGCACTAGCATCATCAGCTCGACTCTCTTCCCACTGATTATACCAAAAATTAGCAACATCCTTGAGCTGATAGGCAACAAGCTCAACTCTCTCAGTCATGGTTACATGCATAGTTTTCAGCACCTTTCACATCTCATCAATAAAGTTCTGAAAGTCCTCTTCAACCTTTTACCCAGTGTAGATAGGTGGGTTCATCCTCAGAAAGTCTCTCAGTCTGGAGTTAGCCATTGGCTAATAAGAGATTGAACTAGGAGTCTGTGAAACCTAGTTCCCACTTTGGGCAGCTACTAACTGTGTGAGCATGGTGATGGCTCCTTTGAAGTCAGCCTCTATGGTAGGAGCAGGTGGAGCGATAGGTGTCACAGAAACACCAGCAGTTCTGGTCGGTCGACCTCGCCCCTCGTTTCCATCTTGGGAGGCACCTCTAAAGTAAGGTTCTCAACGTTACTAGTTGAAGAATTCCTCTGGGTCACGTTGTGTCTAAGATGCATGATCTGGAAGCACGAAATGGACGAGTTAGAAAAGAGTTTTATAGAGCCTTAACTCAATCGCACGAACTCAGAACACAAAATAAGGGTAACAATTCCTAATGTCTTATAGCCTCCTGCTTATGAAATGTGGTGCACAACACACTCATAAACAAGACTCTACAAGACACGGCTTCACAGACTCCTTCAGAATCTTGACCTCTATGCTCAATTACCAATTTGTCACGGCCCGGTAGGGTACCCATGGCGTGGTCGGCACTCAGAGACTATTGCTAATCCCCGAGCGAACCACTTGGTCACATTGTCATATCAACTCAACAGCGGAAGAAAGAACTCATACAGAAGACATCGTGTGAATAAAATATAACTCTACTGCATTATAGTTTTCCAATGAAATAAGTGGGAACACAAAATACTCATTGAATCCTCTACTCAAATGTCTATGAAGCCTCTACTCCATAATCTAGATGGTTCCATGACAGGACATGGACACCCAAATCAAAGAAAATGAAAATATACTAAATCAACTCATAAGATAAAAAAGCTCTTCCGAAAAGCGAAGAGGGCTTACCAACTCTGGAAGTGTACTGATGACCTCAACTATGCGTGGGCTGAAGTCCTCTATCACCTGTATCTGCATCATAAAACAATGCAGGCCCAAATGGATGTCAGTACATGAAATATACTAGTATGTAAAATAACTCAAGAAATTAAAGCTCAACTCACTCACCTCGACTCAAAAACTCAGGCTCAACTCAATACATGCAAGTCTAAAAGTAAATTATTCTTTTAAAATATACTAAGTAGAAATAAACCTAGTTTAAAATCTCATACTCAATCAATTTTCCTCAAGAGTTTCTCTTAACTGACATCCACATCCCATAACTTTAATTTGATGATGTACAATGAAGGCAACATCGTTGCCACGCTCGTCATAAAAGTGCCACGATAAAGGATGATCAGCTCTCACTTGATCAAAAATCCTTTACCGTGGCACTCAATTTTTCTAACTCAAAAAAATTATCAGAAAGTTCGTGAAAAATGCAAAATCCCACTATTTGAAGGATACAATTTCTCAAATCTCAATTTTTTCTCAATCTTGACTCAAGAAGAATGAAGGAGTGTGTGAAAAACATGATTCTACACTTCAGAAACCCTTACATACCTGGGGTAGAAGAAACAATCAAACTCCAACCAATCTTCATGCTAGAATCAACAACTCTTGCTCTTCTCCCTCCTCTGTTGCTCTCAAGAAAACCCTAAGTGTGATGAATGGTGAATAATACACCTAGGTTCTACTTTAAGGCTTTATTCAAGCCTAAAATGACCAAGGATTAATTAAATAGAGATTAGAATAGACAAAAATACCCCTCATTTAAACTGTTGCTTGAGTCTACGAAACCCCGTCTACGAGTCATAGATCATTCTACTGGTCATAGACAACCTCTGTGAATGAGGGGCTTGAAAATCTAAACTACTAGAGATTGGCACGAAACCCCTTTCTACGATTTGTAAAACATTATATGGGTCGTAAACTCCTTTCATAAACTAAAGGTCCTGAAAAATTGAGTTACTGGAATTTGTCACAAAACCTTCTCTACGAGTCGTGACATACTTTATGAGTCATATACCATTTTGTATATAGGCCTCAGAATTAAAAAATTTCACCAAGTCATCTGGGGTTTTACGAGACCCACTATATGATCCGTAAACCTAACTACGAGTCGTATATGTCCCTCGTAAACTTTCTTCTGCAGTTTTCTTAGTCTTTTCTGAGCAAACTCTGCACATCCACTCCAGATCACGTAGAAAGAAATGGGGGGTGTTACATTAAGGTTGAGAATTTAGAGTATCAGCCAGTTGTAGAGGATCCAGTCAAGCTCCCACTTGGATTCGTAGCCACACCAGTATTACAGAATATTTTAGTTAAGATCCTTGGCTTCATGGAAGGTATGCACCAAGCATGGACCCTACCTAGCACTTCAAATGGATCTTATGTTCGAGACAAGGCACATCTTCAGCTCAAGTAGGGGTACAGAATGATCAGACTCCGGATTCATAACCTATTACTATAGCTCTACACCCTGTGGTGCAATTGATTCCACAGTTCAGCTTATGATAGCCAACATGGTTATGACAATAAAGGAGAAGAAGAAATTAGGGAGGTTTATCAATTTAGGCCCTCATAGATTTTTGAAAAGCAATCACAAGTAATTGGTTATGAAAAAGATGAATCAAGGGTGCTTCGGGAGGGGATGTCCATGAGTTTTTGATCAATTACAAAGAGAGGTTGCATAACCTCAGGTTGGATGAGTTCCACCGGATTAATTACAGTACTTTCCAGCTGGATGGACCAGCGAGTCAGTTGTGGAGGTCCTATATTAGTTGCAGGCCAGCAAGATCACCTCTGATGACATGGACATAATTCTCTGAGACCTTCTTTGAGAAGCATGCGCCCCTAGGTTGAGGGAGAGTCTAAGGTATGAGTTCACAACTCTAGTGGTATCGATTCAATTACTTAGTATGAGGAATAATTACATGATTTATCCAAGCATACCACAATTATTATACCAACATAGGAGGAGCAAATGCGTAGGTTTTTCGCAGGGTTATTTGTTCCATTGAGGTTAGCCACTGAGCAAATGATTTGTCGGGTTGTTCTTTCCTGCAGATAGTTGATCGTGTACATACTATTGATCTATATAATGTAAGGTCTATAGGGATAGAGACAAAAGACCTTGTAGTCAAGCTAGTTTTTTAGTAGACATCAGTCATACAGTAGATGTTCTTTTGGCAAAGGTTATCTATAATAGTTTCCACCTAGCAGGTCAGTTCAGGCAACTTTATAAATTATAGATGGTTGCCAATGGTTAGGGAAACCAAACTTTTGATTAGTCCTCTTTGGTTCATTCTTTTGAATATTTAGGCCATGATGGCTTTTTAAGTTCACCCAAACCATCTTACATGGCTTCATTCAGTAGTTAGGCTACATATTGGTTAGTTCAATTCAGTTTTAAAATTCGTCAATTTGACTTATTGATAATCAGCTTGTAGATAAACCATTATAGAACCATTAAGATATTGACTTATTAGTTATTGGATTATCGATTACTGATCATTGTCAATTTAGTTATTGGTTTAACCATTAAGATTTGACACAAAATTTTCTTTATAGAAAATTATTTAGAAGGAAGGTGACAAACTAAATGAACCATATACATGAGTTGATAGATTGTTGATATCGCCCAAGATACACCTCCTTTTTTAGGCTAAAGCGGTCGTTTTCAAGATATATAACATAACCAAGGTTAGGGTCGAATCCCACAGGGAATATGATAGACTTAGAAGAATTCAATTGCAATTCGAGATGATTAAAAACTTATCTCCCCAAAGGAGGGGGTTTTATAATAACTATTAAAAGCAATACTGAGCTACGAGAAGAGTTAAACTAATATGAAAAGAAACCAGGGTATTGTGTTCCCTATGATTCCCTAACTCGGTATTATTATATAATCAAATCATTATCCGATGTGTAACATGCAGAACGGTAAATAAGTTTACCAAACCTTTTTATCCAGGCGAGAGGCGAATTTCACTATGTAACTTGGTCCAGTCCCACAGCATGACATTACTAACCTTTACCTATTGTCCCAGTACAACCTCCCCTTGGCCCAGTTCGATTCATTAGACAAGAAACATCGATCGAATCCTATGAAATAATCTCTTTTCCTATTTATTACTACCTTGATCCAGTCAGTAATACTAGGTGGGTTTTGATGTTGGCCACCATTAGAAAATAATCAATACAAAGAGAATTAAGTAATATCATGCACACTTTCCAAGTATTATGAATTATCCAATTTTATCATATTAGTTCTTCATGATTACCACAACCCTAGTTGTGGATTTAACTACTCATGATCAGTGTAAATACAAGACTTATGAATTTTGCATAACATAATTGAGCATTTACACAAGTGAATTAAGCACAAGAAATCCAACTCTTCAATAAGAATCACTAGATTAAAATTCAAAGATGAAGTAATATTTTACAGATGTTTCTCAAACTCTCTAATGTTTCTCTATTATTGCCTCTTTGTCCCCCGTGAAAAATAACCTAAAGACATATTTATAGTGTTTAAAATACAAAACCAAAATGAATTAGAACAACTAGATCAGCAGGCTCTACGAGGTACTCTATGGGCTGTATAACAGTTTACGGCTTGTGATCGGGATTTCATGAACTGTTGCTTCAATTCAGGATTTGTCTTTTACGACACCCCTTGACAGCCCATAGTGGGTTTCGTCTAATGAAATTTCTATAAGTATCCGCTTTCTAATCCTTAGGGTACGATACCAAGTCTACTGCTCGTAAAGTCTTCTACTGCTCATCTGCATATTCGTAGACTCAATATCAGAAATACACCCTTCACTCGAACTACACATGAAACCCCCTTTATGGCTCGTAGAATACTCTACGGCCCGTAAGGGGTCTCGTGGATCATCAACTGCAACAACTTCTGCAAACTTTACCGCAAAAGTAATGCCAACCCTAAAATCTTGCAAAAAAACGTAAAAACACATCAAACCTACTAACATCACATTGAGAACACACAAAATTTCAAGTTTTAAGCATCAAAAGTGTTGTATTTTGACAGCACATCAACACCTCAACTTAAATTTATTACTTGTCCTCAAGCAACAAACTTAATCTAAGTAACACAGTCCTCAATCTAATCGCATACATCACATCAAACTTAAGCACAGATACCCATAACACTTTTCAAAACACAATCAGATAGCTATCCAGTAAACAACTACAAATCAATGAATGCGACAATGCAACTATGACAAGCGAGGTAACCATCAACAGGCCACAATCATTGAATGATTTTGATGTTAACAATGCAACGCAAGTACCTTCACAGAAAGAAGTCTCATATCTTACTCATAATGATGTTTTCAGATATATCCTTGGGACTATGCAAAATTACTCACTCTCACAAAAGAATTTCAAATATCATGCAGAATTCCATATGATTTTTCCAATACTCATGACTAAGACCTTTGACTATTTGGACTAGGATCACTTTAGGACTTTACTGGATAGTAATGTAGGCTCAGGGACCTTTGATATGATATTTTTGAGAACATAGTGACTACAGGCCTTTCTTGACACTGTGTTTTTGTATGTTTTTTCCCTTTCAACACCGTTACTTTTCATTCCATTCTCCCTTTCTATCATTTCAAGCTTTTCTAGGTGCTTTCTTTTCATTTTTTTTAACTTTTTTGCCTTGTATTTACACTTCATTTTTCTTTTTGGTTCATATCTAAGGCATTGCTCATTTTTCTTGCACCCAGTACATATTTTTCCTCCTTCTCCGTGTATCACTAACTTTCCCCTACATTTTGTATTTTACCCTTACACAAGCCACCCTCAACTTAGGTTTTTGGCCTGAGTTGAGGTGCACATTATCCAACCTTGTAACCAGGGTCACTTTTAGTAGCCACCCTCAACTTAGGTTTTTTCCTCAGTCAAGGTGCACCATATTCAATGGAGGACCACGACCGATTTTAGGACTTCATATCTAATAAAGCTAGGTCACTTGGGTTTTTATAAAGAAAAGGTACATGTCAAGCTCAAAAATTAGGATCAAGGGATTTTTCACACATTCGGTTGGTTATTTAGGCTGATTGGACTGTTATGAACAATGGTCTAAAATCCTTTCCTAACCAACTAATCCAAAGTCTAAGTCGGAGTAGCAAAGCAAGTTCTGAATTGATATATAATACATGAATTTAGCAAAGTAAGCTCATACTCACATGGAACTAATTACACTATCAACACATACCCTCAGATTATACTTTCCATCTCAAATTTATCCTCACTTATCAGAACAGACACTGTCGACACAATTAAACATGCACGATTGCCATCTAGACTAACTAATCAAAAATTTAGCGGGTATCATTTTTCACAAAAAAAGCACCAAACACATATATGTCATAGATATCAGTACTATATGATACCAATACTACCTAAACATCCTAAATATGCTAGTTCAACATGAAGTAAATGTCCATGGGAAAAACGAACACAGGCAAAAAAACCCCTAGGATTCAAAAATTGGGGTAGTTATAGGCCAAGGCTACTCAGACTTCATTGAGGCTTATAACTACCTACACCCCATCGAAAAAGAGATGCATTGTCCTCAATGCACATAAAAATATTAAAATAAAGTACCGAGGTCAAAAAGACATATATGGGTGCCTAAGCACCGTGTATGCCTTGGGTTTCATCCCAAGGACCACTTGATTTATTGTCATGGCACGACATAGATAGCTTGAATACTCAGACTTCATCAAGTGTCCATGCTTCCACAATTTTTATTTCCTCCAAATTTCCAATGTATGGCTTGACTCTTTGGCTATTCACTTTGAATGTCTGACCATTTCTTTTCTCCAAGTCGACTGTCCTATGATCAAAGACATGTGCTACCTTGAAGGGCCCTAACCATCTAGACCTGAGTTTCCCAAAAAACAACTTTAACCTGGAGTTATATAGTAGCACAAAGTCCCTTGGTATGAATTAGCGATTCTCTATGCGTCGATCGTGTTGCAGCTTATCCTTTGTTTGTATAAGGTTGAGCTCTCATATGCCTTACAAAAATTCATCAAGCACGTTGAGCTGGATCGGCTTAGAGTTTGTCGCATCATTCCAATCTATGTTCAACTTCTTCAATGCCTACATTGCCTTATGCTCAAGCTCCACCAGCAAATGACACGCTTTCCCAAAGGCAAGTTGGTAGGGAGACATGCCTATAGGGGTCTTGAATATTATTCGGTATGCCCATAACATGTCATCAAGCTTCTGTGACCAATCTATCCAATTTGCATTCACATACTTGGATAGAATCTGTTTAATCTCCCTATTAGACACCTCCACTTGCCCACTTGTCTGAGGATGGTAAGGGGTTGCTATTTTATACTTTACCCCATATTTTTCAAGCAAGGTCTTGAATAATTTGTTGCAGAAGTAAGAACCTTCATCGCTAATAATCGCTTAAGGGGTACCAAACCTTGAGAAGATGTTCCTTTTTGAAATGTTACGACACTTTTGCCTTCATTGTTGGGGAGAGAAACTGCCTCCACTCATTTTGATATGTAATCCATAGAGACCAAGATGTATTTGTTTCCATGCGAACTAACAAAGGGGCCCATAAAGTCTATTCCCCATACATCAAATAACTCAATCACCATGATGGAATTTAGAGAGAGCTCATGCTTGTAGGTAATACCACCTTCTCTCTAGAACCTATTACATGCTTTGGTGTAGTCCTAAGCATATAGGTGGATGGTTGGTCAATAATAACCACACTGCAAGATCTTATGTGTTGTTCGACTCCACTATGATGCCCACCTACCAACGACGAGTGACATGCCTCAAGGATGCTCGTAATATTGACCTTGGGAACATAACAATACCATCTGCGCATACACGAAACAAGTACAAATTATCCTAAAAGGATTTTCCCATATAAGACATGAACTTACGCGATGGTGGGTATTCAGGTCATGCGGTACGATATCACTAACTAAATAGTTTGCATAGTTTGAAACTATAGTATCAAATCATGCGATTCTTCTAACACTCTCCAATATGGGAATGAGTCGGTGATCTCTAATCCATCATCAAACTTTTCCGTGGCTCCATCTTCCAACCCAGAAAAGTGATTTGCAACTTGATTTTTTGTCCCTTTTTTGTCGATGACATGAAAAACAACTTCTTGAAGAAGAAGTAACTATCTCATCAACCTTGGTTTTGAATCCTTCTTTGCCATCAAGTACTGCAGTGCTGAGTGGTTTGTGTGCACCACAACTTTTGTTCCCGAGAGATATGACATGAATTTCTCAAATGCAAAGACCACCGCAAATAGGTCCTGTTTAGTAATAGTGTAGTTATTCTGGGCTGTATGTAGGGCTTTGCTAGTGTAATATATGGGGTGTAATATCTTCTCTTGGCATTGTCTCAATGCTACACCTAGCGCGAACCGGGTTGCATCATACATGATTTCAAAGGGTTTGGACCAATCTGGAGCTGCAACGATAGGGGCTGAAATTAGTTTCTGCTTTAATCCTTCAAAGGATTTTAGGAATACATCATCAAACATAAATTTAGCATCCTTCTCAAGCAGATTGCACAATGGATGTGCAATTTTAGAGAAGGCTTTTATGAAACGCTGATAAAATCCTGCATGCCCTAGGAAGCTCCTCACACCCTTTACAGAGATGTGTGGAGGAAGATTCTCAATCACATTCATTTTAGCTCTATTAACCACAATTCCTTCGATTGAGATTATGTGACCCGACATAATCCCCTCCTTAACTATGAAATGACACTTTTCCCAATTCAGCACCAGATGGCATTCCTCACACCTTTTTAGCATCGCATGCAAGTATTTCAAAAAATTCTCAAATGAGTCACGAATCATACTAAAGTCATCTATGAAGACTTCAATAGTTTCCTTCCATGTCTTAAAATATGGACAACATGCATATTTGGAGTATTGTTGGAGTGTTACACAACCCGAATATCATCTTTTTGAATGTGAAGGTGCCGTAAGGACATGTGAACATTGCCTTATCCTGATCTTTTGGAGAAATGGTGATTTGGTTGTATATCGGATACCCATCCAAAAAATAGTACTAGGCTTTTCCAGCCAGTCGACCTAGCATCTGATCCACGAATGACATAGAGAATTGGTATTTTTTGTCGATGCATTGAGCTTTCTATAGTCCATGTGTACTCTCCATCCAGTGGCTGGATGCTTTGGAATCTACTCATTAGAAGCATTTAGACCAAAGTGATATCCCCTTTCTTCAGCATATACTGAACCAGGCTCACTTTTCAGTCGGCGTTCAGATAGATCACTCTTGCATCAAACCACTTGATTATTTCTTTGCGCATGACCTCTTCCATAGGAGGATTGAGATGCCTTTGCTACTTTATACTCAGTTTTTAGTCCTTGACCAATTGGATTTTATGTGTACATACCCTAGGAGGAATGTCAATGATATCTGCAATCGAGCACCCAATGGCCTTCTTGAACTGTTTAAGCACTGTGGCAAGTGCATTCACCTGTTCATCATTCAGGTCTGCAACAACTATGACTGAAAGATGTTGTTGGAACCCATAAATGCATATCTCAGATGAGTTGGAAGAGCCTTCAATTCTAGTATCGGCAGTTCCTCTATGGATGGCTTGGTGGGTGGTGACTCTCGATTTTATAAGTCCAGCTCCAATTTAGTTTGGCTCCTAGGGCATAGGATACCCCCAACACATACACTATCTCCTCATAGTCTGGGATGCCATCACTACCAAAGTTCATCAATACAACTTCCATAGTATCGAGGCCTAGTCTCACTTCATCATGTGGTACTTCTAGCTTAGTATCACCAACATTTTTAATAACAAAGACCACCCTAAAGTCATCCTCTTTCTTTGAATGTTGGTAGATATTGAACACGGCCTCATTTTTTCCCAACCGAAACTTGAGTTGGCCTCTCTTCATTTTCACTGAAGTGTGTCCAGTGGCTAAAAAGGGATTTCACAAGATGATAGGGACTTCAAAGTCAACCTCACAATCCTGGATCACAAAATCTATGAGGAATATGAACTTATCCACTTTGATAAGCACATATAAGGTATCCACATAGGTTTCTTTACTGTGTAATCAACCATTATCAACCGCATGCTCATCGGGGTAGGGGCTCCAAGTCCTATCTTCTTGAAGACCATAAGGGGTATTAGATTTATGCTGGCACTGAGATCACACAATGCCCTTGTGAACTCCACATCTCCAATAGTGCAGTGTATAGTAAAAGCACTAGGATCTTCTCGATTTTGTATTAAGGACCTCGTAGCAATCGCACTGCAATATTGAAGCTTTTGGGAGAGCTCCGACTCATAGTGCGCTTCGTAGTAACCAGTTCCTTCATATACTTGGCATATGCTAGCATCTTCTCCAATTCCTCAATGAGAGGGAGTTAATGGAGAGTTGCTTCAGCATGGAGAGAAAGTTCTTGAACTTGCCCTCCTCCTTCTTCTTTTAAATTCTCTGAGGGAAGGAAGAAGGAGGCCTAGGAATGGGCTTTAGCTTCTATGGTGCCTCTATAGCATCACACACACTATCATTGCTATGATCATCTCTGGTATCCACGTCCTTAGCCCCAACTATCTCCTCTCGAACATCATCCTCATTTACTAGCGTGGGAGGATCAATGATACTCTTGCCACTATGAGTAGTAACCACCATGCACTGCCCTTCATTCTTTGGGTTTTGAATTGTGTTTCTAGGTGGTGTAGCTCTCTAACGTTGGTTGAGTTGAGTTGACCTTGACCAAATTGTTGCTCAAGTTGTTAGATAGTAACCGAGTGAGACTCGATTTTCTGATTTATGCTGGAAATGTCAGATTTCATCCCCCTCAGAGTCTCATCCTATGTCTCAGGTTTCTTCAATACGTAGTCAAACATCTTCTCAATTTTGGAGCTACTAGCACCGGTATCGTGGTTGGTGGTGGCACATAAGTACCATTTTTGTAGCCATCTTTGTGGCCTCAATCTGTATCTCTGTCTTGGACTTGATTCCTTTCATAGTAACCTCCACGGCTATCTCTGAAAGCTCCATCTCGATTATAGTTCTGACCTTAGTTTCTTGACCTTAGCGTTAATAATCCTAATTAGACCATTGGGCATTTTTCCAGAAACCCCTCGTATGATCAGTAATGAAGCAAGTGTCTTCCTCATAGTAGGAATCATTATACATGGGTACCTGCGGAGGCTGATGAACAACTACATTAACTCATTCCTAATTCTACTTCTTCATCACTTTCACACCTGTACGGATTTGGGAAAGCTCTTGCATAATATATTCTTTTATTTTAGCTTGCTTCGAACTAATACTGACAGCGCTCAAACTTTTGGTAGATGCTCTGTCTCTTTGCCCCCATACATGATTTTGTGGTCTGGAGCACTCCTTTTATGAACCTCTCTCGTGCAGTATTGATCGAGTCACCAGGATGTTGCTCAAAGTTGTTGATTTGGTCTTTCAACTTGAGGTTCTTCGATCTTAGGATCAACTCTAAAAAGGCCTTTTGCAACTCAACTGAAGTAGTGATCATACTTTGCTGGAGCTCGGACAGCCTTAGAGCTACATTGCCTGTCAGAGATAATAGGAAAATGCAAAGTCCCTCAGCATCCATAGATAGATTTTGTGTCCCCATCACACTCTTGCAGACAAATGCAACATTATGTAGATGGCTATACAGATCCTCTTATTGTAGGCTCATGAACAACCCACGATTCTGTAGCATCTAAGGCAACCCACTAGAGACAACAAACTATGTGTCAGCCAGTAGAGGTGGTAACACAATAACTCCAACAACCTCCATAACCATAGGGTTCACCGAATATTGGTTCCACTGATATGCTTTGGTATTGAAGTCCTATGGATGTGGAGCAAGGTCCTCAAGAAGAGGTGAGTTGTCACTATTTGCATTCTCATTCTCATTCTGATTCAGAGTTGCATTTGTTGCGTTGTTTGTATTATCTTGGGCCATTATTCTTAGACTTCTTCGGATCTCTGGGTCAAACAGAGTCTAGGGTATGCCTCGACTTTGCATGTTGGGAATACACTACACCTATACCCTGAAAGAAAACAAAAATAATAAAAAAATTGTAAAATGAGGGAAATAAGGATTAATTCTCAAATTACTTAAATTGGACAAGTCTAGCCATATTCCCTGGCAACTATGCTAAAATCTTGATGTCGCCAAAGCTATACTTCCTTTTTTATGCTCAAACGATCGTTGTCAAGATATATAAGCTAACCAAGGTTAGGGTAGAATCCAAAGGGAATATGGTAGATTTAGAAAAATTCAATTGCAATTCGCATTGATTTACCAACTTATCTCCCCAAAGGGGGGATTATAATAACTATAAAAAGTAATGCTAAGCTACAACAAGAGTTAACCCAATATGAAGAGAAACTAGGGCATTGTGTTCCCAATGATTTCTTAACTCAGTATTACCAGATAATCAAATCCTTTCCCAGTGTGTAGCATATAGAGCAATAAATTAAGTTTGTCAAACCCTTTGACCCAGGCGAGAGGTGAATTTCACTACGTGGTTTGGTCCATCCTAGCAGTGTGAGATTTCTAACACTTACCTATTGTCCTAGTAAAACTTCCCCTTGGCTCAGTTCGATTCATTAGACACTTCGATCGAATCTTGTTAATTAGTGTCTTTTCCTATTCATTACTACCTTGATCTAGTCAGTAACACTAGGTGGGTTCTAATGTTAGACACTATTAGAAAATATTCAATATGAAGAGAATTAATTTATATATGCATGCACACTTTCCAAGAATTATGAATTATTTAGTTTTGCCTTGTTAGTTCTTCATGACTCCCACAACTGTAATTATGGATCTAGCTACTCATGCTCAGTGTAACTGCAATACTTAGGAATTTGAATAACATAATGAGCACTTACACAAGATAATTAAGCACAAGAAATCCAACTCTTTAATAAGAATCACAAGATTGAAATTCAAAGATGAAGTAATGTTTTGCAAGTGTTTCTCAAACTCTCTAATTTTTCTTTACTGTTCCCTCTTTATCCCTCATGAAAAATAACCTAAAAACCTATTTAGAGTGTTTAAAATATAAAACCAAAATGAATTAGGGCAACTGGGTCGGCAGGCTCTACGAGGTACTCTACGGGCTGTATAGCAGTTTATGGGTCGTGATCGGGCTTCCGTGAACTGTTGCTTCAATTCAGGATTTGTCTTCTACGATACCCATCTACAACCCTTATATGATTCTACGGTCCATAGGGGGTTTCATTTGATGGAATTTCTACAAGTCTCCACTTTCTGATCCTTAAGGTACGACACCAAATCTACGACTCGTAAAGTCTTCTATAACTCATCCGCATGTTCGTAGACTCAACTTCAGAAATACATCCTTTATTGGAAATACACACAAATCCCCCTTTATGGCTCGTAGAATACTATATTGCCCGTACGGCGTCTTGTGGATCAGATAAACCAAAATGATTCTTTAAACTATCTGCGTTTTTTTCATTTGTGAAGTAGCAGTTAGTCAATGCAACTTTCGACGCTCCTCATGGGTCATCTAGAAATAGCCGCTTTATGTTTTTAAACATAGGGGTTAGGCTGCGTACATCCGACCCCCCTCACCCCGCAATGAGCGGGAGTCTTTTGAGGCACTGGGGTATGTTGTTGTTGTTGTTTTGGGTCTTGTGGATTAGCAACTGCAGCAACTCTTGCAGACTTTTCCCCAAAAATAGAGCCAACCGTGAAAACCTACAAAACAAACACAAAAACATATCAAACTTACTAACATCGTATTGAGAATACAGAAAATTTCAAATTTTAAGAATCAAAAGTGTTGTATCTTGACAGCACATTAGTTGTATCTTGCTTAAAAGCAAATACTTTTAAATCATATATATATAGGAGGATGCTTAGCACGGTGATGTGGCACGCCCACAAGGCAGAATTCCTTTTAATTTACATAATTACACAATTACCCTTCCTCCAATGAGCAAGGACTCTCCTATTAAATAAATCAAAAATTGAAGAAACGTCATCTTCCCCTCCTCAATAGGCACACCCACTAGCCTTGTGCAAAGCAAATAGACACGGCGTCTCCAACACCCACTTTATCAACTCCTTTTGAAACACTTTGTCCATCATGCACAGGCATATCTACACTCTATCTTTGATACGCACTGTCATAATGATGAAGACTCATCAACTTATGATGCTGGTTCCTCCTCCCCTTTGCCATACCTGTTATTTTCCTATTTACTCTTCAATATATTTTTCATCCGTAATTTTGTCTCATATCTCACTGAATTTGTAATTTGTTCTCTTAGGTTTTTGCTTCTTTATTGATTTTTAATAATGGCCAAAGGTTCAAATTGAACAAAGGTATGCAATTGCATACCATTCTTTCGATTTTATAGGTTCTTCAGCTGTGATTATATTTTTGCAACGTTGAAAATATAACCATTACCCATGGATATGAATGGGTTAAGACGGCTAATCAAATATTAATATTTTATGGAAAAAGAAACCAAAGTGACATAGACAACTATGACTAATGAAGATTTAAGACCTGAACTATAATGTTGGTGGGGGAATCCCTTCCCAGGTTCGCAACTTTCTAAGATTTATACTTTAAAAAATACAAAAAAATGGTGTTTAACTTCAATATAATTCTCATTAACTGGACAACAATTGAGAGATTTAGTGCAAAGTATGGCTCTTACTGTACCTTGTGTTGGACATTGAAAAACTATTAAGTCAATAGGGGCTAGAAAGAGATGTAAGCGAAGTACTGGACCCTATGTTTTCGTGTTGGTAAGGACACAGATATGAAGATGGCCAAAGAACACTGATACGAAGATGATCTAATACCAGTTGCCTATTCAATAGCAAAGTGTTTGGGGTAAATGACTAATTGATCTGATTGAAAAAGAGAATCAGGAATGTAAAGGACTAACTTCACAGTCAGAAGGTAAAAACTTGTATACTCAGGTTGCCATGTTTGGATATCTATCGGCAAATGTGATTGTCAGAAGAGTCTAAGATATAATATTATATAGGAAGATGTGTTACTCGATGTATGATCAGAAGCATATGAGTCAATGATTTAAAGGTTCAAACTCTAGCTACAAGCAAAAGTTTGGTACTTAATTGGAAAAAGGGAGAGGCGCAACAGGCCTATTATCCGCCGAGTTTCAAAATATGCGCCATTGACCTTCAAAAACTTCTTAGTAGTAATAAAAATATATTCCACTGACCTACATTCTCTCTTGGTCTGCAATCCCCTTTCCGCTTCTTTCCCTCTCAACTCCTTAGCATTGAATTTCTGGATATTTTTGTTGGTATCTTCTGATTGACATGGCTATCTGCCAAGAATATGATGGATTTCATTGACAAAATGTGTGGACTTCTATCAATTCTGCTTCTTTCCTGGATTTTTTTTTTTGGTGCCTTGAAATGCACACAGATTAATCTAACTCAGTCTAGTGTTTTATAGAAAAATGATGACACTCGCAACCATCAAACTATAATTGCCTTCCTCCCTTCCCCATTTTGTGTCATGTAACCTGTTGTTGTTACTCTCACTTTCTACAAGTATATAATAGCCTGTAGAGATCTTAATTTGTATATTAAATGTAACATACCTTCATTTTTGTTTTCTTGGTTGATTAAGTTATAAGTAGCCTTGGTTTCCATATGAAATCTTGTAAAAGTGCACCTTACCATTCTGATGATGTCTTACACTTGTCATGTCTTTGTATGGTGCATGTTTAGCAACCATGATTGTTAATCCAAGTGTAATTTAGAGTAGTTTTTAATGGGTTTACGATTTGACTTATTTTTTTATTTAATTTAGCTTTAGAATAAATACTCAAAAGTTTTTTAAAATTTTACCAAAACACTATAAAATTATGCGTAAAAGCTAATTAGAATTAAAACCATGTTAAAAAGCCAATCAAAACAAACTCTTGATAATTCAATTTCTTTAGTTCAATGCATTTGATACCTTTAAACTTAGTTATAAATTTGTATGTACGAGTTCTTAACAATATAGTGTATCGATCTGAGATATTAACATCTTCTTTGTCCAATGGCGTACAAGTTTTCTTTAAGACTACTAATACTAAAATTTTCCTTCAAATGAGAAACATGTTCATAGTCTATATTATATATGTTTCGATCCTAGATGGAATTTGATTTTATGCTTTTAATAGGTGCTAACAACATATCATATGTGAGGGCCGCTTGACACTGAGGATATATGAATTTTGCTGGTAACACTAATAAATTTGTGCTCATGTTCATTCAAATATAGTTATCACAAATTTATTTTTGGTGCACATTTCAATTGACACAAAGAAGAATGTATATGTGGAAGCTTTAATTCAATAAGAAGTCATTGAAATACCAGAGTATATAGAGTAATAGATGTCATAAAAATATTTGAGTGTGTAAGGTAAGAGTCTTTAGTTTTAGACCGCTGCTCCAGCGTATGTTGCCATCATTGTGGCACATAGAGACATGCTTTTAAACAATAAAGGACTCACGTTGTACGTATAAGATATTATTTTTAAATTCACTTTCCAGCCTTTATCCTTCATTTTTGCCCGTTAAGAAGAGAATCCAAATTCTTTATTTTCTTTAATTTTTAGTTTTTGATTTAAATATTTTAAACAAAAAACTGTTATAGTATGTTCATTTTTAAAAATAGTATATAAATAGCTTTGCTTTCAATTACTTTCTCTTTTATTTTCATATGCTTAAGTTGAAACACAATATAGAGCAACTACTGATTTTGTTTTATCAAAACTGTAAACATTAACTATTTAGCTATATTTGAATTTATTCTTTAATCGCGCGAAGTGCGAGTTATTTCTCTAGTTGTGGAATAATTGAGGATTTGAGACAGTCAAAATAAAAGTATAAAGATGTCAAGAACTTTATATACCAAATGTTATAAATATAATTATTTAATTTACTATGGGTTATTAGCTAACCCATTAAGAAAAAATCTAAAACTATTAAGAACCAATAACTCAATAATAAAAAAATTAAAACTATTAAAAAAATTATTAAATCAACAAGCCATTATCAATAAACCAATAACTTTTTTGTTTGAATTATCAATTTTAGTTCAATTTTGAACAACCTTATTCGTGGGTCATGCTATTAGTATGGTGTGATAGGCCACTTTTTCAGGGAGTACATTACAATCAGCCATCACGCACTCTAGGATCAGCAAGTTTAGGTGTCCATACCCTAGTTCAGTCGACTAGAGAGGGTACACATGGTGGCAAAGGTGATTCTCAAGGTACTAAGGGTGGTCCCCAGGTAGGCCTGTCAGGTAGTAGAGGTGGAGATGGTAATATATATTTATATATATATGATATTTTTGGGAATACCAGAGGTAGAATGTGGTCATCATAGGTATTACATACATCTCTCATCAACTTGCTTATGCTCTATTTGATCTGAGGTCTATCTATTCATATTTGTCTGCTTATTATGCTACTTGATTAGATGTGTTGTGTGAGCTATTGCTTTTGCCTACGATTGTTTCCGCCCCCGTAGAAGATTCTTTAGTAGTGAATCGAGTGTAGCAATCCTATGCAGTGACCATTTCTGGGTATGATACTAGAGCAGACTTAATTCTATTAGATATAGTAGATTTTAACTTTATTCTAAACATGGATTAGTTGTATCCTCATCACACGATTTTGGCTTGCTTTTCTAAGATCGACACCTTGTATATAACTAGTATTCCTCTGATTATGTGGATAGGTGCAACTAGTCATATATTGAGTGTTGTTGATTTATTTTCCTCCAGGCTCAGCGGTTAGTGGAGAAAGGGTGTTTAGTCTATCTTGCTTATATATGTAATACTAGTGCTGACACATCTCACATTGATCTTGTTCTTGTGGTCTAAGAGTTTCGTGATATATTTTTTATAGATCTCCCTAGTCTCCCTCCTAAGCGTGATATTCATTTTGGCATTGATGTTGAGTCAGACATGCAACTAGTTTTTATTCTGCTGTACCAGATAGCTTAAGATGAGTTGACAGAACATAAGGTATAGCTTTAGGATGTTTTTAGTAGAGGATTTATTAGGTAGTGTGTCTCCATGGGATGCTCATGTCATATTTATGAAGAAGAAGGATGGTACCTTATGTTTATGTAATGACTATAAATAGCTGAATAAGATGACCATCAAGAATAGGTATCCAGTGTCATGTATTGATGATTTGTTTGATCAGCTCTAAGATACAGCAGTATTCCTTAAGATAGACTAGATATTGGGGTATCACCATTTAAGGATTAGGGAGCCAGACATCTCTAAGACTGTCTTTAAAACCCAATACGACTACTTTAAGTTCCTAGTCACATCTTTTATGCTGACTAATGCCCCTCCAATGTTCATGGATTTGATGAACTATGTTTTCAGACCCTATTTGGACTCCTTTACTATAGTGTTCATTGATGATATCCTAGTCCAATCTAGGAGTAGAGATAAGCATGAGAAATACTTAAGGATTGTACTTTACAGCTTGCAACATTAGCAGTTGTATACCAAATTCACTGAGTGCGAATTTTGGCATGTGTCTATGATATTCTTAGGGCATTGTGGTGTCCAAAGATGAGATTATGGTGGATCTTTATAAGGTGGAAACATTCTTGATTGTGCTATACCCATTACTCCTATCGAGGTTCACAGTTTCTTCGAGTTGGTAGGGTATTACAGGTGGTTTGTAGAGAGATTCTCTTCTATTGCAGTACCTTTGACTATTAACTTAGACGAATGTTCCTCTCCAGTTTTCTAATGAGTGTAAGGCAAGATTTCTGAAGCTCAAGGCCTTGTTGACTTCAGTTTCAATTCTTACTCTTCTTATTGAGGGCCAAGGGTTTACAATTTATTGTGATGCTTTTTGTGTAGGCTTAAGTTGTGTTTTGATGTATCAAGGTAGAGTTATTACATATGATTCCAAAATATTTGAAGTTACATGAGAAAAACTACCCTAAATCTTATTTGGAGTTGGCGACGGTATTCTTCACATTGAAGATTTGAAGCCATTATTTGTATGGTGCTCATTGTGAAATCTATGCCATTGCCATAGTATTCAATAATTTTCATCTAGACGGACCTTAATTTGAGATAACTCAAGTGGTTGGAGTGTCATGACCCCAAAGTAGGATCATGACCGGCACTAAAGGGAAGAATTCCAAAGCAAGCCTCCTAGAATTCTATAGAAAATCGGGCAGAGTTTCCCCTATTTTTAGGCCTATCCAAAATTAAGACCTATCTCAGAATCTAGCAGCACCACAACTAACTGATCAAATCAAGTCACTATATCAATTACCAATCTAACCTCTACATAACGAGACCAACTTGTCTCCAACAATAGAAATAAACTTAAACACAGTCACATATCTAGAATAAACGAAAGAATAGCCATGACTCTAAATAAGGGAATGACTATGGAGAGACTCTCTAAGAATTCAAAAATGTCCATAACAATAAATAACTTGTTTCTCACGCGAACAATTGTGGGACTCACCAAGGAATCAACCTGCTATATTTAGCTAACTAAATTCTCGCCAATATCACCTATATTCTCTAGAAAAGAAAAAAAATAGTGATGAGCGAGACGCTAGCTCAGTGAGTAATAGTAATACCACAACTTTTTTAATAAGGAAATAGTCAGAAAAGATGCTAGTATAATCATCAAAATTATGTAACAAATGCTCTTTCAAAATCAATAGTCAAATCTATCTTGTTGTCTTATATAAGCAATTCAACTTAGGTATTTAGAAATAAACTTGGTAAAACACTTTCATATCAAATCATATACATATATTCGGGAGGTTTCCAAGGATGAATCATGTAATTGGTAATCGATATGTCTATCTTCTTAAAAGAATAGACAATAACTTGTAATTTTCATATCGGTAAATCCCTACTCGATGGATATCAGTAACGGTATGCTAGTTCTATTTTTCTACTAGCGAGGGTTTTATCTGTAATCGGTAAATACAACGTGCACCAGGTCTAACAAACCCGCCGTTAGCTACGAGATTCATCAAGATCTACTCCTATTAAAATTTTTCTTTATAAATCATATAAGCTTTTCGAAGCAGTACAAAGCATGTAAATCTTGTAATCATATCATGTCAACTTAATGAAAACACATGTAAAAACACTTATATTTCAAGTCAATGTCAAAATTCATTTAAATAACAGTAATAATCTCAATTATCAATACATTCATCTTGTAAAAGTAAGATCATCTCAAATAGTTATTTCGGTATCAAATCAAGTAAAGGACTTGTCCCATATGCAAATTCAAATCATTCGGTAACAATGTTTATAAATCATGTAAAAATCATGAACTTATAAAATACAAGTTGGGATAAGATTACTACTCAGAGTACTCGTGTAAAAGTACCAAACTTGTCACCTCAAGCAATCCGTAAGACTCCCTTCGATCAATATATATTTATATCATAAAAGATCATCTTACTTTCTTTGTTCATACTAACTTGAGAATGTCCAACCCAATTCAAGCTTCCGATTTCCTATCGAATCGGTAAAATATATACATATATATACCCAGGACAGGAAGAATTCCATCAGTGCAATAATCTAATATTTCTTGGCTATCTTAATCATCTTGTTCATCTAATTCGATAAAAACTATTCTTGTTCCCCAATTCTCATCCCTTGTCACTAATTTCAATACCCAATATAAATTATCTAAACCAAGAACTTTAGTAAGGTTGTAGCAGAAGATAACACAAGGATTTATTTTTAATTATGAGAATTTCACAATCTCTTATCTTATTAACTCATAATTTTTCTTAAACCCTAAACCCCCAATTTGTATCCATGAATACCCATTAACTCTATCACAAAGTTTAGAAACTTACCTTCTTTTATGTTTCTCTTCATAGTCTTAAATCAAAGCTCTTAAATTTTTTTCTTATTCTTTGTTCACTGCTGCTGCACATGCAGCAACTTGCAACTCCCTTCTTTGTGTGTGTGTTTGGGTTCTTACAGGATGCAGCTTGCTGCAAATCCCAACCCTTATCCTTAAATCTCTTTTTTCCTAAAAGATAACTATGCCCTTCAAGGCCAAGGTTATCACATTCTCCCCACCTTAAGAAATTCGGTCTCCAAATTTAAATAAGTACATACCTTCAGTCTGAAATAAATTGGGGCATTTGACTCGCATATCATTCTCTGACTCCCAAGTAGCTTCCTCAATGGTATGATTTCTCCATAAGACCTTTATAGGTATAATTTCTGTTGATTGTAGTCTTCTTACTTGTCTATCAATAATAGTCATTAGTTCCTCTTCATATGTTAGATTCTCATAAATCTGTATAGTCGGTATTTCAAGTACGTCAGAGGAGTTTGGTACATACTTCCTTAACATAGAGAGATGAAACACCCAATGGATCAAGGATATCTCATGAGGGAGTGCCAAACGATATGACACTCCTCCTATTTGATCAAGTATCTCATATGGTCCTATGTACCTTGGGCTGAATTTACCACTTTTACCAAATCGCACTGCCCCTTTCATAGGAGAGACTCGTTGGAAAACTTTATCCCCAACTGCAAATACTAAATCTTTTCTCCTCTTATTTGCATATGTCTTTTGTCTTCCTAAGGGGCGAGCAACATCCATCTGATTAACTGGACCTTGTCCATGGCTTCTTGAACCAAGTCTGGTCCTAACACCTTAGCCTCTCTAACCTCGAACCACCCTATTGGAGAACGACATAACCTACCATACAAGGCTTCATATTGCTAGACTGGAAGCTATTATTGTAAGCGAATTCAGCTAATAACAAGTAGGTATCCCAAGTACCTCTGAAATCAAGAATGCAAGCCCTCAACATATCCTCTAGGATTTTTGTAGTACACTCCGACTGCCCATCCGTCTGTGGCTGAAATGCAGTACCAAGATCTATTCGTGTACCCAATGCTTCTTGAAAAGATTTCCAAAAACGTGAAGTGAATTGTGACCCTCTATCAGAGATGGTAGATATTTAGACTCCATCAAGTCGAACAATTTCATTCATAAATATCTGGGCATATCTCACTCTACTAAAAGTAGTCTTTACTGGTAAAAAATGTGCTGATTTTTTTTCATCAATCTCGGATGGAGCCAAAGATTCACTATTTTTTGGCTTTAGCGTATGATGAAATAAAGCAAAATGACTCTTTAAACTGTTTGCGCTTCTTTCAATTGTGAAGTAGCAGTTAGTCAATGC
>JAABOM020000012.1:15908116-15929820 GCA_011800125.2 Solanum clarkiae | reverse complement strand
AAAGGAATTTTCAGAAATTTTACGAAAATTTTCCAATGCATCGTTTTACCATAATTATTTATTTACGGGGTTTAACACACTTGCCTTTAATCCACTTAGACAAGTCAACCTAAACAAATAATAATTAAAAAAATGTGAAAGCTAAAGCGATAATGCAATCTAAATAGCAAAAGATAAAGAATATGAATCATAACCATAGTCTAATACTATGCCAGAACTGGTGTCACATGTATATGCCTCTATTACAAAAAACAAAATATAAGTCTCAGTAGCTTTTGTTTCTTAAATAGAAGAAAATCAATAAAGAAGTCTAACAGTCTTGAGAGTAGGTTGGAGCAAGAAGCAACTATCTCTCAATCCATCACAGGCTTAATCCGTAAGGAAATAGAAACATCAACAAGATCCAGGCTCACAACCTACACATATTTATAAAAAAGACAAGGTCAGAACCAACAAATACCTTAAAAAGGATCTAAAATGTGGGTAAAGAATAAACAACTCAAGTACTACTTCCTTCCCAACTACATACCTCTAAAATTATAAAACTGCACATAGGGAAAGGCCAATGTACACACAACATAGATAATATATAATCACAGTCTTAGTCCATAATATCTCAATCAATTAATCGCAATAGCTTACATGATGAAAGTCAATCAACGTATCACACTTAGTACAAATTAACATATTTAAAACAAGGAGTGAAATGGAATGATATGAAATGTCATGATATGCAAACAACACCATGCAATGACATATAATCGCGATGCATGTATGTCCTACTATATACATCCACCAATATAATCAGATCGAACACATGGAGGCCCATACATAGACCATGTTTCTGTTGGAAATATTTTCCTTTGGCATTTATCTTTCTTATCTAGTTGAAATCATTTTTCTTCGACTTTTTTTTTCTTTTCTTTTTTGCCAAAATTATTTTCCTTCGGCGTGTTTCAATGAAAAATATAATCACATTTCATATGATCATGAGAATATGAAAAGAGTTCATATAGTCCATTGAATGATTATGTAAGATCAATCTTATTATTACTTCGATTATAGAATCGATACCGATTGAGTCATTCTTAATCACTACTTATTATTTCTTAATGTTTTTCCCACAGTCTTCTTATCAGAACTATTTAAGCCCATTCATTAAGAGTCACTATCCCTTAAGTATTCCTCAATAAATTCTAGAACAATACCAATTTCATACAACATTCATTTCAATTTCACTCTTATAATGTCACTATAAACACTTTCCACGATGGTACAATTTATTTATCAATACTTGAGTCAATCTGGGTGATATACAATAATCAAATACATAAACCACCATAATTCAATTAACTATCTCGATTATGAAAGCCCACATCATCAACTATCATTACTCAAGTATTTCGCAACACCAACAATCATATATCAAGTTACAAGTCAAGTTTTCACACATTATCATATAACTATTTTAATATCATCCATTAAGTTATTTCATACATATTATCACCTCAACATCCCCATTACCCCATCATAGCTACTAAATCATGTCACTAATTCCAAAATACTCGAAGAAAGGAAGATACTATATATGTTCAATTAACTCAACAAGGTTTACAATTCTACTTATCTCAAATTAGCGAAACAACCAATCCAACAAGAGTGTCTTCCCCTTCCAAATCGAATCCAACACACCACAGTCTACCCAAGAATAGCTTCACAATCATATTTCAAGAATAATGACACAAAAATCAAGCAATTTATGGAAAATGATAAAATAGTCCAAAAATTCAGCACCAGAAATCGAGCACAAAACCTAGATATTTTTAGATGAAAATATTTCCATGTAATTAGAAATCTATTAGTAAAAATCAATTCAAAAGTGGAACTAAAATGAGCTCATAATTATCATTTTTGTTAAAAATTCAAGAACACAACCCTCCCCCCTATTTTCTCAATTGAAAATCTAAATTTTGATGTTAAACAAGAAATAATCAATGGATAATGAAGAGAAAAATTGAGAAGATGTTTTTCAGTGAAATCTCTTTGAAAAACCAAGTGAAAATCGCCCAAACTGAGCTCTCAAAGTTCAAAAAATGAGAAAATTCCTTAAACTCATGACCAGAGCCTAAAAACTAGGTCTGTGATATTGCTAAAGCAACAAGGTATGACCCGAACCTAGGACCTAGTCGTGACATAACAAATATGAAATGTAAAGGCGTCCCATCCAAGAATCTTGCTCATACCATAATCATACTTAAGGTAAATAAAAAAATATATGAATAATCAAACAAAAACATAGTCTTATAGTAAGCTAAAACATGGAAGTCAATTCTTCCTATTAAAGAAAATTACATCAACATAGCCCAAATCATATTGCCTCTACATAACTAGCTCTTGGGAAGAAATAGAACAAGTCACTATCTCATCCTCAAGATAAGAAAGAAAATATAAAGTTTCAACATAGTATCATAAGAGCAAGAGCCAAGGCTTGTCGAAGCATGGAAACTCCCAAAATCATCAAGTGTGATCTCCAACTCTAGTCACGATAGTAGACAGTAGTCTCGCTATCCATCCCATCATGATCAGATTATGCAAGCAAAGATTACAAATTAGTACTTGGAATATACTAAGTATAAGCATGAAATGCATAAAAGAAATGTCATACTCAAAATAGTAATATGCATATACATATAAATAGAATAAGGAAAATAGACGAATGATTCGCATCCTTAAAATTATGAATTAAAGTATTTAAAAATATTTTATACCTGGCATACATACATATGTGGTCTTACCTTTTACATGAAATTGCAGTGTTGCCTTTATACCAGAGAAACGATAGTCTACTCGCCAAGTTAGACTATATCTCACCCTATGGGCTCTACCTCAGCACAGTGAGTGTCATATATGGATCTACTAACACAATACCATATAGGCTTACAACATAATCCCATAGTATCCTGTAGTTATGAGAGAAAAGAATTTATATAAGGACTCTTGGGGATAGTCCTCCTCGCTCAATCTCATTAGGTGCTAAGTCAAATTCTACAGAATACATAATCATGCAATATACGTAGAAATCATCATAGTTCGTATTTCATGAAAAATCATATTTTCATAACTTGTAATAATAGATATCATAACCTAATAAATTATTTTATACCATAAGAATAGTCTATCTAAAGCGTGAGTATACTCTCCATCTTATCTTCTTCCATAAATATTAGAGTTCTGGATCATTTTCATAATCCTGATCATAAACATATTTTCATATTTGAAATCTCATTCATGGAGGCATAACTTACCTTAAGAATTAGGGCAAAATATGATTCATGAGCAATTGAAGTTAAGATCATATGATATCAATGCAATTGAAATCAAATTGAACCATACATAGGTGAAATCATATCAATTTCATAAGCTGTAATCATCATACACTTGAAATCCCTTAAAAATTCATTAGAAATCATGTAATACATGTAAATCATCATAATTCATATATAATATAGTAATTTAATCATGTAATAATCATAATTTGAGCATCTGAATAGAAATCATAAAATTTATGCTTGAGCTTGGAAGAATTTGGGTTCTATGGATGAATATAGTCCATGGATGAAGCCATACATACCATAAAGGAGAAGCTTTACAAGAAAGCAGAGAATTGACCTTAATCTCCCCTGACAAATCTTGGAACCTTATGCTTCTGTCACGACCTAAGCCTAGGGCCTAGGTGCAACATGACAAATGGGAATTCATAAGTCCCAAAACAAGTCTCATAGTATACATAAGCATATTCTTGGTTGCGAAAACATAGTTCAATCATCCATCAATCGAACTAGGGAAATTCAAGACTAGGGATGCAAGCTATGGGAATAATGAGTAAGAAATTTCACCATAGAATCTCATCAACACATAAAACTAAGGGGAAGGATAAGAAATTCTCCTTTATATGTTTTACCTAATTATCTAGAAATTTCATGAATTATGTCTATATCTATGTTTATCCACTTAATTATGTATAAATTATCATGATTGCATGGTTTTAATAGTTTTCAAAGTAATTTCTCTACAAGATTATTAAGGTTCATGAATATTCATTGTGGATTTGTATTTTTATGATTCAAAGTGATGTAACTCTTCATAGTTATGCATGAATTTCATGTTTTAAAGTTGTTTTAGCATTGAATCTACACGATTTATCCTATATTTCGATGAATCATGTTCACAGATGATTAGGACCCCTTTTAAGGTTTATGAATGATATTCAATTATGTTTTATAAAGTCCTTTTGTAACACCGATAAAATTACCAGACTACCCCTAAAAGGGAGATGTGTGCATAACGCGTCTTCCCATGCTCCGAATGGCAAATTCGAGGCCGGATATGCAATCAGCATAAAAAATTAATTGAGTAACTAGTCTCGATTGATTTTTAGAGCAACCGAATCAAAAAATAATTTTTTGATACAAAGACGATTTTTTCAGTGAGGGTGCGCAACAGGTGTGCAATGCACACCTGCCACGAACCAACACTTAAATTTTGTCCAAAAATTTTCTAAGGGATTAGAAAACTCATTCGGAGAATTTTAAGTGAAAAACCTCAAAAATACACTAGGTCCACGTCGCGGACCCCTACGCCTGAGGTGAACTTTTTTCTTTAATTTTGTGAGGGACACTCTAAACTTTTTTCAACCCCTCCTAAACTCAAAACACAATCTAAATGAATCATTTTGAGATTAAAAAGGGTTTCAACCCCATTCTAAGTCCTTTCTAATTTCTTGAAAACGATTAGGGCTAAAGAGAAGAGAAGAGGAGTGTAAATTCGAGGAGTTCAAGGAGAGTTCTTTGAGGATTGATTGTTAAAAGCTTCACACCAGGTATGTAAGACTAAACTATAGCATGAGACTGTTCTCTCATGTGTTTTATTAATGGTAATAAAGGAGTTGAGAGCCTATGAGTCCCATACATATTTCTTGAATATTTTCTTAAAATTTATATCTATTACATGTATTTTCATATGTTGATGATCATCATGAACTTATTTACTTGAAGTAAATACTTTTCATGAGTTATTGTATAACCCTATATGTTATTTTGTGAAAGCATGCATGAATGATCCTAGGGATGGAGTCTAAAGCTTTGACTTGATGTTGATTATAATCTTGATGAGGGTATGAGGTTGAGTTAATTGAACTTGATGATCCTATGAGTATTCATAATTATTGAGTTTTAGAGTCTTGTCAAAATAACTTCTTCTTAATGATTATCTGAGTCTTTGAGTTCTTAAACAAACATTGAGTTTAGGAGTTGATTGATGTTAGGTTGAAAGGCCCATCTGAGTTGAGTTTAATGAGATGTTGAAAGTCTCTATGGGACTAATTGAGATGAAGAGTGCCTCTATGAGGCTAATCAAGATAATCGATTGAGATGATGAGTTTTATGAGCATTGAGTCATGAGAGGAGTATCGAGCATCGAAATGAGTGAGAGTAAATCCAAGTCGCGCTCATTAACTATGTTGCCAAGTGTAGGTGAGGATTAGAACCATTATATTACATAGAGGACGTTCCCTCTTGAGTTAAAGTCCCTAAAATTAATAGAGGACTTGTTGAGGCTGGATCCCTAGTGGATTCGGTTAGTTCTTTACCTGGCAAGTACAGAGCGGTTGTGGCAACATCAACAAGATTATTGTACAATCACTGGCTCATATGTAAATGTTGTCGGATAAGAGAAACTCCCAGATAGTCCCCATATTGAGTACTCTAAGTCGAGTTGAGTTGACGTGAGTTCCATTGAGTTGAGTTGAGTTGAGTCTGCGTTGATTAATGAGGTTTGATTTGTTGATGGGTCACTTGTCTACTCTTTATTCTTGCTTTAGATAGACATTTGATATTCTGATTGAGTATATTTTGAGTTGATGTTATTTCTATATTATTCTACCTGTTTCTGTTTTATTCATCCATTTTACATACTCGTACATTCCACCTACTAATGTCCCCTTTGTATTGCATCATTTTATGATACAGAGGCAGGTACTAGAGATTTTCAACAGGCGCATCATTGAGGATCTGAGTATTCAGCTGAGTTGGTGAGCCTCCTTTACTTCAGAGGATCATTATTTACTTTCATCTAGCTTATTAGAGTTAGACTTGAGTTACCTTCACTTTTGATTTGAAGTAGTTGTGGGTCTGTCATTGGCACCATTTGATAGTGACAAAGGCTTCAGAGGCTAGAGTTAAGTATTGATGTTGAGACTTGTTGAGCTAGTCTCTTTCCTACTAGCCTTTTTATTTATTATGTTATTTGGGACTAGATTTGCCCATTATTATCTTTAGTCTTCCACTGATTAGTAGAGTTTATTGAATGAATGGATGTGATGAAGCCAAGTGGTTCGCTTGAGGACTAGCAATAGTCTCTGAGTGCCGGCCACATCTAGGGTGGGGTGTGACACATTTCAGTGATGAGTGAATAAATGATGAAAGAATAAATATTTGTTGAAAGAAAAATTCTCACCTAATTATTTATTTGTGTGATAAGAACAATTCTCACATTGATGAATCATTTATGATAAGAACAATTTCCCTATTGATGTATCACCCAAGGTTTTCAATATTTCAAAACTACAATTGATTTATGAGTGACTATGATAGTATAATATACTATTTCATGGAATTTGACTTAGTATCGAGAAGGCTTGAGGTGGGTTCGATTTGATGGACATTAAGGTTACCCACCCAAAGAAATTTTGGCTAATTGAGTGGATCCATATTTGGCCACCGATTGTTAAACGAATGAATGTACTATGATGGAGTCTACCTTAGCAAGTAGCCTTCCCCTTTCTCAATGTAGATGTTACATTGGATTTCAGGTTATACCTCACATGGACGTATTGTCAGTGATGGTAATTTCCCATAAAATGCTTATGTTACTCTAATGCTTATTATGATTTAATGTCTTAAGAACATCTTATGATTATTTTTTATTTTAAGGCTTTGCCCTTTGGTGGGAGGAGAAGGATTTGTCTTGCGATATCATTTGGTTTAGGTAATATTTACGTTAGCTTAATTGCATTATCACTTCAATTGGAAGCTCCCTACTGGAATGGAGCCAAGAGACTTGGAATTGACTAAATTGGCTGGAATAACTTCCGGTAGAAAGGGTGACCTTTACAATCTTAGTGGCATCAACTTTTAATGTTTCCTTTATCATTTCACTCGTGGCATTTTCTTTATGTTGTTTTAAGATTTATCAATTTCTAATGCATGTACCTTTTTATCAAATAAGAATGTATCCGCATGAGGAGTTAATTTGAAAACTTAGACAGCTCAACCTAATCTCATTAGCTAAAAGAGTGAAATCTCATCAAATTAAATAATTAATCTACCAAAATATGAATACAGAAAAAAAAGGACCAAAGAAAATTTTAACTTGAATAAATATATGCCTCCAAAACAAGTTTCTTCAATAAACGATAAGTAACACCAACTATACCTATTTGACATAGATTATCAGAAACATTCACCAACAAAACATGAATCAAAAAACATTTGCATACTTGAAATATGAATCATAAATGCAACATTTTAGTTCAGTTTAAATAGCAAGAGAGTCCATTATAAAAATGAAAGTAAATTAAACGTGACTTATAAATTAAAGTCTGCACAATAATAACTGACTAAAATATGCATAGCAATTATAAGCGCGAAGAAATTTTTGACCTACTTGACTAACAAAAGAGAATATTTTTAACCTACTTATTAATAGCCAAAAAAATAAATGATGATATTATCCTGTTTTGAATAATTGAGTGCAAATTAGTTTTTTTTTTTCCTTTAGGGTGTATTTGGTGTTGATAAAAATATTTTTCGAAAAATATTTTTCAATTTTTTCATGATTGATTGACTTAAATATTATGAAAAATATTTCTCAAATCAAGTTATTTTCCTCAAAATTTGAGAGGATTGATTTCCTCCCAAAAACTAATCAACATCATAAAACCCACTGAAATCCCACAAAAACTAAACAAAATATTTTTTAAAACTCTCCAATTTCAAATTGCAATATTTTTTTTTCTTCCACCTCTACCATGACAACCTCCCCCAAAAACTCCTTTTTTAAACAAAAAATTTAAAATTTCTTTTTTAAAAAAATTTAAAAATTACTTTTAAAAAATATTCACAATTTCCATGAAAAACATTTTCGTTGGTATCAAAACATTTTTCCCTATGGGAAAAACCAGCAGGTTCCAGACTTTAGCGACACTACAATGGCAGTCCCCCAACTCCAATTTCCCATGGCAGCAGCACGACGCCTATGTCTTCCCAAATCCACAATCAGAGGCACTGCAACTTGTGCCTCACGTATCAGCACAACCCACCTCGTAAATTCCCCAGAATCTCCTATTTCTGAACCACTACACTTTGATTATGGTTCTTCGACCCCGCCATCTGATGACAGTTTTTTAGTGCACAAAATTTTATGGAACCTAAGGCAAGGTAAGCCAATAACCAATTATTTACATAGTTTAAGCCCATCTACTTTTCTTGAAGTTCTTAGTAATTGTCGTGATAATTTGCATTTAGCACAGAAATTCATCGACTTGGTTTCTGTAAATTGTCCTAATTTCAAACATTGCTCGAGGTCATTGAGTGCTACTGTACATGTGTTGATAAGGTATAAGAGGGTAGCTGATGCACAGGCTTTTATCCTAAGAATGATTAGAAGAAGTGGGGTTTCAAGAATTGAGATTGTGGAATCTTTGGTGTCAACTTATGGGGTATGCGGGTCGAATCCATATGCTTTTGATTTGTTGATTAGGACTTATGTACAAGCTAGGAAGATTAGGGAGGCTGTAGAAGTGTTTAGGTTGTTGCAAAGGAGAAAGCTTTGTGTTCCGATCAATGCTTGTAATGGTCTTCTAGGAGGGCTTGTCAAGATTGGTTGGGTTGAGTTGGCATGGGAAGTGTATGGTGAGATGACAGGGTGTAGTATTCAGCCAAATGTGTATACCCTCAATATAATGGTAAATGCTTTGTGTAAAGATAGGAAAATTGATAGTGTGAATCCATTTATCAAAAAAATGGAAAAGAAGGGCATTTTACCGGATACGGTGACATACAATACGTTGATAAATGCATATTGTCACGAGGGCCTTCTTGAGAAAGCCTATGAAGTGATAAAAACTATGAAAGCTGAGGGGTTAACACCCTGTCTTTTAACTTATAATTCTATTCTCAATGGTTTGTGTAAGAATGGACAATATGGGAGAGCAAGGGAATTTTTGGTTGAGATGACAGAGAGTGGACTGGCTCCTGATACTGCTAGTTATAATGCATTGCTTGCTGAATGCTGTAGAACAGGTAACGTGATGGAAGCAGAATCTGTTTTCAAAGAGATGTCGTGTCGAGCTATCATCCCTGATTTGGTTAGTTATAGTGCTCTTATTGGGTTGTTTTCAAGAACTGGTCATCTTGACCGCTCATTGGCATACTATGATCATATGAAACGCAGGGGTCTTACACCAGATCATGTAGTCTACACAATTCTTATTGGTGGGTTTTGTAGAAATGGTTCTATGAAGGAGGCTATGAAGATACGTGATGAAATGCTGGAGCAAAGTTTAATTATGGATGTGGTGACTTACAATACTATATTGAATGGGTTATGCAAAGGAAAGATGCTTCATGAAGCTGATGAGCTTTTCAATGAGATGTTGGAAAGAGGTGTAGATCCTGATTTTTACACTTTTACCACGCTTATCAATGGATATTGCAAGTGTGGTAACATGGACAAACCACAGACCCTGTTTGAAGCCATGCTACTGAGAAACCTCAAGCCTGATGTTGTGACATATAACAGCTTGATTGATGGATTTTGTAAGATTGGTGATATGGAAAAAGCTTTCAGGTTAAGGGATGAGATGATTTCTGTAAATATTTCTCCTAATTATATTACTTATAGTATCCTCATAAATGGCTTTTGTAATAAGGGTTATGTATCTGATGCATTAGGACAATGGGATGAGATGATTAACCTAGGTATCAAGCCTACTATTGTGACTTGCAACTCTATTATCAAGGGCTATTGCAGGTCTGGTGATCCTTCAAGGGCAGCTAAGTTTCTGAACAAGATGCAGTCCCAAGGATTATTTCCTGATTCAATTACATATAATACACTTCTTGATGGGTTTATAAGAGAGGAGAATATGGATAAAGCTTTAGATTTGGTTAATGAAATGGTAAATCAAGGTCTGTCACCTGATGTTATTAGCTATAATATCATACTGGATGGTTTCTGTAAATTTGGTAGAATGCAGGAAGCGAACATGCTGTACAGGAAAATGGTTGAGAGGGGTATTAACCCGGACAGATCCACTTATACGTCATTGATAAATGGACATGTCTCTCAGGATAACATGAAGGAGGCTTTTCGTTTCCATGACGAAATGCTGCAGAGGGGCTTCATTCCTGATGACAAGTTTTAACCTCCTTGCTGTTTGAGCCAACTGAAGTTTATGACAATCAATTTCTGCCATTTCGCGAGTTCTGCTTTTTGCAGTTTCAGCAGGTAAGCCCTCTTCTAAATTTTATATTTTTACATTAGGAAATTGCTAGGTAATGTGAAATATGCTTGATTGATTTCAGGAGTAGTACGGAGAAATCACTTGCTGGAACAGATACTTATGGATGCTCAACTGGACATCTGCTCTCTAAGGAACTGTCTGTTAGTGAGACATTATCTTGACACAATGGTGCTTCATTTTTCAGAAATGTGCGTTTGGCTGTTGGGGCAAACTTAAGAGGGCCTTTTAGTAGAGCTTTGATTAAGATTTCCCTCAAGGTTGAATATGCAGAAGTTCCTCTTTCATATGTCAGTTTGATAGTTCACCATGTGGACTCACAATTTGTCAAAGAGGCAAGAGTTACTATGTACTAAGTTTTGACCTTAGTTTCTTGGCTCCCCACTTGTTTCCTCATCCTGGTGATGTTATTATCATATTAGATATCACATATAAGATAAGCACTACAGATCAATATGTACCCCACATGGTTGAAACTTCTGCAGACAATCCATAATGTTACAAATAGCCAATGACTCTCTTATATTGGATTTTGTGTTGTATTTTGAGCTTGTATATGGTATGGTGTCTAAACCTATGTTGCTTGGAATCTTCAAAAATGTCGTGGGGTGTGTGTTGGATCCTCCAAAAGTAGTGCATTTATAGAGGATCGAACAGTGGTGCAACGATATTTTTGAAGAGTTCGAGCAACATAGGTCCAAACCATGTTACAACAATATTCTAGAGTTATGTTGTTGGAGAGGGTAGTCTCCATGGCTTCTCTATGATTTCTGCGAGGTTTCCCTATTCGGTATGTATGGTATTAAAATGCTTTACTCAATGACATACTTCTTCTTTTGATTGTTTACTCGGTGGTATGCACTTTGTTCCTTGTGTTGACGGGTTATGTAGTATTTGTAAAAAGCTGAAAATTTATACTAAATGCTTTTGCTTCAGGGACGATGATGGTGAGACCAGTGAATCAGAAAGGTTATCCATGCCTGTCTGGTGTCTACTTTGAACTTCACATCCAAGTTATGTTGATCACACATGGGCTGGTTCATTGTTCTGTTCATGCTTATGTGTTTCATCTGTGAGCATGAAATGTCAGTAGTGTGTCAAAGATCTAGTCGCTTTTGTGTTACCAAATCGTATGAGCTTCAAGCCCTACAATTGACCATAAAACTACAATCCTTCACTAAGTTTATTGAGCTGTGCTTATCAGAGAAGTGATTGTGAAATTATCAGGCTTCAAGATCTTTTCCAAAGATAGATTGAGGACATAGCTTTGCCCGAGTTAGAACCCCAGGTTACAGATGTCTGGACTGCTTTTCTCACTGAGTTACGGTAGAAGAAAGCCAGGAGGCTGGCGAGGAATTCACTGGAGTACCCATGTCTATCATGCACCCGAATTTACATATGGTAATGTTCATCTATTACTAAAAGCCAGTCATTTATGGATATTATTAGGAGGGCTGAATATAAAGATAGATGTAGTCTCAAGACAAGAGTTGTCATATGGGTATAGTGTAAAACTAAAGTGTTGTAGTATGTGAAAATTTGTTTGGTTCTTTTATTTTGAGTTGGACAATGTTGAAGTATTTCAAGAAGCTTGTGGGCCAAAATGTAAAGCTAATGAACAATTTGGCATCAGTTGGTTTGTGGAAGGTGCCCAAGAGTGGATTTAAGGTTGATGAATTGGAAGTTTCTTTTTTTCAAAATTTGGGGTACGGAAAGCGGAGGAGGACTATAATATGGGGAATCGAACCCTCACCAACAAGGTGAAAATTCAGGTAGTCAACCAATTGAGTTGCTAAGATTTTCCTGAAAAATGAAAGTTTAATCCATAACAAAGCAATTTATTCTTGAATAGGATACACTCCCATGACTAGTCAAATACTTTCTCCTCATTTTTAATTGTCAATTTTAGACTTTAAACATCCTTTTAAGAAATAATAATCAATATGAGTATTTTATCATAACATTCAACACTTGTTCTAGATGAGAAAATGATTTGAGTAATAAGTAATTAATGTTTAGGAGCAAAAATAATTCTTTTTCTTGATATGTTAAAATTGACAAGTGAAAATGAAAATCTATCTTTTTGAATAGTGAACAAGTAAAAGCAAATGAGAGAGTATTAAGAAAAGATGATTTAACGTCTCGAAGTTCATTTAATTTTCTGTTTTAAGTATCTTTTTATTACACCATCTGTTTGAATTTTTACTTGTTAAATTTTGACTTTTGAAGTTCATGCAATTTTCTGTTTTAAGTGCATTGTTGCTACTCCCTTCGTTTGGATTTACTTGCTATATTTGCCTTTACACACTTAGTAAGAAAATAATGATTTGTATAGTGAGTTTATCATTTTAGCCCTATAATTGATAAGGTTCTCAATAATTTTTTACTCGCTGAATTTTTTAAAGACATTAACTCAATGTTAATAAATTAAGAGTATTATAGAAAAAAGAAAATTATCATTTTTTAATTTATCAAAAATAATAAGTAAAAACAGAAATTAAATTAAAAAATTATTTGACAAGTAAATTCGAGGAGGATGTATAAAGGATAATTAAAACACTCCTTTTTGCACAATTGCTTATATGTCAAGGATATTTGCTGAAATGCTGAAAAGAACCCCTCTGGGCTCTGTCCTAGTTGTATTTCCACTTAATCTAGCTTTATAAATTGATGATATGGTATGTGTATAAGTCACTTAAGAAATGTTCTCACTAGAAAGCTCAAAACTATTAAATGGAGAAGCAACTAGTGACTAATATGATTAAATTTTGGATATTTCCCTGTACAACACAATAATTAATCTTAGAAGTCAATGACTTATTGATAAGAAAAAAAAGAACAATGCTTGAGTTTTATAAGTGGAGATGAAATTATGCAACCACCCAATAATTTTCAGGGAAACTTATTTAAATATATCATGCTTTACCATTCAGAATTATATAATTTTAATGTATATATAATTCTTTTATAAATATAATTCTCTTTTAATATATAATGCAGATACTTTTAAAATCAAAATAAGCCTAATATATGCATGAAAAGTATATATATATATGCATAATTAGTTTTTTGTACATAGTGCAATTTTTTAAAAAATAAATAAATCAACACAAGTATAACACATTTTAATTTATTTATAATATATGTATATTGCACATATAATTCACTTTTAAGACATATTCTCTTTATTCTATTCTAGTTGTCATGTTACACTTTTCGAATGTTAATTGTACTAATTTTTAAAATAAATCAAATTAATTTAGTTTGACATTTTAAAATAAAAATTTAAAAAAAATCAAAACAATAAAAAAAGATATTATTAATCGCTACTTTTTTCACATCAATATGATGAAAAAAGGTAGAGGTTGTCTTAACAGGTCAAAAGTCTACCTAGTTTGACTCTAAAAATAAAAATCATGACAAATAAAATAGGATGGAGGGAATAGCATAATGGCTATAGATGATCAATATTTTTTTTAAAATATAATATATCAAGATAATAAATAAAAAAAAATATTTAAAAGCAATTACTCTAATATTTTATTTTAAAAAACTTCAAAGAGCAGTTATCTCTAATTTTTATTATTAACTGCACAAATTCATGGTAAGTGCATTATGGCTCTAAACCTATCATTGACGGGGTGAATAGAGGAGGATCCATGTGTTGGATCGTGGGTGCTCGAGCATTCAATGATCTCAAAATTTTTTTTGTGTATTTATATAGGAAATTTATAAAAATGATATAAATATAAGGTTAAGCACTCACTGAACAAGAAGTTTTGTGGGTGTTGTAGTTCTCTGTCTATTGATAAAGTTTAGGGGAGTTGCCAAATGTGGGTTCAAATCCCACTAGCAACACATTTTTTTCCTTAAAAAAATGAGCACCCACTGTCCAGGAAAATACATCACACCAAGCCTAAGATCTAGGAGCGATTAGGGATTAGGGGCTTAGGACACACTCGAGTAAAGAGATAAGGAATATCTGGGTTCGAATCCACTAGCAACACATATTTTTTTCCTTAAAAAAAGGAGCACCCACTGTCCAGGAGAATACATCACGCCAAGCTTAAGACCTAGGAGTGATCAGGGATTAGGGGCTTAGGACACACTCGGGTAAAGAGATAAGGAATATCCACCATTCAATCACAACAAATTAAATAATTCTAAGGTAAGGGGACATGGGATGCACTTTGTGGAAATAGTCATCGTAGATACAAGACTGTTGCATAATACATAGCATACCATCCAACAATACCTTTACTCATAGATGGAGCGAGGGTCAAGACATGTCTCGGGTTCAACCTCAGAAGTAAAACAATAAGAGTATCAATGTCTTAACATAAGCAAGCTGGACAGAAGATGGATATCGTCCTCGAATTAGAGGACTCACACAAGCAGGATCTTCTATGATCCAAAGCTATCCACGTGGAGGGTATCAAAGTGCATCAGTTCCTACATGGTGAAATCACGTAGGCATAGAGTATGAATTAGTACTATAGAATGTACTAAGTATACGGATATGTAATGCATTAAAATATAAGTCATAAGCTTGTGAACAATAAGATCATGTAAGACATTACTTAAGCCATGAAACATAAGATAATGCATGTGGAAAGTAAAGAATATAAACTTAATTATTTGCAAAATAAAACACTTTCTTAGAGTAATGAGAAACGTAGTTTGTTGTGCACAAGTAAAATAAAAATATCTTTAGGAAAATAATGCATTATTGTAAGGGTGGGACCATCTCACTATGAATGAAACATTAGTAATCATAAAGAAGAACGTCATACATACTTGAAGAGAAAGTCATGTACTTTTATGAGAAATACAATTTGTAGTAACAAGGGACCATAAACATATGTGAGAGCAACCTTTAATTGACATAAACTATATGAGCTAAATGATGGAGTCCTGATATTTTTCCTACACTAGAAGAAGGGGAAGATCACTTGCCATGATGGTGTCAGTCTAAGATGCCTAAGAGGCTCCACTAAAGCTAGCTAATGAGCAAGCATCTACTAACAGGTGGTCTAGAAATTAACCTCTACTAGTCGGTGATCCCTGTTATCCTATGGCAGCACATAGTTATGGGACAATGAAATTCTACTAAAGGTTTCATACCCTAGCTAATGGGGAGTTTTTATATCTATCACAAAGTCCACTCGATGGTAAGTGTAACTATCACGAAATAATCATAAGTATGAACCAAAGAGCCATTTAACACGGAGAGGTATTCTATTCTGCCTTATATAAAATTACATTTTCATTGTTTTTCTTCAAGTACTATACCATTATTTTAATACTTCATTAAAAGATTCAGTCTTAGATAAAACTGACGTGATACACACGTGTGTGTGCTAAAGTAATATCAATATAAGGAGTTAATAATATTTTTTTATTTAACTATAATTCTAATTGATAAAGGACCCACAAATTTTAAATTTTATTTCTTTTTTTAAAAAATAAAAGAGACTAGATTGATTTTGAATAAATTGAATTGAGTCCCTAAGTTTATAGTGTAGTGTCAAGGAGGCCCAATCCACAGTTTTTGAATTTAAAACTAAAATTGAAAAAAAAATTAAAATCACTGTTATAAAAGTAAAACTTAATTAACTAGAATAAAATTTAACAGAAGCAAAAACTAAAGAAACTAAAAGGAAAACAAAGAAGGAGAATATTGCTAAGTTGTATTCATGTATTTCTCTTACATTTCTCTGCAATGTCTATATTCCATTGTTACAAAATCTTAGTTATTTATAGCCAAGAAAAGATGTTGGGTGGTATCACTGTACAAGATATTTGGCAGACAAGATGATTAATAATTTTTACCATGTTTATAACTTGACAATTTCCACTAAGTTTCCAATACTTCTCCTAAATTGTCCATGTAAAAGAGAAATTTTAGGTGATCTTTAATATGCGCCATTAGATGCCTCGTTAAAAACCTTGTCAGGAAAAATTCAATGGGAAAAAAATCTTGGCTCAGGAAAAAAGAGTACAACATACATTTTCTCCCTCTGATGAAAACTTCATTTAATACTTTGAAGATGGCGCATTCCAATCTTATATCTTAACTTCTCGAATGTTGACATTGGTAATGCCTTAGTGAATAAATCTGCAAGATTATCACCTGAACGAATTTGTTGTACATCAATTTCACCTTTCTTCAGAAGATCGTGTGTGAAAAAAATAACTTTGGTGAAATGTGTTTCGTTCTGTCTCTCTTTATGAAACCACCTTTTAATTGAGCTATACATGCGACATTATCTTCAAATATGACAGTGGGTACTTTGACATCATTTCTCAGTCTAGACTTCTCTTGGATGGAATGTATCATTGATCTCAACCATACATATTCTCTACTAGCTTCATGATTTGCTATTATTTCAGCGTCATTTGAAGAAGTAGCTACGACGGACTGCTTTGTAGATTGCCATAATATAGAAACTCCTCCGTACGTAAACAGATAGCCTGTTTAAGATTGAGTTTTATGTGGATCTGATAAAAAACTTGTATCTGCATAACCAACAAGGTCTGTACAGCCGTTATTAGTATAAAACAAACCCATATCAACTGTACCTTTCAGGTATTGCAAGATATGCTTGATACCGTTCTAATGCCTTTGCATTGGGGAAGAACTGTACCTTGCTAGCAAATTAATAAAAAATGTTACATCAGGTCTGATAGAGTTAGCAAGATACATAAGTACTCCAATAGCGCTGAGATATGGTACTTCAGGATCAAGGAGTTCTTCATCCTCTTCTAGAGGACGGAATAGATCTTTATTCACTTCAAGCGGTCTAACAACCATTGGAGTATTTAACGGATGTGCTTTGTCCATATAGAATTGTTTTAAGATTTTCTCATTATATACAAATTGATGAACAAAAGTTCCATCTGCTAAATGTTCAATTTGTAGATCCAGACAAAATTTTGTCGTTCTGAGATCTTTAATTTCAAATTCTTTCCTTAAATATTCAATTGCCTTTTGGACCTCTTCAGGAGTTCCAATGAGATTTATATCGTCAACATAAACAATGAGTATTACAAAATCCGATCCCGATTTCTTAATGAAGGCACATGGACAAACGATATCATTTATATATCCTTTATTTATCAAGTACTCACTGAGGTGATTGTACCACATATGCCCTCATTGTTTCAGACCATATAATGATCTTTGCAATTTGATTGAGAATATTTCTTGAGACTTTTTATATGCTTTAGAAAATTTAAAGTCTTCTGAAATTTTCATGTAAATTTCGCTGTCAAATGAACTATATAGGTAAGTTGTAACTATTTCAGCTAAACTGATGAGATAATCGAAAAGCTATTTCATCCATAACAGGTGAATATGTTTCTTCATAGCTGACACCGGGTCTTTGAGAGAAGCCTTGTGCAATAAGGCATAATTTATATCTTACGATTTCATTTCTCTCATTTCTCTTTCGCACAAAAACTCATAATAGCCAACTAATTTTACACTATCAAGTGTTTGGACTATAGGTCCAAATACCTCATGTTTAGAGAGTGAATCCAACTCAGATTGAACTGCTTTTTTTCATTTAGGCCAATCATTTCTACGTCGACATTCTTCGATGGATTTAGGCTCAATATCATCACTCTCTTGCATGAGGTTAAATGCAATATTATATGCAAAAATATTATCCACTGTAACTTTTGGTCGATCTAAATTTATCTCATCACTAGTAGAACTTATCGGAAGTTCTTCATTCACTTGATTCTCGAGTTCACTGATTTTCTTCAGGAATATCAGGATTTCTCAAGTCTTGACCTTCTTCAGGATGTTCTTTTGTAATATCATCTTTATTATTCTTTACGCTTCTTTTTCTAGGATTTTTATCCTTTGAACCCAATGATCTACCAAGCTTTAGGTATGTTTGGGATTCAGAAGCTTTGATACTAGCAGATGGTCCCTTTGGAATATCAATCCGGTAGACACATTCACTGTAGAAATATATGACTTAGTTATCCATTTCAAATCAGTTAATGCATCTGACATTTGATTTGCTATTATCTGCAAGTGGATGATCTTCTAGACCTCTTGCTCACATATACGTGTTCGTGGATCAAAATGAGATAGTGATGAGACTTTTCACACAATTTCTTTAAATTTTTTTTGGGTCCCTTTTTTTTCCCCCTAATTGCGGAAAAATTATTTCATCAAACCGACATCTGCAAATCTAACAGTAAATAAATCTCCTTTCAATGGTTCAAGGTATAAAATTATAGAGGGTGAGTCAAACCCAACATATATATATCTAACCTCCATTGAGGGCCCATCTTAATACGTTGTGGTGGTGCTACAGGAACGTATACCACACAACCATAAATTCGTAGATGAGGTATATTTGGTTCATGACCAAATATTAATTGTGACGGCGAATATTTATTATAACTGGTCGGTTTGAGACGTACAAGTGCTGCTACATGTAAGATAGCATGATCCCACACGATAGTAGGTAATTTTGATTTCATAAGCAGTGGTCTTGCTATCAATTGTAGGCGCTTAATAAATGACTCTACAAGGCCATTTTGAGTATGAACATGAGCTACCGGATGTTCAATTTTATCCCAATTGATATGCAGTAATCATCAAAAGCTTGGGACATAAATTCAGCAGCATTATTTAGACGAATAAATTTAATTGGATGATCTGTGAATTATGCCCTTAATGTTATTATTTGTGTCAGTAGCCGCGCAAATGGCAGGTTACGGGATGATAAAAGGCACACACGAGTCCATCTTGATAATGCATCTATTAGGATCATAAAATATCTAAACACTTCACTAGGTGGGTGAATAGGTCCACATATGTCCCCATGTATACATTCCAAAAATTTCAGGGATTCGATGTTGACCTTCAGGGTTGATGATCTGGCAATTAATTTGCCTTGATAGCAAGCAGTACATGAAAATTCATCATTTGCAAGAATCTTCTGGTTCTTTAGCGGATGACCAGTGGAGTTTCAATAATTCATCTCATCATTATTGATCCAGGATGACCTATTCGGTCATGTCATAGCACAAAAATTTTTGGATCAGTAAACTTCTGGTTTACGATCAAATGTACTTCACTGGCATAAATTTCTGCATAATATAGGCCAGACGATAAAGTCGATAATTTTTTCAAAATATATTTCTGTCCCGAGACACTTTTGGTTATTCTAAGGTATTCAACATTCATTTCATTTAGTGTCTCAACATGATATCCATTTCTGCGGATATCTTTAAAACTTAGCATATTCCTCGGGGATTTAGAAGAGAACAATGCATTTTCTATAATAATTTTTGTCTCCTTAGGCAGAAATATAGTAGCTCTTCCAGAGCCTTCAATTATTTTTGCAAATCAGATATTAAAGAAACATTTGCGTTTCTTTTAAGTAAAGAAGTAAAATATGTCTCGTCTTTAAAAATTGCATGAGTTGTTCCACTGTCAATTACACAAATATCTTTGGGGTTGATTATTGATCCAAACAAAATTTGAGGCATATCCATTCCTTTTAAAGAGAAAAGTAATTAAGTGAATATTTATTTTAGACCTCATGCGTTTTAATGAAAAATTTTGCATAAATATCATAATAAGAAAGACGTGATTTTATTCATTTTACGTAAGTTATAAAAATACGAATTCATACATAAAAATAGAAGTGAAACAACCAGATAAAATTATTTTAAATATTATCAGCTTATTAATGTCCATATTTCCATCAATATTAAAAATTTCGTTAAGGTAAATTTAAGTAGTCCGTTACATCTAGATGAATAGGTTCTATATTATTTTCAGACATAAAGTTTATCTTTAGATTTTCGGCTCCTTTTAATGATATCTGATATAGTTGAACAAAACGTTTAGATGACCGACATATCTTTGATCAGTGCCCTTTACCTCCACATTTGTAACATATGCTTTCTGAATTTTTCTTTGGAAAAGCTTCTGGCTTTTCTTTACTTCCTTTTGAATTGCTAATCGTGTCTCGGTACGAGACGACTATCATGATACTTCAAATGAACATTATGTCTTTCCGTAATAATAAGGTGAGAAAGTAATTTAAAATATTTATTGAATCCCATACCCTGATATTGCTGTTGCAGGAGCATGTTTACGAAAGGAATGTGGAATATTCTTTTTTCTTTTTATTTTCAAGCTTATCTTATTCAGTGATTTCTTCTCCGCATAAATTCAGCTGTGATATAATTTTGAATATTGCTGAATTATATTCAGTTATATATTTGAAATCTAATAATTTTAGATTTACCAATCATGATCGTATCATTCTTTAAGATTCTTCCACAATTTTAGGGGATCTTTTATTATAAGATATTGTAATTTTAACCCCTCGTCAAGATGGTGGCGGAGAAATATCAAAGCTTTGACACAATTTTGACTGGATGCTTTATTTTCATTTTTAATGGTGTCTGTCAGACCCATTGATTTTAAATATAGTTCAGTATCTAGTGCCCATAATAAATAATTTGTTCCAGAAATATCAAGAACACTAAATTCAACTTTTAAAATATTAGATATTTAATAAAATGAAATTTGCATCTCCTTTATTACCTGTTTAAAACAACTTAAAATGGATAAAACTTCGTGCTGATAATGTGTTATCAAAGTAAAACTTAACTAACTAGAATAAAATTTAACAGAAGCAAAAACTAAAAAAACTGAAAGGAAGACAAAGAAGGAGAATATAGCTAAGTTATATTTGTATATTTCTATTTCCTTTCCCTGCAATGTCTATATTCCATTGTTACAAAATTTTGGCTATTTATAGCCAAGAAAAGATGTTTGGGTGGTATCACTATATAAGATATTTGACAGACAAGATAATTAATAATTTTCACCATGACAATTTCCACTAAGTTTCCAATAATCACAAAGAATTCAAGCTCAACACGTCCAATACGCCAGCAAGCACTTCTGAGCCGTCATGTTAAGGCCTTAGAATTGATGCTAAGAGTCATAAGGCGCTAGACGAGTTGCTAACAGATTTACTTGATAAAGCAAGTCGCTAGTAAGACAAGTTGCCTAAGATCAAACTAAAGGGAACGTTTGAACAAGTGCGGAAAGTAAAGAGACAAGTATATGGAGGAAGAA
>JAABOM020000012.1:15873142-15900575 GCA_011800125.2 Solanum clarkiae | reverse complement strand
TACTTAGGTTCAGTGAGGTTTTGTTGTACACTTCTCCATTATAGTGATATTTTTCTCATCGTCGTCCGTGGACGTAGTCTAATATTTATTGGGTGAACCACGTTAAATCTGTGTCTCTATTTTATTATCTTACCCGAATTTATTTATACTTTTCAATATCAAATCCCGATCCTTATCGCGCTTCCGCTATCGCTTGATATTTATTCCTTAACACTTGCAAAGAGGATAAGGATACAATGTCTTCTAGAAGTCCTTCATCTATTAAATTGCAGTAACTCAAATCCTTCCAATGTGCATAACCTTTCATTCACCTGAGGGAATACGGAGCATGCTCTATCTTTTGATTCTTCTTTTGAAAAATTCAGTTTCTAAAGATTGTTCAATCGGAGAGTGGAAGACGGAGGTCGTGAGATTAGCATATAGCTGGCATCAAGCTCCTCCAACTTTTCTAAATCACCTATCTTTGTTGGCAAGCTTTCAAGGTTATTTATGACGCACAGATTTAGCTTTGTAAGATTATCTGGCAGATGATGAATAAAAGATGATGGTACTTCCCTTATCCCAGTATGTTCCATACAGATCACCAACTCCAGCTTCTTTATTCCATGGAATTTTGGAAATTTCCCTAAACTATAACATCCGTCATAATACAAATGTGCATTTTATCAACTTGTACCATTTTGTTATAATTTTTGAAATCATTGCAATAGTATTAATAGTAGAATGGATTATTGCGGCTTAAAAATTGCCATTTTTAAGCTTATTATGATAATTATAAACTGTTGTTATACAAAAACTAAATTGTCAAAATTGTTATGTTCTTTTGCATTACAAAAATCTTTACAAAAAGTTACTACAACAAGCATGATTTTGGAGAGGTTGAGACAATCGCAACAAATTGAAAGTATAGTGGGGGGTCTTTTACAATCTTCACACTTAAAACGCCATGAAAAAAATTATTTTGTTGGGGTTGGCACAAACACTACAAATTGAATGCGTAGTGGGGGTCTTTTACAACCTCCACACTTAAAATGCCACAAAAAGAATTATTTTGTTGGGGTTGGCACAACTACTACATATTGAATGTGTAGTGGGGGTTTCTTATGACCCTTATGAATAAACCACCACAATTTAGCAGTTTTTTTCTAGTGCTTGTGGTGTTTTCCTTGCCTTTGTAGCGTTGTACAGGCTTCCTGGGCACTTCATGGCACCCTCCACACCTCGTGGAGTGCACCTTGGCCGTGAGAGAGGCTCGTGGTGGGTGCCTTGGTTGCAAAATATGACTGCCTTGGCCCAGATCCCTTCATGAAGGCCCTTTCACGGAGGCAACCACTCGTTAAGTGCACCACGAGCCATGAAAGGCTTCGTGGTGTGCGTTTCATTTCCAGGATTGTTTGCTTTGACATTTTGTACTTAGTACATGCTTCTCATGCCAATGCCTGGCTGCATATGTGCCGATCTCAGTCCCAACTCCAGACAACTTCAAGCAACCTTCCTTCGAGAGGATACAAGCACATATGACTTCCAATTTCCAGTTGCCGTCACGTTTGTAGTTTGTTCTCATGCAAATTCAAGCAATTGTTATTCTATCTTTTACTGTCCAGTAAGCACTGCTCTCAAGCTGTTGTCCAGCCATTCAAAGCATGAATCAAGCCTCGTACAATGAGAAATCCAACCAACTCATCACTCAAGTGATCACACAAATGTGCAATGCTTAATCCGTTTCTCCTCCGCAAGCTCATCCAATTTTTACATTACTGTTTCTCATGCTGCTTTGGCGTGCTGAATTTCCTCATGACCAGCACCCTTCTAAACCCAGCCCAAAATTACGAGCAAATCAGTTCCTTGTCTGTTATCTCCATGAAATCCTAGTTTTCCATAAAATCAACATAAACCATACATCAATCTAACAAAACATGCTTAAGAACTCACAATAATCCTATGTTTTGGCGTCATAAAAGACATATTTTCACGATTCATCAGTACTTGAAGCCTCAAAAAGGCGAGGATATCTGGCCCGCATATCTAACTCCAACTCCTAAGTAGCCTCCTTAACAGGATGGTGTCGCCACTGAACCTTCACTGAAGGTATATTCTTGGACCTCAACCTGCGAACCTGTTTGTCCAATATAGCTACTGGCTCCTCCTCAAATGACAAATCTGGACCTAACTCAACAGAATCATACGAGATCACATGGGACTCATTTGGAATGTACTGGCGGAGCATGAAAACATAGAAAACAGGATGAACCACTGATAATCTCAATGGTAAGGCCATCTCACCAAGTCTCCTCAAAATCTCAAAGGGGCCAATGAATCTAGGACTAAGCTTTCCCTTCTTCTCGAATCTCATCAAACCCTTTATGGGTGAAACTTTCAGCCAAACACTATCACCAACAAAGAACTCAAGAGACCTAACCCTCTAGTTGGCATAACTCTTCTAGCAGCTTTGAGCTGTCAAAAGTTTACACTGAATCAGTCGGACCTGGTCCATGGCATTTTGGAGCAAATTAACACCTAACACCTTGGCTGAACCTGAATTGGACCATCCAACCGACAATCTACACCTCTGGCCATACAAGGCCATAAACGATGCCATCTGAATGCTAGAATGATAACCATTATTATATGCAAACTCTGTCAATGGTGAGTGTTGGTCTCGTCGAGCCCCAAAATCAATCACACAGGCCCTAAGTATGTCCTCCAACACCTGAATGGGGCACTCGGACTGACTGTCAGTCTGGGGGTGAAAAATTAAACTCAAATCCAATCGAGTGCCTCAACTACATTTTAGAGCGTTCCAAAAAGGGGAGGCAAACACAGATCTTTTGTTTGATACTATAGAAACTGGCACTACATGCAATCTAACAATGTCTCGAATATACAACCTAGCCAACGACTCCACATTGTAGCTAGTCTTCATTGGTAGAAAGTGAGCCAACTTGGTCAAATGATCAACATCCACTCAAACTAAATTGAACTTGCTCAATGTATACATGTCAATGTCAATGCCACAGTATGAGTAAATATATGCAATATGGCATGATAATGATATGCATAATAGCCATAACATCACAAAGGAATAAATATATGCAATATGACATGATAATGAAAGACTATGACAGGTGTATCAACTAGTATCACAAAGTCATCAGTAAGTCTCATATCATCACCCTCTTGTCAATAACAAAATGCCAATAAAATCAAACTTTTCAAGTCCCAAAATATGCTTATATATCTCATCTGTATCACAATTAACATCAATTTACCTCATAACTCTCCCAACGGTATCATAAGTGTCACATTATCACATTAATGTCCAACATATCTCAATTCTCAAGATTTCATCTCAAATTATCAATAGAATAACAAATTACCTAAATTTTGCCATAACCATATTACATTTTCATCACAATTCTATCATATAAATCCATTTTCCCATGAATCAATCTATATCTTACAATTATCATATGAACATATCAAACAGCTCAAATTCAGTCCCAAAAAGGTTAGCGAACCTACTTTGATGCCAAAATCGCATTTAGACAAGCTTTCAATCAATTAAACCTCCAAACGATCCACAAATCAATCAATCACTATAAAAAATAGACAGTATGCATCAAAAGATGAATTTTGATACTCATATTGGCACGAATTAGGCTTTGGAGCAAAATGGTCAAAATCAGGTCTAAAATTCAAAGTTCTCAAATCTGAAAATTGACTTGAAATATGAATCTATGTGAGAAATGAAGTTCGTGGCTGAAAATTTCACTAAAATTGAAATCAAATCGAAGGAGAAATCATGAAGATAAAAGTCATGGAGATTAATTAGAATGATGATGGAATCACTTACCCAAAAGTTTCTCATAAAAACCTCCTTCAAAGATTGCTCCAAAAGCTTGAAATATTTGAAAATGGAGTAAAAATGTTGACTCTCGGGTTTAATACCTGAACAAACGAAAATGTACTCTTCGAACATGGAAGAATATCTGTGAACACAGAGCACTGAACCAAAAATACCTCCGTGAATGTGGGATTGGGGCCCGCGAGCATGAAGCCTTAGGCAGCGGCACTTCGCGAACGCAGATGCCTAGTCCTCGCACGCAGAAAGGATGAAGTCAACACCTCTATGAACACTAAGGCTATGGTGCGTATGCGGAGAAAGATTTCAACTGCAACAGAAACTAGATGCAACAACCATCATCAATGAAACGCCCCAAAAAGTGCTTCGGAATGCCTATAATCATAATTTTCGTATATCTCAAAATTCGTGCGTGATACAAAAAATCTGACTTCATATTCTCGATCATGGGGCAAAATTAAGTGGGAAATAGGTATAACCCGAATTTTAAAGGACCCGTAGCGAAAAATAATTTTTTCTAATTTTTGAATTCCAAAGAGCATCCGCGCCCTGGCCACGATGCGCTAGGGGCGCGGAGCAGTGTATTTCCTTTCTTCGCATTTGGTCCGCATCGTGGACTAGACATGGACCAGGACAATATTTTCCTTGCTTTTCTGTTGCGCCCAAGGACATTGGGGTCGTAGCCCCATGCCTACTAAAACGTGAAATCACCTATACTTAGTCATTTTTTAACTCTATAACTTACACAACCCTTTCTCAAACCCCTCTAAGACTCTATCAATTATCCCATTCAAATCTAAGGATCTCAAGTTCAGCTTTGGAACTCAAGGATTCATTTTAAGCTCTAAGACTACTTCAAGTTCAGCTCCAAAGATTCAAGGTTTAAGGTATGTGGGTTTCATCCATTGGGTTCCTTTCACCCATGGGGTCCAACCTTTCCTTTTGATGAAATTGCATGTTTTCAAATTATATTACCTATGGGTATATTTTATTATGAATTATGAGTATAAATTATGTTGGGGTTTCATGAAATATTGATTGATTTTGCATGACTACCTATTTCAAGCTTATACCATGAATTGATTTTGTTTATTGAGACTATGCATGTTTTGAGCTATGAAACTATGATTTATCATGAGCTTTATAATGGATTACAAGGTATCCTATATGAGGGTTTTAGTACATGTTAGTGGGTTGATTTGCATTAAGTTTACTCATCTTATTTCACTCTTGAATTGCATGATTTTGAACTAGTATCACGAATCCACCAAGTGTTTGATAAAATAACGTGAAAAGGATTCTCAAGTTATTGATGATCTATTACATGATTTACAAGTCAAGTGACTTCATGATGATTAAAGGCTTTCAAGTATATATTAAATTCATGAAAAGTATCTATGATGTTTCAAGTAACAAGTTAAGCCCTATTTTAAGATTTTTACCTCTTGTGAGCCATTCATGTTAAAGCAAGGGGTCATGTATAAGCTCATTATTAGAGGTCAAGCATGTTTATGAGCTACTCAATTCATGCCATCATGTCATTTCAAGTATTTTGTGGGATTTGACTTAGCACCTTAAGATGGGGGCTCGACTCAACGGGTCCTTACATAAAGTCTTGGTCTTTAAACTATGTGCCACCATAGGATTCTACATGATCTCTCTTATGGATTTCTAGTGGATCCATCTAGTTATACCATACCTTGTCGAGGGGGTGACATACTTCGATCACCTTGATGAGGGGATGACATGCCTCGGATTATTCATTGTATGGCTACCATGGCAAGTAGACCACATCTTGTCGAGGGGGTGACATGCCTCGATCACCTTGTCGAGCGGTTGATATGCCTCGATCACCTTACCAAGGGGGTGACATGCCTTGGATTCCAGGTAGTAGTTCGCTTGGTCTATGTCGGTTAAGGTCTCTTCCCTCACATGTATTATGTACTATGTAAGTTGAATGTTTTACACTTATATTTTATTACAAGCATTGATCATGCATGTCACGTTGAGATTATATAAATCCATTGCTTATGATTATGCATTTTGAACATATTGGCTTATGTCTATGTTGCATTGCATCCCACATACTTAGTACATTCAAGCATACTAACACATACTCTACACCTACATAATATTACCGTATAGGGACCGGATCTCCTTTTGATCATCCTTCACGTGCTGGTTAATACTTTCGAGATAAGCTTTGGTGAGTCCTCAAGTCCGAGGACACTATCTACATTACTCTTGCTATTTTGAAACTTCTTTATGTTGAACACTTGTTATTATGAGGGTGAGCCCGAAAAGTGTTTTGACCCCGCTCCATCCATGTCAGAGGTATTGTTGGATATTATGATGTATTTATGCTATGAGCTTGACTCTTTTATGCTTTTATGAATATCAAGATTTCCCTTAGTCCCGCTTCCTTTTTATTATATCGCTTATTGTTGTTGATCTTGCTTCTGCGACCAAGGATGTGTGATTGATATACTAAGAGGCTTATTTGGGGTCCCGTTGGGTTCCCATTCGTCATGTCACGTGTAGGCCGTAGGCTTGGGTCGTGACAATCAAATTTTGGAATAGACCCTTAAAACTCCTTCGGGCTCAGAATTACACAAACCAAATATGTATCCGTACTAGAAACGGCAATCTGGATTCAACGAAATAATCAAATTTGATTCCAAGGTCTCCTTGACATAATTACCAATGACAAGTCAAATAAACTAGTTTAAAACACAAAATGCCAAACCTTCCCTCGACAACTCTAAAACTTATGACAAGACTATTTCTAATATTAGTTTCACCATCTGAAACTACTAGAAATGTCATAATTTCAATCCGACCTTTCAAACTTTGAATATTGACCAGAGTCAAACTTTGACATCGAAAACAACTAAAAATGCAACTTTGGGTCTAAGAACTTCATTTTAACTCCAAATGCAGTTCTGTAACTTCTCCTAGACTAGATTCGATGTTTTGAAGCTAATGAAATCGACAGATTTTTGATCTGACACCTAAAACTCAGAATGGTACAAAAATTTCCTTTTCAACAACTTAAGCTTTCAAAAATGCCAAAAGCTCATATTTTCTAACTTCTAAAACTCAGAATTTTAGTTCTAACAGTACAAATAGTTCAAAATAGACCTAAAGCAACTTATGAAAGAGCAAAATAATAATTTTCATAGATAAGCTCAAAAATGACCAACAAGGTCATTACACTAGTCCACCCTCTAACATCCTTAACCTTTGCTAGATTAACCTTAATGCCCTCCTTGGACATCACATTTTCCCAAAATTACTACTGAACTGCCCCAGAATTCACATTTAGAGAACTTAGCATAAATCCTCTCTTCCCATGCACCTCTAGAGCATGATTCTTAACTGCATGTCATGGTTGGACTCGATTTTCGAATAAATCAAGATATCATCAATAAACACAATCATGAAGGAGTTCAAATATGGTTGGAAAACCTCATTCATCAGATCCATGAATGTTGCAGGTTCATTGGTTAGTACAAACATCATAAGAAGAAACTCATAGTGACTATATCTCACCCAGAAAGTAGTCTTAGGGATATCAGAGGGCCTAATCCTCAACTGATGGTACCCAAACCTCAAATTAGTTTTGGAGGACACTGGCCTCTCTTTGCAGTTGGTCAAATGAAACATCATTTTTTGGAAGAGGGTTTTTGTTCTTGATAGTCACCTTGTTCAATGGTCTATAGTCAATGCACATCCTCATAGACCCATCTTTCTTCTAAATAAATAGAACCGTGGAACCCTTGAGGATATATTAGGCCGAATAAATCCCTTACTTAACAAATCCTAAAGCTAATCTTTTAGCTCCTTCAACACCGCAGAAGCCATATGATAAGGAGGAACAAAAATGGGTTTAGTGCCCAACTTAATATCAATAGAAAAGGCAATGTCTCTATTAAGGGGAACCCATAGAAGATTTGTAGAAAATACGTAACAAACTCTAAAATCATAAGGATAGACTCTATCAAAGGCAAATCAGCACTAGTATCTGGAATAAATGACAAATAAGATAAGCAGCCTCTATAAGAGATAAATTTTCTATGATTGTAACCACATGAACCCATCCACTCTCAATCCTCAGCCCACTAGGCACAACGAAAGTGTCTATCTTGGCATAACAATCAAGAATAAAATGGTATGAGGAAAGCCAATCCATATCCAAATGACATCAAAGTCTACCATATCAAGAATAATCATGTCCATCGAAGTGTCATAATCCACAAAACACACAAGAAAAGATTGGTGCACCCGATCCACTACTAAGGGATCTCCTACTGAGGTAAAAACATGTATAGGCATAGGCATACAATCACATAATAAGTCAAATCCAAAGGAGAAGTATGTAGACACATATGAATAAGCAGAACTAGGATCAAACAACATAGATGTAGGATGATGACAAACTGGGAAAATACCTACGGTAACTACATCTGAAGCCTCCATCTCGAGGAACCTTGAAAAAGCATAATAATGGGCACTATGAACTCCACTTGGTTGGATTAGGCCTTTACCACCCTGCTGAACTAATGCATCACTAGCACCTCTATCAGAAGCATGACTACCTCTTCCTGATAGAGCTCTACCACATCCCCTAGTCTGTATAGTTGAACCTCTAGTTGAAGGTGCTGAATCTCTGACAGGGCTATTGAATAAGTATGATATAGGTCAAAATATGTTTGCAAGGGAAACTGTTCAATCATTTGGTAAGGGTCTCCACATCAATAATAAGATCTTAGAGTGGGTTGTTGTTATGAGGAACCAAATGGAATACTATAGCCACCCCAACTTGCTAGCCTCTGAACACTACATAAACTATAACCACCGTCTGAAGCTGGTAAGGATGCATGCACTGGACCTCAATGTTTGGATTAATTGCCTCTTCTGTGAGACTCTCTTCCCCATGAAGAGGCACCAAAATATTGACCAATGTCTCAAGCACTCTTGGGGTCCCCAAACTCCTCACACACTATGAACTTTGCCTCCTTGGTGGTACTTATAATAGACTGAGAAAAAGCTCCCTCACGAGTTGATTTGAAGATATAAGATCTGATAGAGAAAATCAAACCCCTAACAAACTTGCAGACTCTATCCACTTCAATAGGAATCAATGATATGGCATGATGAGACAATTGATAAAATCATGCCTAATACTTAGCAACAAATATGCTACCTTAGGTCAAGCTCTCAAACCTCATTCAACTCACCTCTCGTACACTCCAAGGGATAAAACATCCTGAAAAGCACTTGAGAACACATCCCAATATATCGAAGGGGATGCAGCTGGTATAGCTCTCATATACTTCCTGCATCACTCTCTAGCGATGTCTCTAAACTAAATAGCAACAAATCTGACACTTCGTGGATCAACTAGGTCCATAGCCTCTAACATCTCATGACACAGTGTCAAAAACTCATATGTATCCTTGCTCTTACCAACCTAAAACTAGGGTGATTTTATATTCTATAACCTCGCATAACTCTGCTGGTCATCAAATGTAAGAACTGGCTCAGGAGAAATATGCACCGGTGTAGGAACCAATGGAGGATGACCCACTTGGTCATGTGTAGAAGGAACCCTAAACCATAAGGGTCTGTCCATCTACTTAGGTCTATGAATATTTCGAGGTACGTATGGAGCTACCTTCTGGGCCATGCCTTAAAGCACATCCAAAACCCTTAACAAAGTGTTTTATAGTAATGGTGCGAATACATAATTAAGAGGAATCTGAACTCCTCTGAACTTAGGCTCAGACTCTGGGGAGATACCCCTCTCATGATCTTAGGGTGGTGCTGCTCCTCCCACTCAACCTCTACCCCTATCTCGGCCTCTACATCTACCTCTACCTCTACCTTGAGTTGGGGTCTCACTAACAATCTCAAGGGCTGCCTCTCTTCCTCCATTAGAAGTTGATGCTCTAGTCCTTGCCATTTCTAAAAGAAAACACAAAACTCAGCACTAATACAAGAATCATCACACAACTAGATTAAAAAAAGTAAAAGAGAATTTTTCTAACAGTCTCTATAGCCTCTAAAAGATAAGAAACGAACATCTCCACGTTGATCCTTGAAACTCTATTCATCTGGCTTAACATATGTGGGACCGATGATCCTGGGGCTCCAATAACAAATTGTCACAATCAAGGTCAAAAATCGGGTGTGATGGCAGTTGTCTTTAACTCATCAAGGTAAGTCAGTCTAAATAGAAAATGACAAAAATAATGTAGAAAATAAAGCGAAAATACAATATAATAATGTAGTTACATAGCACATTTCTCAATTTCTTAATTATCACTTTATGTTCATAGCTCTACTACTCATAAATTAATCAATATTCACTTTTATTCTTTCAATAATTTCGACACAGTGGCTGTATTACACAACACTTGTCCAACATCGTGTCCAAAATTCTTCAATAGTTGTTTCCACAATAACATGATATAATATTCAACAATCGAGTTAATATAAATAATGTACAATTTATAACAATGGGGATCACAAAATTAGTCATTGTTCTCAATTCAAGGATCATAATTATCAACAAGTACATAACAATTCAAGAGCCAAGTTACACATATCATCACATAGCCATTTGCATTACTTCGACGTATTCATTAGGTCATTTCGTGATTAGTTCAACTGCTTCTGAATTCCCAATTGTTCCCCCAACACACAAAGAAGGAAGATATACAAGGTTTAAAGTTCACTTGGATTGATAAAGTCAAGAAATTAATCCAATAATAATACTTTATCCTTTCGATTCAAACCCAAAATACTACAGTCTAGTTAAAAATTAGATTCACAATTACATTTCAAAACTAATGACACCAAAATCATTAAATTTGGAGAAGAATGATAAAATTGCATAAAAGATTAATACTTTAAATTTTGAAGCCAAAATCATAAAAGTTTTAGATGAAAATGTTCTTCACGTAATTACAAATCTATTGTTAAAAATTATGTCAAAATGGAGCTTAAATAAGCTCATAATTACCATTATTGTGAAAAATTCGAGTTTATGAAAAATCTCCAATTTCTTCATAGGAAAATACCAAATTAGATGTTAAAATCAAGAAATAATCAATGGCCCGGGTAATGAAGAGGAAAGTTGGGAAATACCTTTTTCACGGGATTTCCCTTGAAAAACCAATTAAATTGCCCCTCCCAAGCTCCCAAAGTCCGAAAATGCAGAAAATGGATAAAATCCGTTACTTTTAAAAAGTTCACTGTTTCAGGGAAAAAATGGTCGCTGCAACCATAGCATGGGGACCGTGAATGCAGAGATCAAGGTCAGCTGACCCTCGTGAACGTGGACCAGGTAACCGTTGTCATGACCCAAGCCTAGGGCCTAGTCATAACATGGTGAATAAAGAACCTAGAAGTACCTCACCCATTCCCCTTAGCATTCATAGGTAATTAACAACATAAATATTGAATTAAAATGGGGAATGGAACTAAGGGAAATCTAGAAGTCAAGATAACATCTCAAACGAAAGGTTTCCTTGTTTAAACATACCATTGTACATTTAAGACTTAGCAGGGATCAAAGCATAGCCATGGTTCCCTTTAAATATATAAGTCATGAAAATAAGATAGAAAGTAAAAGTCTCCAATGAACAACTCTAAACATATAGATATCTCAAAATACAAGGCATGAAGAAAAAAGGTGGAATCCTTAAACTAAGGGCTCACCAAGCTACTAGTCTCAGTAGTTTGAAGCTAGCCACGTGTCGATGGGGAGGCGGAACGCTGATCCCAACATAGTTACGTCATGTAGGAAAAATATACATTAGTATGTTGGAATGTACTAAGTATGTGAGGTGCAATGCAAATATGATACTGTAGTGTCATTATGCATGACATTTTAATGCCATCATCCATAAAATTTAGAAGTCTCCATGCATGAAATTATAATCTCATCATTCAAACAGGCTTAGACATAATCAAGGTATAAAGCTCAATATTACGTAAAATCAAAATGCCATACGAAAACACATGTAATGGAACGAAGACATCAAATCATAAAATTTGTGGGAGAGGACCATAACCGACATATAAGACTATGTGAGCTACTACATGGAATCCAACATAACCCCCTATGTTGGCACGGGGAGACCACTTGTCAGGTGAAACTCTGTCAACTTAAGCATAAATCTTCCTTTATCATTATGGATTTCGTGGATCCACTAGCCTAGCTTATAAGGACTCCTGTAGTAGCACATAGTTAATGGGACAAGGATTTGCTACTACGGTTACCTTACCTCACCTCACCTCAATGTCTCACTCGGTGTTAAGTCAATCCCTTCGAATACTTTATAAAACATAGCATAGTCATGTACCGTAACTTAGAATCATAAAATAGAAATCTCATTGGAGTAGCTCAATATCTCAGAAAAACTACCCAAATGAAAATTGGCCTTTCACATTGAGGGTCCTATCATAGAAATCATTAAGGGTTGTACAACATGCTTACATCTTTGATAACATTCATAGCTTTAAAACTTGATTTTGGACATTATTCTTAACATCATACAAATTCATCATAAACTAAATGGGCCTATCTAATGACTTGAAATCACATATTTTCATGGTATAATGCATGAACATGACAATATATGGATCTTTAAAACTAAGATTTAGCAGCCAACACATCATTGAAAGAACCTTAGGTAATGGAGTCGTAACAACAAACTTAATAATCATAAAAAATAATGTTATACTATAAAATTACATCATTAAAGGCAAAATATATGAAAGTATATCATAAAACATCATTTAAATCATGGTCATGCAACTCATATTTCACGAACTTAAAATAAAGGTAAAATGATTCATTGGCGAACTTTGTGCGCGGAAGGTACCACAAATAAAACTCATATACCTAAAAATGACCTTAACAAAAGGCTTAAAGAGGTTGGAGGAAAAAGCTCTTGGATGGAAACCCTAATCCTTGCCCTTGCTTTGGCTTGAGTGTTTCTTGCCTTAGAGAATTTTGAGAGAATGAGGAATAGAGTGAATGAGAGGTTTTGAGAGGATTTAGGATTTGATATGGAAGGTAAAAAAGTTCCAAAATGAAGTAGTTTTAGACTTAAGTTGTGGAAGAAGGACAAAAATGCCCTTCATTAAAGCTATTGAAAGCTAGTCCATGACCTTGTTTATGGATCGTAAAATGGTCTACGAATCGTATTATGGTTTTGTCCCATTCAACTTCTCCAATCTTCTGAAAAACTTGGTTTGTGAAGTCCCATCTACGATACCTATCTATAACTCATAGATTGATCTACAGGTTGTAGACACATCCATAGACTGACTCAACATTTAGGAAAATTTCACGTTTTCAGTACCCTATCTATGAGGCCTAACTACGATCCATAGACCTAAGTATGACCCGTCCTATTTGTTCGTATTTCAACCTTAGAAATCATATTTTCCATCATCGCAAGTCACCCAACCTCAAGCACATTCTATTGTCTGTAGTTCCTTTTTAGGACCTTAAAGACCTTTTATGAATGGCCCTTACACTTGGTTAAATTTTTATCTTGGATAGCCCTATCCATGAACCTTGTTTACGACCCATGGTTGGAGCCACAAATTGTAAATGAGGCTCATACTTCTAACCTGCAACATTTCCAATTCCACTTCTTCTGAAATTTTTAATCTCTTAACTTATGGGTCCTCACACCCATGAACACAGAGGAATCAATTAACCCTCTGCGATCGCAGCCCAATCTCCATTAACACAAGGCACTGGCCAAAGGAGCTTCGCGATTGCAGTGATAGGGTCCGCAAACACGAGGGTATGGGATCAGACACCATATATTAGTAGTCACAATTTGGCACAAAATCACAAAATAGACCCTTGAGATTCATTCGGAATCCTGTATATACAAACCATATATGCAACACTGCTAAGTTCAATATTTCAAACTCAATGGAATCGTCGAAAATTTAATCCGAGGTCTCCTTAACCAGAAGTCTGATAAGTCGCAACTAAACTAACCTAGATACTAGAAATGGCAAAATACTATCAGAATACCCAAAAATTATGAGGAGCATCGTTCTAGCACTAAAATCGCCTCCCAGAACTAGTGAAACTATCAAAAATCCAATTTTAGCACCCCAACTAAAAATATTTACCAAAGTCACCTAAGTCAAACTTTAACTCAATTTCCAACCTAAAATCTACATAACAACTCCAAATTTAATTCTGACAATTCTCCTAAACCAATTTTCACAAGTCAAAATATATGAGATTGGCAAAATTCCATTCTAAGAGTGAAATATCTAGATGACTCAAAATTTCAAAATTAGGCAACTTAAGATGTCAAAATTCAATTCTTTAGCAAAAACCTAACTTTTTACAAATTTGCAAAAACCTACTTTCAAAACTAATCAAATATGACTCGAGGCAGTTTTTGAGAGGGAAATATTGATAATTTTATCAAAAATACCAAAAATGACCTTCTGAGTCATTACAAATAATTATGTAAATTTGTTAAAAAAATACTCACCAATAGAATAATTATAGAAAGATTTTACTTTTCGACTACACATCATAATAGTGTAAGTGATGCTTATAAACTTGTCAAGAATATTCAATCTAAATAGAATGTAATAAAAAATATCAATTTCACGATCATTGACACTGTCTAAAATAAAGTGACTTCATAAAATAATACATACTATCTTTATTAACATGAACTAAGTCATATAAGTCAAATGCTTACTTATAAAGACAACAACATAGATGAATATATATAAAAGATCTCAACTATTTATTACAATGAAAGACCTAAAAAGTATTTACAAGAACGACTTTCTAGCCAATGTTGCAAATTAGGTATTCACAGAAATAATCCTTTTCAATCTTGAAAAATCTTTTATAAGCAATTTTTTTCCACATTGATTAATAAAATTGTAACGATCCTCCTAGTCATTTTTGTATTATCGCTTCTTTTCATCGATTAGAGCTTTTCTATAGTGATTTCAAGTCATTTATGACTTACTGGCGCTGATAGTTTAATTACCTTGTCATTTATATAAATTTTGTGCAGTTTTCGTGCTTTAAGGCCTTTATAACTTGAAAAGTTGACTTTGATTAAAAAAAATGATAAGCGACCTCAAAATGGAATTCTGATAGTTTTATTAACTCTGAAATGACCACTTTAGACTAGAAGCATGGCCGGCTCAGATTCTAAAGCTTTTGGTGTGAGTTAAACAATTTAGCTTTTTAGCCTTTCAAAATCTACCCAAGGTTGTCCTCGGTCAACATTCTTGGAAATCATGCTAAAATAAAAATTTTGTCAACATGGTTAGATTCAAAACTTTCAACTTGGTTTAGAATGACCTTTAGTTCAGTTCTCGAGGATTCCAGATCAATTTTGATCCACTTGGTGGTTCGGCTAAGAACGAAAGTTGGTACAAAAATTTACTTTTTGTCAAAATATCCTCGCATGGAACTTTTCACTATGTCGTTGAGTTTGAAACATAAAATTTAATAGGATAGCATAGTCCTTTTGCATGCACGGAGTTCTGAACGTATCCTGAACACCCCATTGAAAATTTAACATAGTCCAAAAACCAGCTGAAATGTATCAACTGGTGCAGATCCATTTGGTATTCACACTCATGGGCTTGGTGATTGCGTACGCGAAGGCTTGACCCTTTTTACCTATGTGGTTATGGGTCCTAGCCTCGATAGCGAAGGTCAATTGAGTTAACCCTCCGTGATAACGGGGCCACCTGTGGCATTCATGAAGGACACTTTATGGGTGAGCCATGACCGCGGGCTTGGGTCCCCGTCTTCGTGATACTGTATGGGGTCTAGTCCTTATTTAAAAGTCTAGACGATGTTTAGCTTAAGGAGGATCTTTTTAAGTGCGATATATCACTCGATATAGCCCCGTTTTTAGTGATTCAAAGCTTGTAGTGCCTAAAATCTCCATGGGTTATTTGTTTTGTAATGAAAAGTATAGAGTTTTGTTACCTCTTCAACTATCTCTCCATTAGGTAGGATTTTTGTAGCCCGAGCATTTATTTGTTGAGGAGAAACTGATCTAATTCGGAGCTATTGATGTTTATATCAATCAATCATAGAAGAAAAATTATTATTCATTCTGATTATGCTTCCTTCCTATTAATCTGGAAGTTCTTCTTAGATACAAGGAAATAATTCAGTTCCAGAGCTAAAGATCGTAGTTCTCGAACAAGCAATCGAAAAGACTCTGGAGCATCTTTTGGATTAGGTATTGTTCCCCCAATGATCGTAGTACCGTATATACAGTGGAGTGAATGGGTTCATCGAAAATCATTTATTTGAGGTAATTTTGGGCATTTTTCTACTACCATTATTAGTCTTTGCAGCTTAATTTTAAGAAATTGGAGCATGAATTGTATTAGGTTGTTCCAAACCCTTAGTTGTGTTTCATTTTAGGACACAAGTTCAGGTAACTATTTAGGACCTTTTTATAGAGTCAATTTTGAATTTTACGGTGCGAGTCCCAATTTCTTGTTTTTGACTCAAAATTGATCTATCTTTGGATTTTTTGATTTTAATATCAAAATAATCATAATAACATTGTGAATTAATTTGTGATAGAGTGATAGCATTCTGAGGCCATCCTTAAGAGAAAAGCTCCAGCAAAATTATTTAGAGCACATGTGTTCAACCTATAGGTAGGCTATTGCTTTTCTTATAGAAAAAAACATTTGAGTTAAATATGTACATCAATGTGAATTTACATGAATTTGGGGCATGGAGTTAGTTCAGTATGTTATATTTGATAGAATCCATATTCTAGGTTATACTTGGGTACGTTGGATATTTGAGTTGTTCTTGATTATCATTACCTTGTTGATGGATTCTTATTTTATTTTGTACTATATTGGAGTAATGTTTGGCCTTAGTACAAGCTTAGACTAATGTTTTCCTTAGACTTGTAATTTTCAATTACTAATAGATATTATTTCCACCTTGGTATAACACTAGATGGCATAGCTCTAGGTGTACTAATATAATAGACTTGAGTATGATAGGGATGGGCCTTAGCTAGGTAATAACTTAGTGTTGGAGCCTTATTACCCATAATTCCAATATTATCCCACTTCGACACTTTTGGTTTACGCCCGTGGTTTCGTTCGATAACAAGACTGATTATTGTCCTGCCACCAGACGATGTTGGGATATTTACAAAATATTGCAAGCAGTCCATGGAAACCCTATGAAATCATTAGATACTAAAAATTCTCAATAGTTGTCATGAGCTGGACCCAGGTATGCTGGCACTCGCCTTAACCTACCAAAGCAAGATAGCCTGAACAAGGATATAACACAATAAAGTGGAAGAAACAGTCTATAAAAGGGTAAATCATATAGTAGAGTTTCATTATAAGCTTAAGTTGATAGAGTAGAGTGTCATTATATGACTCAATGTCTTGATTATTAAATAGAACGAATGTAAAGATAAATGAAAAAGAGTTTGTTGAATAGACAAGATGCTATCTCTCAGATAATCCAGAAGCTCTGTCCAAAGTATGAAACGAATGTCAGGTGAAGTACCAAATAATGTGGTATCCAACAAGTAAATCCTGTACACAAGATAGAGAATAATGAACACAAGTACTCAAACCACACCATACGAATGTCTAAAGCTACAATTTGCACTTAGATAATCCAGCATAAATAATATAAATATATAATTCAAGTAGCACATCATTTCCAAATGAACCACAACCAATATGTCACAGTTACAAAGTTAATGTCATGCCCCGAGAGGGTACCCTAGACGTAACCGGCACTTAGAGACTTTTGCTAGTCCCTAAACGAACCACTTGACCTCATTACATTCATTCAATCAGTAAACTCTACAAATTACCGAAAGATATTAGAAAGTAAATGGGCATATCTCATCTAGTCTCAAGATAATATTATAAATAAATGACTAGTAGAAAGAAAGTAGCTTAACAAGTTTTAACATCACCGACTCTAGCACATGAAGCCTCTATCACTATCAAGTGGTGCTATTGACAGACCCATAGCTACCTCAATCAGAATAAAGCTAATCAAATCTAACACTAAGCAAGATGAAATAATATAATGAATCCTCCGAAGTATGGGAGGCTCACCAATCGCTCTTTACTCTTCTCTTTTAGCCCTAGGTCTTTTTCAGAGACTTAGAATGACTTAAGAATGGGTTATATACCCTTTTTATGCTTAAAACGACCTATTTTGGTCATATATTACGTCTAGGAGGCATTTGGAAAGGTCTAGGATGCCCCTCACGAAATTCAAAAAAAGTCAGTTTTCTAGGACGCGGGGTCCGTGATGCGGACTGTGTATTTTTTTGTTATTTTTCATCGAAAATCCTCCGAAATCCCATAGAAAATATTTGGAACAAAAACTAAGTGTTGGTCCATGATGGGCCTGCATCGCGAACCTATCGCGCACTCTCACTAGTTTGCATTTTACTATGAAAAATTATTTTTTAACCCGATTGCTCTAAAATAGGGTCGAGGCCATTTTTCCACTCAGTTTCTCACGCTAATTGCATATTCTATCTCGGATTCACAAACAGAGCATGGGAAGACGCATTACGTACATATCTCTAGTCTAAGGATATTTTGGTAATTTTACTAGGTGTTACACATCTCCCCGTTGGGATCATTCATCCTTGAATGATGAATAAAGATGTATATCAAGGCACGAATAGTCTCAAAACTGATCTCAATATTCACGTCTATCAATCAGTCTTTCGACTCCTCATCACTATTAGCAATTTCTATTCAGACTCAAGAATAGATAATCAACTCACGAAAAGATAATCAATTTAGTTAAGGGTAAGGTCGTTATCTTCAACATTCTCATCATTAGGCACTAAAAACAATCAAGACTCATCTCATCAATCGCTCAACAAATCAAACTATCGACCCATTCGGACAATCACAAATCACTCAAAATAGACAAATCAGTTCTGATTAAGAGTAGAGATATTCTCCTAGATATTTTCAGCATTAAGCATGAATGGAACATCAAAACTCAATCAACTCGAATCGTTTAAACACTTCGACAATTAATCCTTCGAACGTAGGAAGGAAATCATCAACTCTAAGCGAGAATGGGACCATCGATACATAAGACTCTATGTACAACTCTCAAGCTTAGCACCTCATCTCAATTGTGCTCCTTTTCATGACACTCTACTCTATCAACTTAAGCTTATATCTCTTATTCAACTCTTTACCTATCCACACTCTTATTTCGTTCAAGCCTACTTTTGAGCCTCAGGGTAGCACTTAAGATGATCATGTTCCTACAAGGCTAATCCTCAATACTTAGCTCTATACTCCCATAGGATCTTTCATTAAAAGATCACTAGTCCTTTTCACCACTTCACTATCATGAAGTCTTCCATAGTCTGTCATCACTACTCGCATAATAATGACCACACATTCAAGTATATCACTCTAGCCACTTCAAATCTGTCTTAGAATTTTCAAGCCTACTTAGCACTTCTACCTCCACCATTCAATGAGCTCTCACTCAACTACACACCAACATAATCTTACTTATCTGTTGCATGTAATGAAGTCTCATCTCTCTCCTTCTCTCTATCTATACCTCTACATGACATAAGTACAACACCAACGTTACAATAAAGATACATTCACTCCTCCTCATCTACCATTATTCTCCGTCTACTACTATTAACCAAGGGGAACTCGTCATCCCTATATCCTACCATCAACAATGGCATAACAAGTCGAAGGTCAGTGCATGCGTAAGATAGTATCATTATGAAGAGCTTTCACTCTCTCTCTCATCAACTATCACTCCTCCATTCTCATCAACATTTCTATTAAGACATGCGAAGACAAGATCACTCAAAGAACTTGGAACGATGATCATTAGCACGATTCAATCGATAAATCTTATTTGAGAATATTTTTTTGATGAATTATAATCTCCCTCATCTATCAAGACTCATTCTGAGTTCACAGAACTATACGTAGTGTAAAACTCAGGTCATATCTCCTTCAACCTAGGACTAGAAACTCTTAGATCCATGGGGTAAGATCAAGGTTAATGAATGAATTCATCATTTTTTATCCTCACAATTCAACATGAATAATAATCAACAAGTGGTATATGTGACTAGGCCATGGGAAAAATAGTCGTATACCAGACGAGAATAGAGTATCACCTAAATGGATGAATAAGGAACCTTATGATATGACAAGAGAACTGATGTCTCATCTCGATCAGTATATCTCTATCAAAATCAAGATCTAGTTCAGTTTCTCAGGTCACCATCTCCCCCTTAGCTCAAGGGTCATCTTTCAAGTTTTGCGAATCAATTCCCTCTGCTAGGCTATAAGCATATATCTTTACATGATCGAGGAATCACTATTCACAACAATAGGCATCTTAAACTCTTTTATCATTCTATAGTCACATAAATAGATTAGCCACTAAGACTCTCTTCAAAGATACCACTTTCAACTTCCTGGCATATATAACCATAACCACTTCCAACAACACTTACCTTCTAACCTCTTCTTTTGCCTGCTAACACTCAACTTCTATGCTCTCATAAACTCATTCATATGAGACTTAGACTATAAGGTAAAAACTCATCATCGTCTATCCATATGTCCCAATAAACTAAGTTGCCCGGGATGGCAAGGAATGCTTACGGTAGCCTACTTCACATTGACAACTCAAATATACTATCTAGGCTTTTATAGCAGTCACAACTTAGAGCTTCACACATCTTTACACAATCATGGGTACACATCTCAAGCCTCTTCTTATCTATTAAGCTATCCTTGTTTCACTAATCTTACCTAAGGGGCACTTGTACTCTGCCTATAACATCATTTTCCTTACAACTCAGTACCACTCACCTATTCAGTTATATCTCCTTATGTGGCAAAGGCTCATAACTCAATGAATCTCATGAACTCTCAGTTGAAATTCATAAGCCTAGTTTTGATCTACCACTTCAAAAGTGCTCTATTTTCTCTATTCAACATCTATGTTTCACCCTCAATAGTATGAATACTACAACACATCAACATAAACTTTCTTCTAGTTTGAGCACGGTCTATCACATTCGAACAAAAGTCTTACTCTATATCTCATCATGAAAATCGTAGGGTACTTTCGAATCTTTCATTAAACTTATGACAATCAACACATCACCTCATTACTTACCTAATTCATAACTCTAACTACCAGCCCCAATCAGCTATTACTCTTGCTATCTCGTCCCTTTCTTTCCACCATCTTCCTTCTAACTTTGGGATGATTCAATTCTACTCAGGGTTTATAAGACCTTACATCTCACTGTTAGGTGGTAACATTAATCTCTTTGGAGACATAAGTTTCTCTCTCATGGGTAACATCAGAAGCAAGTTTTGAATAAGAGGGTCTGGGTACATCTAAAGCTAACTCAAATGCATGATTCATATGAGTAATAGTGCACTCTTTCTAGTCAATCAACTCAGCACACTAGTCGGCTTCTCTCAAGCCTGGTGCAGTCTCTCTACCATTCTAATTACCTTATCGCAGGGGATCTCATCGGTAAGAGTTTGAACATTACCATCTATATCATCTCATGGACGAGGCATGGTATAGTCCAAAGGTTTAGCGCGTTGCACGAATCATCTTAGACTTCTTAGGAAATAAATCCATCGCATGATTTAGAATTTGAAAGAAGGGAAAAAATTCCTAAATGTCCTATAGGCTCCAAATAATGGATGTTGAGCTCTTCACACCAATAATAAGGACTCTACTGGACACAACTTCATAGACTCCCTAGGACTCTTGAACTCATGCTCTGATACCAAGTTTGTCATGCCCCGAGAAGGTACCCTAGACATAATCGGGACCTAGAGACTATTGCTAGTCCCCAAGTGAATCACTTGGCCTCATCACATTCATTCCATCAGTAAACTCTACAAATCAGCGGAAGACATAAGAAAGTAAATAGGAATATCTCATCTAGTCTCAAGAAAATATTATAAATAAATGGGTAGTAGAAAGAAACTATCTTAACAAGTTGTAACATCAACATCTGACTCTAGTATATGAAGCCTCTATTACTATCAAGTGGTGTCAATGACAGACCCATGGCTACCTAAACCAGAATAAAGCTAATCAAATCTAACTCTACAGCAAGATAAAATAAATATAATGAATCCTCCAAAGTAGGGGAGGATCAACAATCAGTTGAACATCTCAGAAACCTTAACGATGCACCTGTTGAAGATCTCCAAATCTTGTATCTACATTATGAAACGATGCAATCCCAGTGGGGAACGTCAGTACATGGAATGTACTGGTACGTAAAATAGCTGAATGAAACAAAAATAGGTAGAATAATATAGAAACACAATGAACATCGAAGATAGTAGAAATCAACATGTTAAATATCTATTTGAAGCAAGAATAAAGAGTAGATAAGTGACTCATCAACCAATCAACTCATCAATCAAATCAGACTCATCTCAGAGGGACTTACCTCAAAGAAACTCAACTCAACTCAACTCATCTCATCACATCTCATCTCATCTCATCTCATCTCGACTTAGAGTGCTCAGTTTTGGAACTTTTTTGGAGTTTCTCTTAACCGACAACAACCACTTATGAGCTAGGGGTTGTACAACAATCACGCTAATGTTTCCACAGCCGTCCTGTACTTACCAGGTATGGAACGAATATGATCCACAGGGAATCTGAACTCTGCTATCCTCTATTGATTTCAGGGATGTAAACTCGAGAGGGGACCATGAGATGTACTGGTTCAATCCTCTCCTATGCTGGGTGGCGTAGGTAATGAGTGCAAGTGAGACTCACTCTTACTCATTTCGGTGCTGGATACTCCTCCGAAGTCTCAATGCTCATAAGACTCCTCGTCACCATCTCAAGTAACCTCGTAGAAGCACTCATTATCTCAATTAGTCTCATGGAGACTCTCATAATATCAATTAACTTAAACTCAAGGGTCCTCTATTATTTCTGGGATTTTAACTCATCTCAATGAACTTAATTCTCATCTAAGAACTCAAGGATTCAGATCATCAATTAGAAGAAGTCGTTTAGACAAAACATCAAGAACTCAATTATGAAGAATCATAGGATCATCAAGCTCAAATAACTCAACCTCATACTCACATCAAGATTCCCATCATCATACTCACATCAAGGCTCTAGACCATCCCTAGGTTCATTCATGTATGCTTTCAAAAGTTAACATATAGAGTTTATACAATATCTCATGAAAAGTATTCAATTCAAGAAAATAAGTTTATGATGATCATCAACATACGAAAATACATGTAGTAAATATGATTTATCAAGAAAATAATTAAGAATTATGCATGTAGACTCAAGAACCTTCAACTCTCATCTAAGACCATCTATAGGGAACATGGGAGAACAATCTCATATTTTCGTCTAGCCTTACATACCTGGAACAAAAGTAGATGATCAATTTGGCATGAATCCGTCATGAAAATTCAACTCCTCGCTCTTCTCTCTTTTCTTTTAGCCCTAGGTCTTTTTCAGAGACTTAGAATGACTTAAGAATGGGTTATATACCCTTTTACGCTTAAAACAACCTATTTTGGTCATATATTAAGTCTAGGAGGGATTTGGAAAGGTCTAGGATCCTCGTCACAAAATTCTAGAAAAGTTAATTTTTGGGACGCAGGGTCCGCGACGCGGACCGTGTATTTTTTTCGTATTTTTCGTTGAAAATCCTCTGAAATCCTATAGAAAATGTTTGAAACAAAAACTAAGTGTTGGTCCGCGATGGATCTACTTCATGGACCTATCGTGCACCCTCACTGGTTCATATTTTATTACGAAAAATTATTTTTCGGCCCGGTTGCTCCAAAATCGGGTCGAGACCATTTTCCCATTCAGTTTCTCATGCTGATTACATATCCGGTCTCAAATTCGCAAATAGAGTATGGGAAGACATGTTAAGCATACATCTCTAGTCTAGGGGTATTTTGGTAATTTTACCGGGCATTACATCGCTCTGATACCATCTGTAACGATTTGGCCCAACACAGTGAAGTATTGTTCGCTCTTGGGCCTAGTCCATCACGGATTTGTCCCTTTGGGCTCACCCCAAAAGGCGCCTCATAGTATATAGACCAATCTTTTACTTATATACCTAATATCTCTCCTATGTTTTGCTGATATAGGACATCTTATCTCAAGATAGGTTGTTACAGTTTAACCATCAACATACATTTCCAAGGATATTATTATGATCGATTTCTCAGGTCGTGATGACACCTATCCCAACCCACTGATAGGTAAGTCTAACCCGTAACTCGAAACCGTAGGCAACAAACTATCTTATGGAAGAACAAACATAATAAGTAAAAGTTGTAGACCATCTCATGGAACACAACCAATAAGTAAAAGTTGTCGAAATAAGGGAAAGAACGAAAAAATCAAAGAAGTAATAAATAGATACCCCAAGACATGTCGTTAGTTAGTAATTGAGCTTCTAATAAAAAAAATAAGAGTGCACGGCTTCCACAGGTACAATATCAGTACAAACTGTCCACTGTAAGAATGAAGTCTTTAATGAGGGAAAAATTTTGTCGTTAATAGTTCAAATTTGGTCACTAAGGGGTTGTTTGATGTGAAGGATAGGGGCATTTAATCCCAGAATAAAAATATAGTGGCCCTTAAATTGATGTTTGGTTGGCAAACCCCGGATAACTTATCCTGGAATTAATAAATAGTACTGGGATAAGTTATCCCTCTTCGCGAGACAGCCCCGAGGCACCATAGCATGTCAGGAATAAGGGGGACATAGTGAACTTAACCACTCCCTTGGTTGGGGGCTGTGACTCCCATATCCTTTCAATTTTTTGATTCTCAGGTTTTTTTTATTATCACTATTGGAATATTTTTGTTGACAACTTGGTCAAGGCGGTTCACAATTTCTTTGCTGAAGGAGTTGTTAAGCTCTAAGTTTGAATTCCAATTTCATTGCACTTATTTCGAAAGTCTAAAGTCCTTCTTTCACCAATTCCGATCTACCTTTATTTATGGGATATTTGAAGGAAAAAACTCTTTCTGAAAAGGACACTTTTATGACACTTATCCCGGGATAACAAGTATAAATGACAAATGTATCCTTTTTAACCTTTTTTATACTCATTTTAATATTTATGTATATTTACATAATTTTTTAATACAATGTATAATAATATTCACAATCTTCACTCCTTATTTTTTATGATATTTCTTCATGTTTTTCTATTAAAAAATTACATTATATAATATAATTTTTATTGACTAATTTTTATTTTTTTAATTTTGATTTTTCATAAAGTTTTTTTACTTTAACAAACTTAAAAATTGAAGTTCTATTTTTAAATTAAATAAGAAGACAGTTTTATTTTTAAAAGCATATCATGCACAAATAAAAATATTTAAACTATATACGATAAAAGGTTTATTTTAAAAATGAATATTAAATAACTAAAGCTAGCAAAGATATAGGCTAGGGTCGTGACAATGTGAGTTTTTGACTGACCAACACTCCATCCCATATATCAACGATGGTCTAACCTTCATTTTGTAAAACACACCTTTAAGTTTACATGATATTTTCTTATCACACACATTTCTACATGTGGATAACGTTAATTATTTAATATAAATAAACTCTCTAAAACAGACCAATTAAATAAATAAATTCATCATATAAAATATCATTGGCAATACAATGACACATCTTTATCAACTCCTAAAAAGAGAAAAAAATGCAACACATATATATAATGAGATATTGTCTTTAAACCACCCCTAAAGTAAAACTCCTACTGAACTTCAACTTGCTCTTTACTTTCTTGAATATATCATCTTCATATTAAAATCCTTGAGCTACAAAAAATAGAGAAGTTTATCTTACTTTAGTAACAAATAAAAAACATAAAATCTCAATATATATACCAAAAAGGATGCAAAAACTTGATTGCCAAGTGAATTTAAGAAAACCATATACAGATCCATATTGCCTAGCAGACTCCTCTCACACCAAAAACTAGAATGTGCCAACAAGGGTTCCTGACTCTAGATATATGGTACTTTTTGTTCTCAAAGAAAGCACTATTAATGGACGCTAGCAATCTCAAGTACACTACAGTGCCACATGTTGTCTTTCGAAGCAAACTGCAATCCTGGAAGATCCTAATAATTTTGGTCGAGCTACAGTGTCATCCAATTCTTTTCACTTGTTATATATCTTTCATCTAGACATCATGTATCTTGTTTAAACCTATTTTATAGATTATTTCCTCATCTACAATAGAGGCAGTTGGCTATATTTATCTGTCTCTTTCTTCTATCCAATCGTTGCCTACACTGCTATTAGGTTCATTCGTGATTTCTTTACCTTTTGTTAAAAAAGTATTTGATTCTCAGCTTTGCCAAGTTTTGCGGTACTTGCTATGAGAGTGATATTAGCTTCTGTCGGCATGTCTATCCTAAAACGCGATATGTTTGATGCCATTAAGCTCTAAGCTCAAAGGTTCTTCAGAAACATTAGTGGTATTGTGGTGTATGTCTTTCCAGTGCATTTAAATTAATAGTATTTTGCTACTAAGATAGAGCAATCAGCAATTCATTTTGTTCTCAAGTGCATTGAACTATATGAGCTTGAAGCTGAATTTCAACCAGACAACCTTAAGAAGTAGCTTGAGCAGTTGGATAAGCCCAAGAATGACAGAAAGAAGTCAGCTGTTGTTCCAGGAAACAAAACAGCGAGAGCCAGTAATGGGATCCTATGCCTCCTGCTAAGCCAGGCCGTTCTACAAATACCTGTGTTTCATCCTTCCCTGGTAGCTCCAGCATTGTTAGTTCTAACTCTAATGTTTCTCCTGCTATCTTGCTTTGCAATACTGCTGTCTTGCTTCCCATTTCAGAATTCCAGTATATTTTTAACATTTGAAGGCATTAGCCAAACTACCCAACTAATCGCTAACCTGTTTCTACTACACTAAATGGTTGAACTTTGAATTTTGATAGTATGTAAATCTTAAGTACACTAAACTGCCACATGCTGGTTGTTTTTTTGAGTCTGTTTTTTCTTTTGATGAAAACAATTTCCTGGTCACCCTTTTCTAGAAAATCCTTTCGAAAGTTTTATGATTCCGTTAAAATATTTGAACTCTGAAGTGTGATGACAACTCTCATAATTTATTTTATACTTTTGAGTATCGACATATCTGAGAACGAGCATATGAAAATCAAAAGGTTCTGGAAAAGGAATTGGAGAAGATACTGAACACCTTATGTTATAGGGATCTTTTTGACAACTGTTTGCTACATTATGCAGGTTCTAAATCTCAACACAAGCTCTTTGTTGCATTTTTCTTCCTCTGATAATTGTACAGTGTGTGGTTTTAGTGCCCTTGGTTTCTTAATCAGATAGGGATCTTTTTGACAACTGTTTGCTACATTATGCAGGTTCTAAATCTCAACACAAGCTCTTTGTTGCATTTTTC
>JAABOM020000012.1:15858176-15873042 GCA_011800125.2 Solanum clarkiae | reverse complement strand
TTCCTCTGATAATTGTACAGTGTGTGGTTTTAGTGCCCTTGGTTTCTTAATCAGATGAAAGGAATACGTCACGAAGACAACTGAGAATGCACCAGAGATGGAGATAGAGAATCTACTGGATTCCTGTGGGAAGAAAGCTTAGTGTTTCCTTTTTAACTAATTGTTTGTTGCATTTTGCAGGCTCTATAATCATAACACAAGTTGAAGAATGAACAGTGACATGAAAAAAGCTAACACAACAAAATGAGATATCAAATGACTCAAACAAACAAAGGCTGCAGTCTCAAAAATCATATATGTTCTCTACTCTTCCTTTGGTAATTGCTCAGTGTGTGATATCAGTGCCCTTGGGTCCTCATTATACTGTGTGAAAATCCAATGAATGAAATATGCAACAGAGGCAGAAGAATTCACAAGCAACCTTGACGATAATCATTATCAGAAATTTAGCAAAAGAAAGAGATACAGAATTATACAACAAGCACCACCTAACATCACAAGAACAAGGAAATAACAACAGTTTCAAGCAGAACCTGTTAGATGGTACCATCTATTGATCACTTGACGAAGGTGGTGTTAAAGGCTGACCAAGACCTATTCTTGCAAGTTGTTCATATTTATCCTCTATCTCATCCATGCCTTCACATTTATTCTCTAACTCATCCATGCATTTTTTTAGTAATTCATTTCCTTTTTCACGTGCATTCAACTTATCTAACAATACAGCCTTTGAAGAGTTCCCACTTTCAACTCTTTAGTGATTATCCCACCACCAATCCCAACTACATGACTCTTAAATTGAGGTCCAAAACACTTTTTATGACCTCAACATTTGTAAGAAATAGATCAGACTGAACTAATTTTTGGAACCTATAAAGTACAAGAAAAATTTAAATAGTACAACACATCAAGTTAAATAAGTCAAAATAAAATCTATCGCTAAACATACATATTTTGCATTTGTTTCAGGTTCGACAAGCTTGTTATCCTTCTTACGAGCCTCAAATAAGATAGTGTCCATGTTTGGTGGCTTACCATCTTTACCTCCCTTCACATATAAATAAACAAGTCATAAAAATAATTTTAACAAACAATAGGCTCCTTAAATAGTTTCAAGAGTTACTTACCAATTCATAAACACTCTCTTCAATAGACTTGCTTCCCGTATGATGACGCATACTCAAATTATATAATAATTCAGAGAAAATCAAAAGTTAGAACCTATTGACAAAGTTTCTTGTACTTGTTTCCGATATTAGCAACACAACATCAAAATGATAGTCAATCACTTCAAATAACATGTTAATAAAGAACTGCTACAAAGTCATACCTTAAACTTCTAACTTAAGAAATGCTCCTTAGTTAGCCATTCCCAGTCACTTGTGTCTACTCCCCTGGCACATCTTTCAGAGCATCACAAAATGTCTTAGACTTCATATTTTTACGTAACAATTCTCTCCAATTATTCCACAACCTTCGCATATTCTAAAGGACATGTTGTTTTTTATTATTCATGTAAGGCCCCACAGGTTAGAAGGCTAAAAAAGTGCAAAAAAGGTGATACTGAAAAAGTTGGAAAGGCAATGTACAAGGTTTACGACCCGTGGTTCATTCCATGAGTTGTAAACTAGGCTCGTGGATTGGAGGGTGCAGGGGTGAAAATTCACCAAGTGTCAAAAGAACTTACGAGGGCCTTTTACGGCTAGTAAAAGAGTCTATGGACCATAGAAAGGCTTCATGGGATGAAGCCCTAGGATGATGGAAAAATAGGTTTCTGAAGTTGAAACCACACATAACAGGATGGGTGTAGTTGCGCTTACAGATCGTAGATGATCTCATGGTTAAGGTCCTCAAAGTTGAAATTTTGCTAAGTGTGGAAGGGGACCACGAGGGGTTTCTACAACTTGTAGATCGGTCTAAGAGCCACAGATTGGTCTAGCGGATTGGTCATTCAAAAATCAGTCTCTAAAGATTGAAAAAAGAGAATAGAACGACTCATACCATGAGTCATGATTTGGCCTACGACCCATAGTAGGGGTCGTGGATCGTGATCCGACAGTTTTAATGAAGGATATTTTTGTCCATTCCACTTACCTTAGACTCAAACTACATAATTTTTGGACCTTTTAGCCTCCCTTATCAGGCATAAATCCTCCCAAAACCCTCACTTTTACTCCACATTAATTCTCTAAAATTTCTCTAAGGCATACAAGAAAATGACACATTCAAGGCAAGGTTAGGTTTTTGCTTCCAAGGATTTCCCTCTTCAACTTTTTTAAGCCTTTCCTTAAGGTCAATGAAAGATGTGTGAGTTTGATTTTTGGGTACCTTCCACCCACAAAGTCCCTTGATCAATCTTTTACGTTTTCATTAAGTTTTTGAAAATATCAAGTTGCATGCTTATGACTTTAATGACATTTTTATGATGTATTTTTATGTATTTTGTCTAAAAAGGTATAATATTGTCACGACTCAAGCCTATGGTTTAGGAGTGACTTGGCGAATGGAAACCTGAAAGTTCCTAAACAAGCCTCATAGCATCCATACACACATCATCAGTTTGGAAGCGTAGTCCAAGCATTACCAAGAATACTAAGGAATAGGGAAAAGTGACTCAAGCTATGGGATAAGGGGTATGGGAATCATTGTCACACAATTTAATACATATTTGGGACTCAAGCTATGGAGGTAGGGAGCATAGGACTTGCCATCACACATTGCACATTATCAAGCAAGCTCTAAGGGGAGGGATCATATGACTCATGCTATGGGATTAGGGACTTAGGAACTTAGGAACTTCATCATCCCATCATGATCTCATCAAACATAGCAAAACATAATACATAAGCATAGTCTCCACACATATCAAACATAACAATCTCATACATAGAGTTCACAAGACATCCAAAAGTGTCTCTAAGTCATAGATAAGGTAGGAGCCAAGACATGTCCCGAGCTCACCCTCAAAATAAAAGACATAGGAAAGACATAACATATGTAGGTGGATAGAAGATGGGTCTTGTCCTTGGAATAAAGGACTCATCACAAGTACACTCTCACACATCCATTCTAGTCGTGAAGAGGTGGCTAAGGATAGTCTCTGATCCCTACATGATTAGATCATTTAGGAAAAAGTATGTATTAGTACATTTGAATGTACTAAGTATGCGGATATGCAATGCTTATAACATAATAACATGCAAATCAACATTAGATGACAAAAGGGGGGGGGGAAGGGCGCACGTGCACGCACGTGCGCGCGCACATACACGCGATATATATATACACACACTAGATATGCTCCCTGGGAGAACTTCAGTTGAAGAAGAGAAAAAGCTAGCAAATCAAAAATTGTTGTAAGTCGTACTAAAGTTATACTCAACAGTCGTAAGATGACATTCACTTTTAGAAATGGCTCATAGATTTCAGTGGTAGTTGGATTTGGTATTTGTGTAGCCCACACTATAAACGAGCATCCTCAGAGAGAAAACTACAAATTCATTACCGGATGAAAATCAGAATTACTCATTGGATTATAACTGAAATGTATTGAAAAATTCAAAATAACTAAAAGTTCTAAAACTTTTCAAATAGAAGAATTCACAAATAATTGTGTCTTACTATCTCAAAAATTAATATTTCTTGGTAGATTCGTGAAATTATATTTTTACCCTTGGTCATAATCCATTTCATTTTTCTATATATAGAAAGATGTTTCTGGAATTTTTTATTTTTCTTGACATCTATCTTGATGGATATTTTGTTAATAGTATGAAATTACATTTTCGTTCTTATCTTGACCAAACAAAAAAATAATATTAAGCTAACTTGAAAAGTAAAATACGTAATCTACTATAATTAATTAAAATTTTGATTTAATTAATTTCAATGTAAAATAATATTAGAATGTAAATATACATAAATTGGACTAAAAATACCTGTTTTTTTAGTTTTTTTTAATTACCAAAAATTTGCTCGACAACTTCAAATTTAAATCAAACTTAATATTTAAATTAATAAATTTTAAATCATATAAAGTACAAATTTGATTATATATTCAAATAAAGAACTACTCTTTTATAATTTAGTAAAATATTTAAAGTTTACTTTATATGCAAATATGTCATCCATCATTTTATTGTAAGGTTACTAATTCTATTTTAAAATAAGAAGTTTTATATTGAAGTAGTTATTTTTAATAAATAAAATTAATAGAAAAAATATTAAGAATTAAATTAAAATAATTAAAAAATAGAATAATTAGTTTAGATATCACATTAATTTATAAAAGAAAAGAAAGTGAAGTAATAACAAAATAAATTAATGGTTAATTAATATTACTTATAATGAAGATGTGCATTTAATAAATTGTGTCAAGTTTAACAGAGCTTTTAACTATTAACTCATAACAAAATAAATCAATTGGATTCTTGAAGTTGTTCTTTTAAAAAAGAAAAATTCATAAACTTTTTTAAGAAATAATTGAACCCCACATCTTAAGAAGTTCATTTGATTTTTTTTAAAATTATATGTCTATTAGAATTTTCTAGAACTTGGATTAACTTTTGTGAAAATCTCATACACTCTTGGCATAATGTAACAGTTACTTTACGCTTATTTTTTATCAATTGTAGAAGATGTCTTTAATCATCCTATTTATGGTTGTTCTGAATAATAAATATAATTAAAAGATTCTAGAAAAGGTTAATATATGAAATTTGATTTAGATGATTAACCACGTAGAATGAATTTAGAGGACAAATGTAATACAAATATAAAATATTTTAATGAATTATAGTAGAAGGATAGATATATTCTTTATTCCTTATGTTTTTATCTTTTTAGATGCTTTTAAAATTATTTGTTTTTCTTGTTAACATGAAATTACCCTCGGTTATAATCCATTTCATCTTTTTATAAAAGATGTCTCTAGAACTATTTGTTTATTTCATCTTTCTATAAAAGATGTTTTTAGAACTATTAGTTTTCTTGGTATATTTCTGATAGATATTTTGTTAATATGAAATATCTAAATGTGAAATTACAATATTATCCTTGGTTTGGCTCTTCTATATAATAGAAATATGTATCAAAATTTCCTTCCCACGCTAAAATGGAAAAGAAAATAGGAAGATGTATATATAAGCGACATCAGAAGCTGCTGACCGTAGACATGCCAGCTTCTTGAGCTGCTTAAGCAGGCAGTAGGACAGTGTGCCTGCTTGAGCTGCTTGAGGATATATCCGTAATTTTTTTATGGTTCTTTCGTTTAATTTGCTTGTCTTATTTTTGGTATTAAGAATATTGTTAATCATGTTAATTAAAGCTGCTCAGGCAAGCAGCAGGTCGACATGTCTGTTTGAGCAGCTTGAGGGTATATCTGTAATTTTTTATGATTCTTCCGTTGTAATGCATCAAGTCGACATGTCTGCTTGAGCAGCTTGAGTGTACATGCGTAAATTTTTATGCTTCTTCCGTTGTAATTTATTTGTCTTATTTTTTAATATTAAAAGATGATACTAATTGTGGTAACTAAAGTTGCAAGAGGGTGTTCGCTTGCTTTAGCAGACAATAGGTCGACATATCTGCTTGAGTAGCTTGATGGTATGTCCATAATTTTTTAAGGTTCTTCCGTTGTGATTTCCTAAGCAGCTTAAGTAGATAGCAGGTCGACATGTCTGCTTGAGCAGCTTGAGTGTACGTTTGTAAATTTTTATGGCTCTTCCATTGCAATTTATTTGTCTTATTTTTAATGTTAAAAATGCTACTAATCGTGATAATTAAAGCCACAAGAGGGAATTCACCTGCTCCAGCAGACAACAGGTCGACATGCCTGTCTGAGCAGCTTGAGGGAATATCCTTAATTTTTTTTTATAGTTCTTCCGTTTTAATTTGCTCGTCTTATTTTTAGTGTTAAAAAATATTGTTAATCATGATAATTAAATCTGCTCAAGCATGCAGCAGGTCTGCATGTCTGCTTGAGTAGCTTGAAGGTATATCCATAATTTTTCATGATGCTTCCGTTGCAATTTGTTAAGCAGCTTAAGCAGGCAGGAGGTCGGCATGCCTGCTTGAGCATTTTAAGGGTAAAATCGTATTTTTTATGGTTCTTCCGTTGTAATTTATTTGTCTTGTTTTTAATGTTAAAAAATGCTACTAGTTACGATAATTAAAGCTACTCAAGCAGACAACAGGTTGACATGTCTGCTTGAGCAGCTAGAGGGTATATTTGTAATTTTTATTAAGTCACAATATTAATAACTTAAAACATTTAAAAATTATATTAAAATTTTAATTAACTCTCTAAAATTTATCTATAACACTTAAATTAAAATTTAAAAATAATAGATATTCGGTCTAGTATATATATATATATATGCGCACTCTCTTCAATTTGTTGTCATTTTTATTTTGACAATCTATCTCAATTTTATTTCATTTACTATGCATCAATAGATACACGACACTCATTTTTATGTTTATACTCTTCAACTATAGTTTTGCACTTTAAAATTAACGAATATCTGTTAAACTGGCGAATGTCCACATATATATATATCCAAAATACGTCAATTTTCTTTTAGATAAGCCCTTAATAATTTCACGGGCTCCGTCAAATTTTAATTTTTTTTTAAATACTATTATTAGCAATGAACTAAAGTCATTTTATCATCTCTATTGAAAATGAATTCTCTTTACCTATATTATAATTGTGTTTAAAGAAAAATTAAGAAACAGATATTTGGGTTAAACATGAAAGACACGTAAAAGAATAGAGTTCTTTAATTGAAAGTTTCAGAACTTTTTTTATGTTTATCAACACACATCAATTTTTTTGCATTATACAATACTTTTATATTTAAAAAATGTACATATAAAATATTAAAATGCAATAAGACAGTAACAAAAACAAAAATAGATGAAAAATTAAAGATTTTTTTCTATGTATTTGGCCCAAATAAAAATAATAATTCTTATCCATGATTAACCCAACAAAAGTTCTAGTTGAAAATGTAACACTCCGTGAAATTACTAAAACGCCTCTAAACTTGGTCATGCACACAACATATTTTTCCAAGGTCTGATGAAAAATCCGATACTTGATTTGCGATCAATGCGAAAACGTGAATCGAAAAATTATTTCAACTCAGCTTTAACGCGAAAAACGCGAATTAATTTTTCCAAAGAGAGCTTAAAACAGTGAGGTTTCCGCGCCCCTTCCACGACGCGGAATGACACATATACTTTTTTCAAAAATTTATGAAAAAACGAGAATTTGCGAAAAACTGAAGAAAATCACTAGTGCGCGTCGCGCACTAGTGTACGAGGGAGGAGATTTTTCTTTTAAAATTTGGAAAGGGCAATTTCATCCTTCCGACATATTTTTATATCCCCAATACATTTTTTAAACATGATTTCGTACAAAAGGGTTTTAAACCCAAAACCAATCCAAGTCTATTAATTTTACGCTAAGTCTAAGAGAGAAAAAGGAGAGGAAAACAAGGGTCTTCAGAGGGGAATTCAAGATTCTTCAACGATTCTTCGTTCCCAAGTATGTAAAGGCTACCCAAAAGTATGAAATTAATCTTCCATGTGCCAATGTAGAGTTAGGATGAAGAAATCATGTCTAAAAATCTTGAATTGATGCTTTCTTGCAAGTTCTTGAATAATTGCTTTAATTTCATGGACAATATCTTGGATTCTTGTTCTTATTCTTTAAACTATATTTTTGTACCCTTATTCGATGATCATCATGTTTGAAGCTTAATGTATGTGTTCTTTATTATGTGATTGTAACTTAATTTTTAAAAATTGCTCTTTATGGAGACTTGAATATTGAACTTAGGGGGATGTCTAACACCTTGAATGTTTGAAAGTGATGTCTGACTGAGTCTGAGTCCTGAGTTGAGTTGTTGATGACTGTGATAGTTGAAATTACTGTTGATAGAGTCGAATAGGTATAATTCCCTTAGATTGGATAGATAATCTTGCCCGTAAGGATTGGGTGATGAGAGTTCTTGAAGGATTGATAGATTTATGAGCATGTTGAGTCCTGGGAGGAGTTTTAGCACCAAAATGGGTAAGAGTGTTCCCCAATCAAACCCATTAACTATGTGGCCAGCGTAGGAGAGGATTGAATCGTGAAAACGGATGTTTTCTTTGTCTCAAAAGAGGACTTGACAGACTTTTCGATCCATTGACAGACTCATCCTTTATCCCGGTAAGATTCTGTACGGATGTGGCAACGACAACTCTTCATTGTATCACTACCGGCTCATAGGTAATGGTTGCTGATTATAGAAACTCCAAGATAGGTTTCATGATGATAGAAATTTGATGTGAAGTGAAGATTTGATGCTTGATAGCTAGTGAGGTGATAGAGTCTTGTCTCTTATATATGTAGTGAGGCTGAGTGATTGATGAGTGTCAATTTAACTGTTTTCTTTTTCTTAGACCATTTCACATATAGTACATTCCACGTACTAACGCCCCTCTGGAGATGCATCGTTTAATAATGTAAATTCGATAGATCAAGGACTTCAGCAGCTCGATCGTTGAGGCTCAAAACTCTTCATTCCTGACAGTGGTGAGTCCTCCCCAGCATTCAGGGAATATTTATTTTTATAATGGGATAGTCTTTTACTTAATAGTTGGTAGCCATGACTTATCAGGTACCGTCTTAGACGATAGTATAGAGGCTTCATAGACATAGACGTAGATGTTGATCTTGATGTCGATGGTTCTTTTCCCTCATACTCCTTTCTTTATATTGAGATTTTTGTTATCTATTCTGTTTTCTTGTGATAGACTGATGTTGATAGTATGATCCCATTGATAGGATAACAGTTATTTTCATTATATCATTTCTTTTTCACTGATGAATTGACTGAATGATGGCAAAGAGACAGAGTGGTCCGCTTGGGGGCTAGCAATAGTCTCCGAGTGTCAGTCATGTCTAGGGTATCCTCATGAGGTGTGACAAACTTGGTATCAGAGCCCAGAGTTCGAGTGTCCTAGGGAGTCTATGAAGCTATGTCTAGCAGGATCTTGTTTATGGGTGTGTTGTGCACCACCACTTCATAAGCAGGAGGCTATAGTACATTAGGAAGTGTTACCCTTCTTCTATGATCTGAAATCGTGCTTTGAAGATAACTTGTGAAATCCTACTTTTAACTCGTGCATTTTACGTTCGAGTCCCCGGACGAAGGTGAGACCAACCTTATTATGATTAGCGAAGTCCTTTCCTTTACAGAAAATGCTGCCCAAGAGAACAGCCGCTCAAAGAGATGGCCCAGTTCCCATCGCTGAGAACACCCAACCGGAGGTTCCAATTTAGACTGAGACTAGAAGACAGGGGTGCCTTGCTGGGACTGCTGAGGTCCCTCAGGCGCCCTCTGCTCAGCCCTAGCCAGCTCCCACTACTGAGGCAGAATTCAAAGGAGCCATCACCATGCTGACTCAGTTGGTGGGCTCCCAGGAAAATAGCCATAGTTCTCAGGCTCCTAGTTCTAGTTCACAAGAGCCCTTAGTTGCAACCCAGCTCAGGGACTTCCTGAGGATAAACACACCAGTGTACATGGGGTCAAAGATGGAGGAGGACCCCCAAAGTTTCATTGATGAGATGTACAAAGTCCTGAGGGCCATGCATACGACTAAGATCGACGGAGTTGAGTTTGCGTCCTACCAGCTGAAGGACGTGGCCAATTTGTGGTACACTCAGTGGGAGGGGAGTAGAGGGGAAGATGCAGATCCTGCAACATGGGATGAGTTCGAAGCCACCTTTCTCGGTCACTTCTTTCCTCTAGAGTTGAGGGAAGCGAGGGCGGATAAGTTCGTGAATCTATAGCAGGGAGGGATAACTGTGAAGGAGTACAACCTTAAGTTCATCAAACTGTCAAGGTATGCTCCGGAGATGGTGAAGTATATGAGGCAGAAGATGAGGAGATTTGTGTCGGCCTGGCTAGACATGTGCAGAAAGAGAGAGTAAGGCTGCCTTACTGATTCTGGGTATGGACATCTCCAGACTACTAGTGTACCCCCAACAGATGGAGGAGGATAAAAGAAGGGATAGGGAGGAGCACTTGAGCAGAAAGGCAAAGTCGGCGGGATATGAATCTAACCCGCAGAGACAGGACAGAGGTGACAAATCTTATTTTCAGAAGAGATCATCATATCCCGCACCATCCACAGCCAGTGTACCTTCACAACCAATGAGATATGATCAGAAATCTCAGTGTCATCAGAATTTCAGGACCCCAGGTGCCCAATCTCAGGCCAGTGTGACTCAAGGTATTAGGGGAAAGCCACCTTGCAGTAAGTGTGGTAAGTTTCATCTGGGAGAGAGCCATATTGGCAAGGATATGTGTTATGCCTATGGTCAGGCTGATCATTTCAGCTATGATTGCCTGAAGAGGAGGCGAGGTGAGGGGAGCGGCAGAGCTCAGTCTTCGACAGCACCTCCAGCAGGTAATCAGTAGAGGGGTGCTATTACTATGGGTACAGGAGGCGGGACAAACCGCCTTTATGGTATGGGTAATCGTCAGGAGCAGAAGACTACAACAGATGTTGTCACGGGTATTCTTCGTGTCTTTGCTTATGATTGCTATGCCTTCATTGATCCAGGTGCCATCTTATCTTTTGTAACTCCTTATGTGGCTAGGAAGTTTGGTATTCTTTCTGAGTGTTTACTTGAGCGCTCTTTTTGTCTCTATTCCTACTGGAGAGTTTATCTTAGCTGAGAGAGTTTATAGGGATTATGTGGTGTCTACCTATCACAAAGACACATTAGCTGATTTGGTAGAGTTAGAGATGGTGGATTTTGATGTGATAATGGGCATGGATTGGCTTCATGCCTATTATGCCTCTGTCGATTGTAGAACCCGGATGGTTAGGTTCCAATTTCTTAATGAGCCTGTCTTAGAGTGGAAAGGGAGTTCTGTTGCCCCTACAGACAAATTCATATCTTATTTTAGAGCTAGAAAGTTGATATCTAAGGGTTGTATCTATCAACTCGTGCGACTGAAGTCTGATGATGTTGAGTCGCCCACTCTTGGGTTAGTCCCGATAGTAAATAAGTTTCCCGAGGTCTTTCCTGATGATCTTCCCGGAGTCCCTCCTAATAGGGAGATTGACTTTGGGATTAATGTCCTACCTGAAACCAAACCCATCTCCATTCCACCCTATAGAATGGTCCCTGCAGAGTTGAAAGAATTGAAAGAACAATTGAAAGACTTGTTAGAGAAAAATTTCATACAGCCTAGTGTCTCACCTTGGGGTGCTCCTGTCCTATTCGTGCATAAGAAAGATGGATCGTTGAGGATGTGTATAGACTACGATAGTTGAACAAGGTGACCATAAAGAATAAGTACCCTCTTCCCATAATAGATGATCTCTTTGACAAACTTCAGGGTGCTACTTGATTCTCCAAGATTGATCTTAAATCAAGTTATAATCAGTTGAAGGTAAGGGAAAGTGACATTCCGAAGATAGCCTTTAGGACACAGTATGACTATTTTGAGTTCTTGATCATATCCTTCAGGTTGACAAATGCACCTGCAGCTTTCATGGACCTGTTGAACAAGATATTTAGACCATACCTTGACATGTTTGTAATCGTGTTTATAGATGACATCCTAGTGTATTTTAGGAATGAGGAGGAGCATGCAAATCACTTTAGAGTGGTTATGCAAACACTCAAGGATCATGAGTTGAATCCAAAATTCTCCAAGAGTGAGTTTTGGCTTAAGTCAGTGGCTTTCTTAGGACATATCGTTTTGGGAGATAGTATTCGTGTGGATACCCAGAAGATTGAGACGGTTAAGAACTGGCTAAGACCACCTTCTCCAACAAAAATAAGAAGCTTCTTAGGTTTAGCCGGGTACTACCACAGATTTGTGGAGGGTTTCTCTTTTCTGTCAGCCTCCTTGACAAAGCTAACTCAGAAGAAAGCTAAGTTTCAGTGGTCTGAGGCATGTGAGAAGAGCTTTCAGGAGTTGAAGACTAGATTGACTACAACACTAGTGTTGACATTGGTAGAAGGGACGGGCGACTTTGTGATATATTGTGATACATCTAGAGTTGGATTGGGGTGTCTACTTATGCAGAGAGGGAAGGTGATAGTGTATGCTTCGAGACAGCTTAAGATTCATGAGAAGAACTATCTGACTCATGATCTTGAGTTAGCAGCAGTGGTGTTTGCACTTAAAATTTGGCGTCACTATCTGTATGGAGTGCATGTGGACGTGTTCATTGACCACAAGATCTTGCAGTACGTATTCAGTCAGAAAGTGCTCAACCTGCGGTAGAGGAGGTGGCTGGAGTTGCTCAAGGATTATGATATGAGCATCCTCTACCACCTAGGTAAGGCTAAGATTGTTGTTGATTCTCTTAGCAGGATGTCTATAGGTAGCACTTCCCATGTGGAAGAGGGGAAAAGAGAATTAGCCAAGGAAGTGCATAGATTGGCTTGATTAGGAGTGCAACTTAAGGAGAACAACGAAGGCAATGTCAATGTTCAGAATGGTTTTGCTTCATCCTTATTGTCTGAGGTGAAGGAAAAGCAAGACCAAGACTCTATCTTACTCCAATTGAAAGAAGCGATTGACAAGCAAAAGGTGATGGTTTTCTCCAAAGGGGGAGATAGGGTATTGAGGTACTAAAGGAGATTGTGTGTACCTGATGTTGATGGTATTCGAGATAGAATCATAGCCGAAGCTCATAGTATGAGGTATTTCATTCATCCTAGCTCCACCAAGATGTACCACGACTTGAGGGAAATCTATTGGTGGAATAGGATGAAGAAAGATATTGCAGAGTTCGTTTCCAAGTGGTTAAGGTTGAACATCAAAAACCTTGTGGGTTAGCTCATAATTTCAAAATTCCTGAATAGAAATGAGAGGTGATCAACATGGACTTCATCACGGGTTTACCCCGATCCAGAAAGCAACATGATTCAATTTGGGTGATCGTAGACAGGATGACTAAATTAGCCCACTTCTTGGCGGTGAAGACAACCTATATGGCTGAAGAATATGCTCGACTTTACATTTGGGAGATTGTGAGGTTGCATGGGGTTCCATTGTCTATCATCTCAGATAGAGGAGCTCAATTCACCTCTCAATTTCAGAGATCGTTCCAGAAGGGATTGGGTAAGGAGGTGAATTTGAGTACTGCTTTTAACCCTCAAACAGACGGGCAGGCAGAGCAAACTATCCAGACTTTGGAGGATATGTTGAGGGCATGCATGATTGATTTCAAAGGAAACTGGGATGATCACTTATCATTGATTGAGTTCGCGTATAATAATAGCTATAATGCCAGCATTCAGATGGCCCCGTATGAGGCATTGTACGGGAGGAGGTGTAGATCTCTTATTAGTTGGTTCGAGGTAGGCGAAGCTGAGTTGATTGGGCCTGACCTCGTACACCAGTCTATGGAGAAGGTGAAAGTCATCCGGGAAAGGTTGAAGACAGCTCAAAGTCGCCATAAGTCATATACAGATGTGAAAAGAAGGGACTTAGAGTTCGAGGTAGATGATTGGGTGTACTTGAAAGTGTCACCCATGAAGGGTGTCATGAGATTTGGTAAGAAGGGGAAGCTGAGTCCCCGTTACATCGGGCCATACCAAATTGTAAGAAGGATTGGGAATGTTGCCTACGATTTAGACTTACCTTCTGAGCTAGATGGAGTTCACCCGGTGTTCCACGCATCTATGCTAAGAAAGTGTTTGGGAGGTCCAACCTTAGCGATTCCGGTGGAGAGTACGGGTATGAAAGACAGCTTAGCATACGAAGAAGTTCCAGTCCAAATTCTTGACCGACAGGTTCGCAAGCTGAGAAATAAAGAAATAACCTCCATTAAAGTCCTATGGAGGAATCAGTTTGTAGAGGAAGCTACGTGGGAAGCTGAGGAGGCAATGAAACTCAAATACTCGCATCTCGTGCCAAGAGATGATGATGTTGAAGGTAAATACTCCTATTCTTATCAAGTCCGAGTATTCTTTTCCATTAAGTTGATGCCTTGTTTTACCATATTCCCGAGCCTTAGATAAAGATAAATAGATGACGGATAGTGAGAGTTCGAGTGTTTCCAAGTGAGGAATGAGATGAATTCTGAGGTTATTCGAGTCCCCATACGACCTTTACTCTTCATTCGAGGATGAATTATTTCAAGGGAGAGATGATGCAATACCCTATGAAATTACTAAAATGCCCCTAAACTTGATCGTGCGCACAACATATCTTCCCAAGCTCCGATGGAAAATCTGAGAACGAATTTGCGATCAATGCGAAGAACTAAGTCAGAAAATGGTCTCAAGTTGGCTTTAACACAAAAAAACGTGAATTAATTTTCCAAAGTGAGCTTAAAACAGTGAGATTTCCGTGCCCCTTTCGTGATGCGGAGAGGATGCCTAACGACACTTATACTTTTTCTAAAAATTCAGGAAAAAAATGAGAATTTGCGAAAAACTGAAGAAAATCACTAGTACGCATCGCGCAATAGTGTACGAGGGAGCAGATTTTTCTTTTAAAATTCGAAAAGGGTAATTTCATCCTTTCAGATATATTTTTATATCCCAATACATTTTTTAAACATGATTTCATACAAAAGGGTTAAACCTAAAATCAATCCAAATCTATTAATTTTATGCTAAGTCTAAGAGAGGAAAATGAGAGGAAAGCAAGGGTATTCAGAGGGGAATTCAAAATTCTTCAACGATTCTTCATTCTCAGGTATGTAAAGGCTACCCAAAAGCATGGAATTGATCTTCCATGTGCCAGTGTAGAGTCAGGATGAAGAAATCATGTCTAGAAATCTTGAATTGATGCTTTCTTGCAAGTTCTTGAATAATTGCTTTAATTTCATA
>JAABOM020000012.1:15835102-15858076 GCA_011800125.2 Solanum clarkiae | reverse complement strand
TCATTTGACACTTGTGATTTCTTTCGAATCCATTGTAATACATTAGAAGCTTGTGCACGTGACAATCAGGTTTTGGGGGATTTTTATTAAGTTGACTTATTGTCTGTAATTGAACTTTCATTTTTATTATAATTTCACATTTTTAATGTTATAGTTGGGTTGTAGGCTGACTTTTCTTGGTGGGATAAGATGAGTGCCATCACGCCTGAATTTCGGGTCGTGACAAGATATGACCCTTTAAAGTTGACCCTTCTATAGATACTTGTGAAAAAATTAACCTATGGAATTCCTTTGAACTTGGCTTGATGTAGGAGGCCTATGATGGCCTTAAACAACATAAATAGGCTTGGATTAAAGGCTTGAAAGTGAACTTAGCTTGAACTTGAAGATCCCATACTTAGAATATGTTTGATCCAAAAGTGAGCCACACGGTTGGGCCACACGGGCCGTGTGGCTTCACTTGGTCCATACCGCTGCCCATGGCACCAACCTTAACCAAAATAAAGTATTCCACGTCAAGAGTGAAGCAACACTTAGAATTTTTCCCACCTTGAAGGCCATACGTCCCATGTGCCTTCACACTGTCCGTGTGAAGTGGCCATGTCCCACTACTTAGCTCCAAATAGTGGTGTTCCAAGCTCAAGACCATCACATGGCCCTTGAAGTGTTATACGACACATGTGGGGTCCAAGTGTGATGTGACTTCGCCCGAAACTCCACTCTAAGGTCACACACCAAAAGTTAAGGTCAAGTATCATTTCACTGGAGGCCAACGACTCATGTGACCTCACACTGGCCGTTTGGTTTCCCTTGAGATGACACTTGGTCTAAATTTTGTCCAAAGTGAAATTCTCAAGTTCCAATGAAGTCGTACAATATCTAGGTCATACAATTACTCCAAAGGACCTTGACGAATAAACTTCTTTGTTTCTCAACCTCGTTACTTCCCAGTCTAGGATCTCAACTTGAACCTCTTCATTAGTCAAATTCTCTTTAATACTCACATCCTCCAATGGAACAATGAAGTTTGGACCGCCCATGAATTTCCTTAACATCAACACATGGAATACTGAGTGAATCATATTCATTTCCAATGGTAACTCCAATTCACAAGTGAACTTGCCAACCCTTCTTATAATTCTATAAGGCATTACATGCCTAGGTCTTAACTTCCTTTCTTTGCCAAATCGAATCATACCTTTCATGGTTGAAACTTTCAAATAAACCTAATCACTGACATTGAACTGAAGGTCTAACATCGAAATATGACTTTTGGTGACTTTGAGCCATCTTCAACTTCTCCCTTATGAGCTTCACCTTCTCTATAGCATCCATGACCAAGTTAGGTCCTATCAAGGTTATTTCATCAGCTTCAAACCAAACATCGGAGATGTACATCGCCTTTTGTACAAGGCCTCAAATGGTTCCTTTTCTATGTTAGAGTGATATCTATTGTTGTAGGCGATCTCAATGAGCGGTAGGTCTTCATCCTAACTTTCGTTGAACTCTAGAACACAAGCCCTCAACATATATTCAAGTGTTTAAATTATTCTTTTTTACTTATCCATTGGTTTGAGAATGAATAGCGGTACTCAAGTTTACGTTAGTACCAAGATCCCTTTAAAAAGACCTCCAAAAGTGAGAGGTAAACTAAGCTCCATGATCCGAGATAATAGATAATAGAACCCCATGCAATCTCACCAATTTCCAGGTATACAACTTAGAATAGTCTTCAACACTATAGGTTGTCTCGACCGATAGGAGGTGAGCCGCTTTGTCAATCTATCCACAATAAATTATATAAAGTCAAAATGCCTATTAGTCTTAGTCAAACCTACAACGAAATCCATATTGATCTCTTCCCACTTTCAAGTGGAGATCTTAATGTCTTGGGCTATGCCACCCAACCTTTGATGTTCAACCTTAACTTGTTGACAATTGGGACAATCAACTACGAACTTTTCTACGTCCTTCTTCATTCCCTTCCACTAATAAACTTCTCTTAGGTCTCTATACATCTTAGTGGAACCAGGATGATTACGTGCCTCTTCCAAAATCAAGTTTCTCAGTCCATACACATCTAGTACACACAATCTTCCTTGGTAACAAAGTACCCCATCTCTCCCTTGTGACAAAATCTCTACTTTACCTTCCTTCACCAATATCTTCAGTTCAACCAATGCAGGATCAAGATCTTTCTTAGATTTAACATTCATAATCAATGAAGACTCGGAACCATTCAATACTATCATACCACCATCTTCGGCATATCTAGCCAACCTATGTACTTTCTTTACCAACTCCTGTTTTACATCATCAAGGTGAATCACACTACAAAAAACACCCTACTAAGTGCATTGACTACCACATTAGTCTTAACCACATGGTATGTCACACTTATGACTTAATCTATGAGAAGTTCCGACCATCTTATTTGTATTAGGTTGAGGTATATTTGAGTGAACACATATTGGAGACTCTTATGATTAGTGAATACATCAATATGAACCCTATACAAGTAATGACGACAAATATTTAATGCAAATACCACAGCCGCTAACTCAAGATCATGTGTTCGGTAGGTCTTTTCATGCACCTTCAATTGTCTTGAAGAATAAGCAATCATTTTCTCATGTTGTATCAACACACAATCCAAACCAACCCGTGAGGCATCATGATAAATAGCAAACCTTCGATACCCTTTAATAAGGTCAAGGTATGAGCTACAGTTAATCAGTCCTTCAAGGTTTAGAATCTTCTCTCACACTCATCTATCCATACAAACTTTACTTTCTTTTGCGTCAACCTTGTCAAGGGTGACAAATTGGAGAAGAATCCTTCAATGAACCTCCTATAGTACCCCGAATAGACCTATGAAACTCCTAATGTCCAAAGGAGTCCATGGTCTAGGCCAACTCTTTACTGCTTTCGTCTTCTTAGGATCAATTTTAATCCTTCATCGAACACCACATGCCCGAGAAACGCCACCTCTTCCAACCGAAACTCACATTTATCAAACTTGGAGTACAATTGTCTCTCCTTCAATGTTGGTAGCATAATTCTCAAGTGATCCATGTGCTCTTTCCTACTCTAAGAATTCACCAAAATATCATCTATGAACACCACCACAAAATTCATCAAGGTAGGGTTTAAGCACCTTGTTCATTAAGTCTATGAATATTATCGGCACATTAGTTAAACCAAACAACATCACCATAAATTCAAAGTGTTCATACCTTGTCCAAAAATCCATTTTGGGAATGTCAGGCTCCCTTACCCTTTGTTGATGAGGCCCGGACCAAAGGTTAATCAAACAAGTCATCTATTCTCAGAAGGGGATACTTGGTCTTTTTGGTCACTTTGTTGAGTTTTTGATAGTCTATATATATTCAGAGCGACCTATCCTTCTTCCTTACAAACAATACCAGGGAACCCCATGGAGACCTACTTGAATGAAACCTTTCCCAAACAAATCACTTAATTACTCCTTTAGTTCTTTTAACTCCATTGGGGCTATTTGGTAGGAAGGGTTGGAGATAGGTTGAGTATTGGAGAGAATATCTATGATGAAATCTATTTTCCTTTCGGAAAAACTACTAGACAATTATTTGAGAAAGACATCGAGGAGCTCGTTAGCAATATGGATCGACTCAAGAGAAGGAATTTCGAAAGTGACATCCCTAACCCTCACTAGGTGATAAATACACCCTTTAGAAATAATTTTATGGGCTTTAATGTAGGTGTCAAACCAACCCCTGCAAACTAAACTACTACCCTTCCATTCAAGAATGGGCTCATTTTAAAATTGAAAGTTTGACTTTACGAGTTCAACACTCTATGGAAGCATAGGAAACATGCAACCAATCCATCCTAATCAACCATGGAAATCTCTAATAAATCACAAGGAATAACCTTATGCAAAACAGAGACGAAACTACCCCTATAAACTCTTTTGCAACAATTGACTCACCTATGGGAGTACAAATCTCAAAGGGCGCAACTAAGAGTTCGGGGGACTCATTGAATTTATTTGCAAGGAATGAACTTATGAAAAACAAATGGGCTCCTGGATCTAATAGTGCATATACATCAAATTATAAACTTTTAACATACTGGTGGCAACATCTAGAGTCTCTTCCACCTCTTGACGGATATGCAAAGCATAAAATCGGTTGGCCCTTGGAGCACCTTGAGATTGACCATCTTGGCCTTGAGTATTAGAACCACCACTTTTAAACTCTCTAGCATGGTTATTGGGCTTTTCATATTTGAAGCATATGTTGGAGCCATCAAGACATTCTCCTTGGGGCGCCTTCCACACTTGGCACAATTTGGGAGGCTTGAGCACCTGAACCCCCTTGACGCTTGGGGTTGAACCCCTTGTCTTTGTTGAACCTAGGAGGAGGAGCATTGTTTGGCCCTTGGTCCATTTGGTTTTGGCCACCTTGATACTTGCCATGGAATCCACCACTTTCAACCTGAGCCCTCTTTGACTTACTAGCACATTCTCTCTACTTTTCCTCTTCTATTTGCTCTGTATAGGTCATGAGGTGGGAAATGCCTCTTTGTTTTCATAATCATGGTGATCTTTCTCTCTTTGAACACCAACTCTGATACCCTGGAGATACACTTGCTCATTTTAGCCGTCGGATTGACAACCATAAATGGTGCATATTTGAAGAGATAATGAACTTGAGGGAGTATTCCCTCACACTCATATGGCCTTGCTTCAGGTTTATGAACTCTTCAACTTAGTCTCCCTTAGCTCTAAAGTAAAGAACCAATCCAAGAAAGCACCTTTGAAGTCTTCCCAAGCAATTTGTCTGTCTTTCTCACCTCTTTCCTCAACCCATTGATCATACCAAACCTTAGTCATGCCTTTGAGTTGATAGGCCATAAGCTTAGCCTTCTCTTCCAATGACACCCACATAACGGCCACAATCCTATATGCTTCATTAGTGAACTCTATCGGGTCCTCCTTAACTTTAGAACCATAATACTTGGGCAGGTTCATCCTCATGAAATCTAGGATCCTTGTTGCCATAGTAGGTGCATATAGAGGAAGAGCAACCTCCTAGTTGGCCATGACTTAGGCCAACATAGTGAAGGCAGCACGGAACTCCACATAAGGGACTCCCTTTTCTTACAGCATAAGAGGAGCTTGATCCTCATTTACGTCTCTTTCTAGAGGAGCTCTTATCGAAGACATGATCTAGAAAAATGGCAAAGAGAATGTCATTAGATAAGGAAAAACCTTAAACAACTTCTAAAGGCATGACATAAATCATGAAGAAGGGGAAGTTTCCTAAAATGCCTTATAGCCTCTCATTCATGATTGTGGCACCTTTACAATCATGAACAAGACTTTAATCGTCACGATATGTTGGAAATTTGAGGAACATTTTAAAATTTTATAATCTGATATCAAATTTGTCACGGCCCGAGCCTAGGAGCTAGTTGTAATACGGTGAGGGATCTGAAGGCACCTCACCCAAGTCTCTTAGCATTTTCAAACATTCATAAGTATTTGAACATATAAAATCGGAATTTTTACAAGTGGAGAATGGGACCAAGAAAGTAATAAATTAAACACCATACATGTCGTCCAAATATACCATCTACTTAAAAGACTTGACAGGGGCTAAGACATGCTCAAAGCTTACCTCAAGTATATATATCAACAGAATACAAAATAGAAAGTAGAAGTCTCTCAAATACAACTTAAACTAAGTTCCTCAAAAGTACAATAAGCAATAAAAGAAGGTGTAGTCCCGAACTAGAGGGCTCACCAATCAACTAGTCTCGAATGTACGAAGCTAGCCACGTGTCGGTGGAGGAGGAGGAATGTCGATTCCTACATGGTGATATCATGTAGGAAAAATATGTGTTAGTATGTTGGAATGTACTAAGCATGTGAGATTCATGCAATACATGAAATTACAATATCATCATTCATGAGATTGTAATGTCATCATGCATGAAATTGTAATGTTATCATTCAAAACATTCATAACTATAGCCAAGGAGTAAAGCTCAATAGAAAATGAAAGATCTATTCATAATGTGAGTCATGCTTAAAGTAATATAATCATCATATACAACATTCAGTGGGAGGAGATTGTAACCAACATTTAAGATGATATAAGTTACTATATGAAATCCAACATAACCCCTTATGTTGGCATAAGGAGTCCACTTGCTGGATGAAACTCCGTCCACTTATGCATGCATATGTTAGTTTAACTTCTCTATTGTGGATCCACTAGTCTTAGCCTATAGGGGCTCTTATAGTGGACATAATCAATGGGATAAGAAGTTGCTATTGAGGTTCCCTTACGGAATCTCAGCATAGTGCCCCTTTCAGTGTTAAGTCAAGTCCCACAGAATACTTATTTTATATATATATATATATATATATATATATATATATGTATATATGTATGTATACAAGCTTTAGAACATACTTTCACATCATAGGAGTAGCTCATTAACTTGGGAATCCACCAAGTGAGAATTGGTCTTTCACATTGAGAATCCATCTTAATCTATACTATATTAAAAGTGTGAAGGTCCTTAGAAATATTGTTTGAATTTTTTTCCCTTCATAAGACTCCTCTTTAGACAAAATCGTCTTTTCACCATCTTTTTATAACTATTTTATTATTATTATAATAATATTTAATGTCATAGAAATTAAATGAAGAAGATTTTCTGTTAATTTCTATACAAAGTATCTTTTTCCAACTAAAATAGACTTGATCTAAAAAGAAAATAGCCCAAAAAAATTTCAAATAATAGTCACCAAAAAGTTTTATTTTAAAGAAAAAAAAGAGAAAACATATTAATGGAAACTTTCAAATAATAATTACCACTTTTTTATAAGTGAAAAGGGGAAAACATATGTGTAATGGGGTTTTGGTTTACAAAAATTAAGAGGAAAACATGTTTTCAAATAATAATTAAAAAAAGTTTTTTTAAAAGGGAAAATGCATTAATTGTTTGAAATAGTAGGGGAAACGTATAATAGGATTTGGTTTTAAAAAATTGCGGGGAAAAAATGTTTTTAAATAATAATTAGAAAAAAAGTTTTTTTTTTTAGGGAAATGTATTAATTGTTTGAAAATATTTTACCATAGTTGATTGGTTTGTCAACTTTTTTTTCCCATAATTAATTGATTTGTCTTAATTTTTTTCTTTTTTCCTTTATGACTCTACTATTTCAATAAAAGTTTTTCTATTTTCACCATAAATCATAATTATATAATGAGAGATTTTATCCTAAATATAATAAAATATTATTTTCTTTCCTTTTTGATGTATGACTTCTCTGCTTCTATAAAAACACTTCAATTTCAACTTTTGATTTATGTATCTTCTTATTTTACAATTGCAATCAATTTTTTCCTCACTTTGATTGATGATTTATTCATTCACTTCCCTTCATCGATTTGTGCTAAGTGTTGCTGGATCTTATTTTACATTTTTTCTCGAACTTCAATTTGATTCTCAGGTTTATTTGTATTACACACTCACTTCTTTGTTTCATATTTTTTTCTCTTTCTTTTTCACTGCTTGAATTTAATTGTTAATTGTTATGCCAGCTTAATTTACTTCATTCAAATTATATTATGACCTTAGTTTAGTTAGATGAGTCTAATAAATTTTCATTATTTAAAAATTTATCTTATTTTATAACTGACATCTCCATCTATTCACAAGTTTTATCTATTCTGGTAAAATAATATCTCAAATAAGGTAATACGTCTTTATCTTATAATTTTTTTGTTATAAATTTATATATTATTCTTATTATTATTATTATTATTTTTTGTCAAAAATTTATTTTACTGTAACACCCCATGAAATTTATGAAACGATCCTAAAACGTAATCGTGCACATATCATGTCTTCCAAAGCGTCGATGAAAAATTCGAGATCAGATTTGCGATCAGTGCAGAAAATTGAATCAAAAAAATGGTCTCGACCCGATTTAAGAGCAACCGGAGCGAAAAATAATTTTAGCTAATTAATGCCCGGACGGAGGGGGCGCAGACTTACACTTGGTAATTTTTTAATTTTTTGATGAGAATTAAAAATTCGAAAATTCGCGAAATTATACTGGTCCGCACCCCTGGCGCGTCGCAGACCAGTGTGCGAATTTTAATTTTTTTAAAACTTTAAAAAGGATATTTTGGTCATTTTCAATCCATTTTTAAGTCCTAAAACATGTTTTTAAGACTTATCTCATACGAAAGGGTTTCGAAGCCGACATTCTTCTAAGTTTAAACGTGCTTTCTGAAAGAGGGAAGAAGAAAGAGTTGAGGGTTTCAAGTGCGGTCTCAATCCTTTGAAGAATACTTGGTGATTCTTCACTCCAGGTATGTAAAGGCTATCCAAAGCATGGAATTGTTCTTCCATGTGCCCCAATTCATGCAATAGATTGACAATTGATAGTTGATGGGTCTTGAGTAGTGATTCTTGAAGAGTTTCTTGAACATCATCTTTATTTTCTTGAACATCATCTTTAATTTTATCATATTAACTCCAATTGATGATCATCATATTTTTATTCACTGTTTACATTCATTATTATGTGATTGTATACCTAAATTGCCCGATTTCCCTTGTTTAATACCTCAAGAATGAACTTAGGGGTAATGTCTAGAGCCTTGATTGTCTAAATGTGTAGATTGTTGGAGTCTGAGTCCTGGGATGAGGGTGTTGATGACTAAAACTGATTGAATTAGTTCTCGTAGAGACTAATGAGATCGGACCTTAGTTTTGAAGGAATAATCTTTACTCTTTGAGGTGATAAATGATGAGATGAGCTGAGTGATCTTGTCCGTAGGGGCTGACTGATAGAAACCCTTGATGTATTGATAGACTTATGAGCATGTTGAGTCTTGTCCTACTCGCACTCATCAACTACGTGGCCAGCGTAGGAGAGGAATGGATCGCGAAAGCGGATGTTTCCTTTGCCCCACAGAGGGCTTGACAGACTTCTTTGGGATCTCTGACAGACCTGTCCCATACCCTAGAAAGGTACTAGATAGATGTGGTAACGACATCTCTTCATTGTATTATCACCGGCTCATAGGTGGTAGTGTTGGTTATAGAAACTCCCAGATAGGTTTCATGATGATAGTACCCTGAACTTGATGTGACTATTTGATGTCTTGATGGATTGGGAGGTGATAGAGTCCTATTTCCTACTCTGAGTTGAGGATGAGTGATTGATAATGCTGACTATATTATATAATTTTTATTTTAGCCCATTTTACATATAGTACATTCCACGTACTAACGCCCCTTTGGCGCTAATCATTAAGGTTGCACGGATTTCCAGATAGAGACTTGGTGAGTCCTCCCTTGCTTTCGGAGGGGATATTTATCTTTTCATTTATCATGATATATTTTCTTTGATTATGGTAGCCATGACCTGCCATGTTACCATCTTAGACAGTAGATATAGAGGTTCTCTAGACGTAGGTTGATGATGGCTGAGGTTGGAGGTCTTTTTTTCGTTTCCTTTCTTTACACTGAGATTGTCCTTTTTTCCGTATTTCATTTATCATAGACTAAGTTGATAGTTGTAGCCCATTGATAGATAGTTATTTCTTAGCTACCTTCCACTATTGAACTGATTGAACAAATTCGATGGGACTAGGTGGGCTAGCAATAGTCTCCGAGTGCCAGTCACGCCTAGAGTACCCTCCCGGGGCGTGATAAACTTGTTATCAGAGCCCAGAGTTCAAGTGTCCTAGAGAGTTTATGAAGCCGTGTCTAGTAGAGTCTTGTTTATGGGTATGTTGCTCACCATACTTCATAAGCATAAGGCTATAGGATATTGGGAAGTGTTATCCTTCTTTGATGATCTGAACTCGTGCGGTAGAGTTTAACTCTATGGAAATTTCATTTTAACTTGTGTATTATATGTTTACAGAAAATGCCACCAAAGAGAACAATCGCTCAGAAAGATGACACAGCCCTAACTGCTGAGAACGCCCAACCTGAAGTCCTAGTTCAGACAGAGACGAGGAGACGGTGATGCCCAGCCAGGACTGATGAGGTCCCACAAGTGCCCCGTGCTCAGCCCCAGCCAACTCCCACTACTGAGGCAGAGTTTAGGGGAGCCATCACAATGCGACTCAGTTGGTGGCCTCCTAGGGTAATACCCAAGACCCTCAAGCTCCTAATTCTAGCTCGTAGGAGCCCTTACCTGCCACCAGACTTAGAGACTTCTTGAGGATGAACCCGCCAGTGTATATAGGATCGAAGGTAGAAGAAGACCCACAAAATTTCATTGATGAGATGTATATGGTTCTGAAGGCGATGCATGCTGATGAGATTGAGGGAGCTGACCTTGCCTCCTACCAGCTGAAGGATGTTACTAATGTGTGGTACAATCAGTGGGAGCAGAGTAGAGGGGAGAATGCGGAGCCTACAACATGGAAGGAGTTTGAGAGAGCCTTCCTTGACCACTTCTTTCCTCAAGAGTTGAAGGAGGCGAAAGTGGATGAGTTCGTGAATCCGAAACGGGGAGGGATGACTATGAAGGAGTAAAGTCTTAATTTATTAAGTGTCCAGGTATACTCTGGAGATGGTGCAAGACATGAAGGCAAGGACAAGAAAGTTTGTGTCTGGTCTGGGCAGACATGTACAGAAAGAGTGTAAGAAAACTTTGCTAATCTTGGGCATAGACAACTCCAAAATTATGGTGTATGCCAAGCAGACAGAGGAGGACAAGTATAAAGATAGTGAAGAGCAGATGAACCGAAAGGCGAAGTCAGCAGGGCATGAGCCTAGCCCACAGAGGCAGAATAAAGGTGATAAGTCCTACTTTCAGAGGAGATTATCCTATCCTGCATCATCTGTAGCAAGTGAGTCCATGCAGCCAAAGAGCTATGATCAGAAATCTCAGGGTTATCTAAATTTCATGGCTCCGAGTGCTCAGTCTCAGGCCAGTGTGACCCAAGGTCAAGGCACGAGGGGAAAGCCACCGTGTGACAAGTGCGGTAAGCTTCATCTGGGAGAGGGTTGAGTGGGAAAAGATGTTTGCTATTCATGTGGACAGGCTGGGCACTTCAGTTTTGAGTGCCCAAAGAGGAGGCAAGGTGAAGGGAGTAGCAGAGCTCAGTCTTCCGCAGCAGCCCCAGTGGGCAACCAGCAGAGGGATAGTACTACTAGTACAAAAGGCGGGACAAACCGCATTTATGCTATGCGTAATCGACTGGATCAGTAGGCTGCACCAGATGTTATCACATGTATGCTTTGAGTCTTTATATTTAATTGTTATGCATTATTTGATCCGGTTGCCGCCTTGTCTTTTGTGACCCCTTATGTGGCTAGTAAGTTTGGGATTCTTCCAGAGTGTTTACTTGAACCTTTTTCTTTTTCTACTTCTACTGGTGAGTCTATCTTAGCTGAGAGAGTCTACAGGGATTGTGTAGTGTCTATTTATCATAGAGGCACCTTAGTTGACTTGGTAGAGTTGGAGATGGTTGACTTCGATGTAATAATGGGCGTGGATTGGCTTCACACCTGTTATGCTTTTGTTGACTGTAGAACCCAGATTGTTAAGTTTCAATTTCCTAATGAGCCTGTCTTAGAGCGGAAAGAGAGTTCTGTTTCCCCTAAGGGCAAATTTATCTCTTATCTTTGAGGTAGAAAGTTGATCTCCAGGGGTTGTATTTATCATCTCGTGCGAGTTAAGTATGATGATGTTGAATCTTCTACTCTCGAGTCAGTCTCGATTGTGAATAAGTTTCCTGAGGTGTTTTCTAATGATTTGCCCAGAGTCCCTCCCGATAGGGAGATTGACTTTGGGATTGACGTCCTTTCCGAGACCAAACCCATTTCAATTCCACCTTATAAAATGGCCCCCACAGAGTTGAAAGAATTGAAAGAACAATCGAAGACTTGTTAGAAAAGGTTTCATAAATCCTAGTGTATCAGCTTGGGGTGCTCCTGTCCTATTCATGCGTAAGAAAGATGGGTCTCTCAGAATGTGTATAGACTACCGACAACTGAACAAGGTCACTATAAAGAACAAATATCCTCTTCCTAGGCTAGATGATCTATTCGACCAACTTCAAGGTGCTACTTGTTTCTCTAAGATAGACCTCAGATTGGGTTATCATCAGTTGAAGGTGAGGGAAAATGACATTCCAAAGACAGCTTTTAGGACATGGTATGGCCACTTTGAGTTTTTGGTCATGTCCTTTGGGTTAACAAATGCACCTGCAACTTTCATGGACTTGATGAACAGGGTATTCAGACCGTATCTTGACATGTTCAAGATCGTGTTTACTAATAATATTTTGGTATATTTAGGATAAAGAGGAGCATGTTAACCACCTTAGAGTGGTTTTGGAAATGCTTAAAGACAATGAGTTATATGCAAAATTCTCAAAATATGAGTTTTGGCTCAAGTCAGTGGCTTTCTTGGGCCATGTTATGTCGGGAGATGGTATTCAGGTGGATACTCAGAAGATTGAAGCGGTTAAGAACTGGCCTAGATCGACTTCTCCGATAGAAATAAGAAGTTTTTGGTTTGGCAGGCTACTACTGCAGATTTGTTGAGGGCGTCTCTTCCTTGTCAGTACCATTGACTAAGTTGACTCAGAAGAAAGCCAAGTTTCAGTGGTCTGAGGAATGCGAAAAGAGTTTCCAAGAGCTGAAGACTAGATTGACTACAGCCCCAGTGTTGACTTTGCTTGATAGGATGGGAGACTTCGTGATATACTGTGATGTATCATGAGTTGGATTGGGTTGTATGCTTATGCAGAGATGGAAGGTGTTAGCTTATGCTTCCAGACAACTTAAGATCCATAAGAAGAACTATCCGACTCATAATCTCAAGTTGGTAGCGGTGGTATTCGTACTTAAAATCTGGTGTCACTATTTGTATGGAGTGCATGTGGACGTGTTCACTAACCACAAGAGCTTGTAATACATGTTCAGCTAGAAAGAGCTCAACCTGCGTAAGAGGAGATGGCTGGAGTTTCTCAAGGATTATGATATGAGCATTCTTTACCACCTAGGTAAGGCTAACATTGTTACTGATGCTTTTAGCAGGATGTCTATGGGTAGCACTACCCATGTAGAGGTAGGAAAGAGAGAACTAGCTAAGGAAGTTCATAGATTGGCTCAATTAGGAGTGCAACTTGAAGAGAACAATGATGGTGGGGTCAATGTTCAAAATGGCTCTGCTTCATCCTTAGTGTTAGAAGTAAAAGGAGAAGCAAGACCAAGACCCTATCTTGTTCCAATTGAAAGAAACGGTTCTCAAGCAGAAGGTGATAGTTTTCTCCAAAGGGGGAGATGGGATATTGAGATACTAGGGCAGACCGTGTGTGCCAGATGTTGATGGTGTTCGAGGAAGGATCATGGATGAAGCTTATAGCTCCAGATATTCCATCCATCCTAGTTATACCAAAGATGTACCACCACTTGAGAGAAGTCTATTGGTGGAACGGAATGAAGAGAGACATTGCTTAATTCATCTCTAAATGTCCCAATTGTCAACAAGTTAAGGTTGAACATCAGAGACCGTGTGGACTGGCCCAGAACTTTGAAATTCTTGAGTGGAAGTGGGAGACGATCAACATGGATTTCATCACTCATTTACTAAGATCCCAAAAATAGCATGATTCGATATGGTAATTATTGATAGGATGACATCAGCCCACCTCTTGGCGGTCAAGACAACTTATACGACTGAGGAGTATGCCCGACTATACATTAGAGAGATTGTGAGGTTGCATGGAGTTCCCTTGTCTATCATCTCGGATAGAGGAACCCAATGCACCTCTCAATTTTGGAGATCCTTTCAGAAAGGATTGGGTACGAAAGTACATCTGAGCACGACTTTTCACCCCCAGACCGATGAACAGGCAGAGCGTACTACCAGACCATGGAGGAAATATTGAGAGCTTGCGTCATAGACTTCAAGGGTTATTAGACAACCACCTACCACTGATTAAGTTTGCATACAATAATAGCTACCATGCCAGCATTCAGATAGCCCCTTATGAGGCATTATAGTGGAGGAGATGTAGCTCATCGATTGTCTGGTTTGAGGTTGGCCAAGCTGAATTGATCAGACCTGACCTTGTCCACCAGTCTATGGAGAAGGTGAAAGTTATGAAAGAGAGGTTGAAGGTAGCACAGAGTTGTTAAAAGTCTTACACAGACGTGAGGAGAAGAGACCTAGAGTTTGAGGTGGATGATTGGGCGTACCTAAAGGTGTCACCCATGAAGAGTATCATGAGGTTTGGTAAGAAAGGAAATTTGAGTCCACATTATATTGGACCATACCAGATTGTGGGGAGGATTGGGAAGGTTGCTCATGAGCTAGACTTGCCTTCCGAGCTAGATAGAGTCCATCCAGTGTTTCATGTTTCAATGTTGAAAAAGTGTTTGGGAGATCCAGCCTTAACAATTCCTATTGAGAGTACGGGAGTAAAGGATAGCCTATCCTATGAAGAAATTTTAGTCCAAATTCTTGATCGACAAGTTTGTAAGCTGAGGAACAAATAGATAGCCTCCGTCAAAGTCCTATGGAGGAATCAATTTGTCGAGGAAGCTACATAGGAAAAGTTGAGGAAGCAATAAAACTCAAATACCCGTACCTATTCGTGCCAAATGATGGTAATGTTGAAGGTAAATGTCCTTGTCCTTATCGTTATTGAACGTCCTCTTTCATTGGGTTGATGCATTGATCTAGTTCAATTCCCAAGTCTAAGACTGAGATAGATAGGTGATAGATAGTTGAGAATCTGGGACTTCCCGAGTGAGGAATGAGGTGATTTTCGAGGTTACTCATACTTTTGTTATATTTTTACTCATCATTCGAGGACGAATGACCCCAAGGGGGAGATCATGTAACACCCCGTGAAATTATCAAAATGCACTTAAAATATAATCGTGCGCACAACGCGTCTTCCAAAGCTCCAATAGGAAATTCGAGACTGGATTTGCGATTAGCGTAAAAAATCGAGTCAGAAAATATTCTCGACAGGATTTTAGAGCAATCGGAGCGAAAAATAATTTTCGCTAATTAATGCCCAGACAGTGTTAACGTGGAGGGAGCGCAGACTTACACTTGGTGTTTTTTTATTTTCTGACGAGAATTGGAAATTTCAAAATTTTGCGAATACTGGTTCACGCCCTTGGCGCATTGTGAATAAGTGTGCGAATTTTAAAACTTTTCTTTTAAATTTTAGAAAGGGTATTTTGTTCATTCTCAACCCATTTTGAGCCCCAAGATGTGTTTTAAAGACTTATCTCATACGAAAGGGTTTCAAAAGCCACATTCTTCTAAGTTTAAATGTGCTTTCTGAGAGAAGAGAAGAAGAAAGAGTTGAGGGTTTGAAGTGAGGTCTCAATCCTTTGAAGAAGACTTAGTGATTCTTCACTCCAGGTATGTAAAGGCTATCCAAAGCATGGAATTGTTCTTCCATGTGCCCCAATACAAGCAGTAGATTGACAATTGATAGTTGATGGGTCTTGAGTAGTAATTCTTGAAGAGTTTCTTGAACATCATCTTTATTTTCTTGAACATTATCTTTAATTTTATCATATTATCTCTAATTAATGATCATCATACTTTTATTCACTATTTACATAAATTATTGTTTGATTGTATACCTAAATTGCATGATTTCCCTTGTTTAATACCTCAAGAATGAACTTAGAGGTAATGTCTAGAGCCTTGATTGTCTGAATGTGTAGATTGTTGAAGTCTGAGTCCTGAGATGAGGGTGTTAATGATTGAATTTGATTGAATTAGTGCTCTTAGAGACTAATGAGACCGAACCTTAGTTTTGAAGGAATAATCTCCCTCTTTGAGGTGATAGATGATGAGATGAGCTGAGTGGTCTTGCCCATAGGGGATGAGTGATAGAAACCCTTGATGTATTGATTGACTTATGAGCATGTTGATTCCTGGGAGGAGTATTAGCACCAAAATGCGTAAGAGTGAGTCCCACTCGCACTCATTAACTACGTGGCCAGCGAAGGAGAGGATTTGACCGTGAAAGCAGATATTTCCTTTTCCCCGCAAATGGCTTGACAAACTTCTTTGGGATCCCCGACAGACTCGTCTCGTACACCTGGTAATGTACTGGACAGATATGGCAATGACATCTCTTCGTTTTATCATCATCAACTCATAGGTGGTGGTTATCGGTAACAGAAACTCCCAGATAGTTCATGATGATAGTAATATGAAGTTGATGTAACTGTTTGATGTCTTGATGGATTGGGAGGTGATAGAGTCCTATTTCCTACTCTAAGTTGAGGATGAGTGATTGATGATGCTGACGAGATTGCATAATGTTTATTTTAGCCCATTTTACATACAGTGCATTCCATGTACTAACGCCCCTTTGGCGTTGCATCATTTCATGGTGTTGATTTTGTAGACAGAGGACTTCAACAGCCTAATCGTTGAGGTTTCACGAATTTTCAGACAGAGACTTGGTGAGTCCTCCCTTGCTTTCGGAGGATACATTTATCATTTCATTTATCATTATGTATTTTCTTTGATTATGGAAGCTATGACACGTCATGGTACCATCTTAGACAATAGATATAGAGGCTTCCTATATGTAGATTGATGATGGCTGAGGTTGGGGGTCTTTTTTTTCCATTTCCTTTATTTACACTGAGATTTTCCTTTTTCCTATATTTCATTTATGATAGACTGAGTTGATAGTTGTAGCTCATTGATAGATAGTTATTTCTTGGTTATATTCCGCTATTGAACTAATTGAACGAATGCGATGGGACTAGGTGATACGCTTGGGGGCTAGCAGTAGTCTCCGAGTGGCAGTCACACTGAGGGCACCCTCTCGGGACGTGACATTTTGACAATCTTATGAAGGATTATGAGAAGACTCACTAATTAATTAAATTTAAAGATGAATCAAGCATGTTATCGTTATAACTAGAACAATAATTTTACCTCTTTTTGAATATGATAAATTTGATGTTTTGAAAAATGCATTAAGAAACAATTATAGTTAATAACAAAGATAAATCAAGAACTAAGTGATAATTGTTTTTTGATTTTCTAAACTAGATGAATAAAAATTTACATCAATTTTGTATAGTAAACAAATAAAAGTGGAATGTATTACAAAAGGCATTAAGAACTTGACTAATATTTAGAATTCAACTATATTAATCATATATTTATTTTTTTAATTAAAATATGGAACTAATTCTTCTTACTAAATACTAAGAAGACTACTGCATAATCTTACTTATTAGGAACATACACCATTTAGCCTTTGTTTTAAAGAACTGCTATATATTAATTCAAGACTTTTCATCAGAGATGCAATATATTTTTGAAATATGCTAAACTTTTAACTATTAGTGAAATTTGATTTCTACAAAAATTATGTCCCACTAGATTTATAAAAAATAATGAACAAACTAAACTCAATCCTCATAAAATTGATTAGGTTAAGACTTCTATTCAAATATAACTCTCTCATTAAATATATTGAGTGATATGATAATAATTTTTTTAAAGAGAAACATATCTAAAACTCAAGAGGAATAAGTCTTTAAATATATATATTTTTAAAAAAATTACTTAATAATACCACATACATGTAATAGTATATTATTTTTATTGGCATTTATGATTAACTAACACAATGCACATATGCGAAGACCCTTGTAAATGATGTTTGAATTTTTTGTCCTTCATTAAAAGACTCTGTTTTAGATAAAATTGTCTTTTCACCATTTTCTCTAAATTATTATTTAATTATATTCATAATATTGACTTTTCAAACATATGGAAAGAAGTGATTAAATAAGGACTTCTTGCGTGAAAAAACTCCTAAATCTTCCTTATTTGATAGACTTTACTTCTTCCTTATTTGAATCTAGAAAATATCATGTAGCCACTAAGGAAAATCTTAATTTACCATGAGTTGTAATTAGTGATAGAATCTCTATATGCAGGACCTTTATAAAAAATTAATTTATCAAAATTACTGTTATAGTAAATTATTTCATAATTAAATTTGATTACGCAGCCTGATCACGATGTTTAAAAACATAGCGCGACTGTTTCCGGATGACTCATGATGAGCGTCGAAAACTGCATTGACTAACTGCTACTTCACAATTGAAAGAAGCTACTTCACAATTGAAAGAAACAAGAAACGCAGACAGTTTAAAGAGTCATTTTGCTTTATTCCATCATACCCCAAAGCCAAAAAATAGTGAATTTTTGACTCCATCCGAGAGACGTAATTTTAGTTTATTTTGCAGCGTTCATGGCATAATTCATGAACTCTACCATTTCAAAAAAAAAAAAGAGCCGACAATGACAATTGATGATTTGACTTGTCGGTAAGTAATGCATTCATTTTTTACATCAAATTTAAATTAATAGTATTTATTATTGAAATATCTATCTTAGTACAAGTAATGAGTTAATTTTTAAATAACTACACATACTTGAATTTTCTCTTAACAAATTATATTCATATTTCTAATTCAAAGGTCATAAAAAAGTATCACACAAAGAAGGAAAGAAGACAATTGTTCAGAGTAGTACTCATGTTTGGAGAAGGTAAGCAACATCCAATATTAATTTATTATTTGTTATGTATCTTTTTTTCCCTTTTCTTATGAAAATTATCTATATTTTCAATACTTCATGATTAATCGATTTTTTTATTTGCATATTTTTCATCTAAATTGATCGACAAAAAATTCAACTATTTGTTCAGTTATGGAGGTGAACAATACTCTTTAAATTATTTGTAATAATAAGAGAATCTAAAGTTTTTTTTTATCTCTCAAGTACAATAGGATTAATCAATTCAAGATTTGTTCTTTATTATTTGAATAATTATTTATTAATTCAAAGTACTATTACTCTCAAAGAAGTTGAAAGATTAATCTTTTTATATCATATTTCAAAAAAGTAAAATATTCATTTTTTAAATTATATTATTTGATAATGTTTTTAAAGAAGTGCATTTCAAAAAATATTTAATAAAATATGATTTTTCAAATTTACCTTTTTTCACAAAATATAATAATTTTGATCCTGAATAAAATAAAGAGAACTATACAAATTATTCATAAAATATACCATTTATGTTATATTTAAATTAAATGTATCTTTAAGGTCATCCATTATTATTCTATATAGAATTGTGCAGGCTAGGTATGGAAAAAAATCTTAGTATTCCCGAATGAGGTCTGTCAAATCTGAATTTAAATTAGTTGGACTTCAATGCGGATTCTGAACATCGGATCAATAATTTTAAAAAAAAATATATACTCTTATGAGTTATGACAATATTGAGAATTTTCAAATATTTATAATATTTAATAAAATAATATTGACGTAACATATATCTGCAACGTACTTAGGTTAAACTAATTTTTATTAAGTATAGTAGTAATTAAAATTTAATAAGATGAAACACCCACATAAAATGTAACGGTGTCAGTAATTAGATGGTGGAAGGAGGTGCACAGTAGATATACCCTGATAATCCCCTCTTCCGACGTGACGTTTCATGAGAACTCCCTTTTGACCCATCTGGCTGCTCTATTCTCATACATAAAGACATGCTATGTTTCAAACAGTACTAACAGTCACATCTTTCAACAACTCTACTGTCATCTCTATATTTATTAATTTCTCTCTTCGCTTTAATAGGATGACAATGGGTGGGGTGCGGGGGAGCAATATGAGGCGGGTTTAGAGTTATGAAGAGCGGAGTGTTACGTAATTTAAAGTTATATTGTGTGGGGTGAATTGAAATAGTTATTTTAAAACTAATACGGGGTGGGACAGGTTGCGGATTTATAAAACCAAATAGGAATTCCAAGAAAATTGAATCTTTATAATTAGTAAAAATCAAAGATATGTTCTTTTATATTAAACATTAACTTTAATTTTATTTTTTTCCTAAAATTTAAACTAGGTATGTCCGGTAAATTGTTAGTTGTTGAAATGTTATCAGAAATTTTTAATTAACGATTAAGAAACAATTGCTGAAAGGTCAACAAAAAATAATTAATTAGTTGTTGAGATGTTAATTGTCAAATAATTTTTTAAAAATTACGAATTTTAATTTTTCATATTACATTGAATTAAAAAAATTAAAGAACTTAAAAATTTAAGTAGGGCGAGGCGGGGAGGTTTAAAGAATTCATGGGTTAAGCTCAACCCGCCCACCCCCGCTCCATTGTCATCCCTATTTTAATTTAAAGGGTCTTTTGATAGAATATATGTTGCGATTAAAATTTCAGTGTAATGGTATTTATCTTAACCCATCAAAATAAGTTAGTCTAACAGAACGATAGTACAGGTAAAAGTGAAAATAATAACTCAAACGAGCAAAATAAGCTAATAAGTAAATTAAAAATCTAAAAAATTCCTAAATCTTGATCTCGTGTTCAAGCTTCTAAGATTTACATCAAATTGAAAAGAAAATACAAATCTTGATATATTTGTGTCTTAAGTAGAACAAGAATAAAAGGATGGAACATGAGGTCCCGCTGAGGTGATAACACTATGAAAAAAAGCTTGAAAATACCGATTACTGAATATCGACTTTCAAAAGTCGGTATTTTCAAAAATATCGACTGAAAATATCGAGTTTCAAGCTAATGTCGGAAAAAGCTTGGTGGCTTTCCAATACCGACCTTCGAAGGCCGATAAATATCGAGGTCGATTTTAATTTTAAATAGAAAAATCTTTCCTAATTGTTTTTCATTTTTTGACTTCTTGAAGTCAGGATTATATATTAGTTTATAAATTATTTTTAATGTTTTTGACCTCAGGATGTCGATTAAATAATAAAATTTAAGATAGATATTATATTATTATCGACCAATAGAGGGATATTATTTATTTTGATTATTTTCGTTTTCTATTATTACGATTTCTTGATGTCACTGTTATTTAATTTTCTAAAAAGTTTTGTCTTCCAAGAGTCGATATGTTTTATTTTATAAAAAACAATTTCAACTTTTAGAGGTCGGTAGTTTTTAATTTTTATTCTTTACTTTTGTTGACACCCAATTTTTATCCTCCACGGTGTCAAATTAATTATCGAGCTTTATTTTTATTTTTTAACGATTTATAAATTATTTTAAAAAAAAATTTGCGCGTGGGGGCCACGCGCCCCCAATTTCTCAAAAACCCTTCTTCTTCTTCTTCACCCGCCCCTTTCTTCTTCACTTTTCCCCTTTCCCCTGCACGCTCCAACCCCCAAAACCCTAGCCGCCTACCCTTCCCCATACCGCCATTCCCCTTTCCCAAATCCCTATCCCGTTCCCATCGCCCCTTTCCTCATTTATTTCGTTTTCCCTTTCCCAGAAACCCGATCCCTTCCCCACGAAACTTTTTCCATACACGTTTCCCCTTTCCGAGACCCTCTCCTTTCCCCATACGCACGCCCTTCTCCCTCGTCTTCCCCACAGAGCCGACGAGATCGACCGTTGCTCTAATCAATCAATCCCCATATAACCCCTATTCTTCTTCGTTAGAAGGGGGCAACGAGAGATAGAAGAGAAAAATAAGGAAAAAACTAAAAAAAAAGTAAGATCGAAAACCAGAGAAAACCAAAAACAAAAGAGAGAAGGGGATGAGCAACCGGAAATAGTTCAAAAACCATAGCCAGAGACGGCAGTGGACGAGGAAGAGAAACCCTAGGCGACGGTTCGAAACCTCAAAACCCAGGGGTCGGAAGGAAAATCTTGAAACTCCTAATCTGGCGGCGAAAAGTCATCTGAGAAAACCCTAGGATGATTTGAATCGAGAAAACTAGAGAAACAACTCAAACCCTCCGTCATTCGGAGTTGAACTTCGAAGCTTCATATTTGTCTGTTAATTAAAAAACCAGAGCGTTCCCATAGTCCAAAATCAGTATTCGAAATTCAATTCTCAGTGGTGTGAATTCGGGGCTCACTATTTAAGCTCGTCGTTCCAGTCCGCTGCTCCCTAAAAGGTAAAACCTCAGTCTTACTCTTCGTTTGAGTCTCGCGGACTATATTCAAAATATGAATATTGAAGTCATATCGAAATTTCTATTTGCGCTTTATTTGTTGTCTGGGAACCCTGTTATGACTAGTTGATGCTATGGTGTTATCATCGTTTGGTTGTCAAGATATTTCTTTGAAATCATGTTGTGAATTTATCTTGAATTAGATGCTAATTTCGTGTTCATTGATTCAACGTGTATTGTTCTGTTGGTCGATTTCAGTTACTCTTCTTAGTTAAGGTGATTTCACACACCAACTATGATGTCTCTAATGTTAGCTTGAATTTCTTTTTGATAAAAATGGTTTCGAATACACGGAAGCTTATTCTGGAAAATTTGCTATTCATGAAGTGTTATAGTCGGCTGGTCGTGAGTACTTTCCTTCGTATGTATGCACTCGAGCCTCAAATTCATGTCCGAATCAAATTCATAAGTCTGTCTTTTTCCATGTCTGCTGATGTTTTGCCCTAACTGGCAACTGCCTTATACATGACCAGATAACATATTATAGCTTACTTTCGGATGTTAATTTCATGTCTTTATGTAGTGTTACTATCAGGATACAGTTGTTAGTATGATAATTGGATCATCTGTTCTCAATTGTTTGTGGTCCAAGTTCAAATGGTTAGTTTGTTTGGTAATGCTGTGATTCCTCAAAATGCTGCCTGTAAATCTAACCTGTATAGTGTGTTGTTGATAAGATTTGAGGCATGATTAGTCCAAATTTCATATATTGTTCCCAATATTACCCTGTTTCAGTCATATTATTTTCAAGCTCTTTAAGTTACTTTGATGTTGCACATTCAGTTTCTTTGAGTGAAATATCATATAATGAGTCTGTTATGATGTTGTTTTGTGCCTGTATACCATCAAACAAAGTACGCATGTATATCTGTATGCGGTGAGTTTGTTCTGATTTTACTTCGTACATTTTGGT